>QAOA01001205.1:269071-452452 GCA_003255065.1 Cercis canadensis
TATATATATATATATATATATATAACTATTTATGAAAAATGAAAATTAATTAAAGACTGTGAAAGGTTATATATGATGCATCCTTAAGTAGATGCATAGGAAGAGAAACGATAATTAATGAGGATTTTAAGTTTATTGCACTTGTCTGTCTGAAATGGGTTGAGCAGTTGAAAGCTCTTTGTCCTTGGCAGAAGAAGTTCCCACACCAAGAAAGTCTATGAAGGGAACACTCTTTTGTTGAAGTGATAGATGATGGTGTTGCTTACCGGTGTTGGTCCTCATCAGCAATAAGTCCTCAGTTCTGTGGCCATAGCTGGAGTTTGACAAGTTATATGGAAGGGGAACAACCTTTCCAATACTGGGGACTCCTGGTGCTGTGAAACTGTGGTAACTCCCAAGCATGGAAGAAGCAGCTGGAGGAGTAGGACTATAACAATAAGCACTTGAGTCTTTGTGAGGCTTGCTAACAAGAACTCCCCCAGAAGCAGAAGCTTCAGATGTGATGAATGTGATTGTTGAGGTGGAGGACATAGACATACCAAACATGGCTCCCATGTTTCGGTAGTTTTGCAAGTTAAAAACCCCTGAATTGATTATATTAGTATTGCTGCTGCTGGAGCTGGAGCTGGAAATGGAATCACCTATAGCATAATAATTAATATTATTATTGAAGCTTCGTTCACCATTTAACAGTGTGAACCTTTCTCGCTTCCTTCTTGCCATTAGTACATGGAAATGATTCTTCACAGCATTGTCAGTTCTTCCTGGGAAATATCTGGCAATTGCAGCCCATTTGTTTCCCTTCACTTTATGAAGTGCTAGTAGCATTTCTTCCTCCTCATCTGTGAATGGCTTTTTAATGATATTTGGATCCAGTTGGTTGTACCACCTCAATCTGCAACTTTTCCCTATATTCAACAATTTCATATAAAAAAAAACCGTTTCTTAATTATATATACATATAGATCAAGGAAGAAGGAAATATAATTATTAATTACCTGATCTTCTGTCGAGATGTTCTGCAATAAAATTCCAATTCTGGGGACCGTACTGCTTCACAAGTTGTTGGAGTCTCTCATCTTCAGCAGGTCTCCAATGGCCTCTGTTGCAACTAATTCTGCTCTCACTCATCTCACTGCTACTGCTAATTCTGGGTCTTCCCATCTTAATTAGAAATATATAATCAAACCCATGTATATAATATATATATATAAATGAAGTATGAAGAATAACTAGCTAGCTAGGTCAAGAGCGTATAGAGAAAGATTTGCATGCTCTTGGGTTACATTACATTACACTTACAGATGAAAAGTCCCTTTAGTTGTGGATACAAGATTTGATGAAAGCGCACACAATTAAATTACATAGCATTAGCAATAGCGTATATGTACCTGTACAACCTCTGCCTCTGACGCCATTCCTCCCCTTTGCTCCCAAATTCCTCTCTCCTCTATAGCCATAAAATAACCTATATTCTTATTATTAAGAAAATCTCACTTCAACCAGTTTGCTTACTTTATGATTGTTCAAGTTTGGAAGTTTTTTGTTTTTATGCAATTTTTTAGGGCTATAAGATAAGGAAATTCACTACTATCTGTTAAGAGTGAGTAGGTAACTGCGTGCTGTCAAAAACCAACTTGAGAATAGCTTATTATTTGTAAAAGGAAATCTTTAATTTCTACAACTGTACCCACTAACCATTATGCATACTTAGGAAGAAACAACTAGCATTGGGCTAACCTTGGCTTCCATGATTGGATATAGTGTGGAACTTTCATGCTTCTTGGACCATCTATAAGATGTTCATAACAAGAAATCCTAAAATTAAACCAGCAAAGTCAATTTAAATGTCATTATAATGCATTCCTTTATCTAGATAATTTGCTTCAAACAAGTGTCCAAGTCTTTATTCTCTCACAACAAGCGGTTATATACATTCACTTTTTACTTTTAGAACTAATTTAATTAGTACAAATTAATCATGTGATCAGAAGCTGTTGGCTTACAATTTCAATTAATATTTTTTTTTTCAAAAAAAAAAATTGGTTTTGAAAATTTATATCATATATAGATTCCCATGCCCAAATTTCTCACAAATTTCAGATTTTCAGTTACTAGGAAAAGATCGAGTGGAAGCTAATATATAAATCATGAATGAAGGGTAGAAATTTCTATAAAATTCTCACCCTTGTAGATGGCAGGTAAAGAGATTCTAGATTTATTGTGTGTTCTTAACCGATTGAGATTCTATACCCCACAAAATCAAATTCTTGCCCTTCCAACCAAGAACTTAGTGTAAATACCCACTTTAATCCCCATTAATAACATGACCACCGCCATGATGTTATCCACTAGTAAATGCTTACCATTTATAAACTTACTTGCGTTTGGTGACTAATTCCATCTTGCTTTTTTTTTGGACCTCTAAATTAATTTCTTAGCAACCGTAATGTGCAGGTTAGGTGTCCTGACTCCTGAATTAAAACAAAAATATTCAAATACATTGAGAATGCACTTACACTTATATCTGTAAAAGCTGATTTATTTTGTCCATTTAATGGTTTAAAACTAATTTACATCTGGACAAGTGCACCCAATATTCTATACAGGTAATTAAATTTTGGCACATTGGATAACAGTTCACACTTCAGAGTATGATTGAGCAGATTAAATTTAATCAAAAATTGACAAAGGAAAAGAAATACACATAAAAATAGGAGTTTCAATTTATGTCAAATTCCTGGGCAAAAAAGAAAAAGATTATGTCAAATATAGCAGTTTTTCATTGGGGAATTCCTCGCGTTAACACTTTGACAAAATAGTTTTCCTTTTCAAATTAAAGCAAAGTCATATTTTGCCTTCAGAATCAAGAAAATGCCAATATAAGCTTATATATAGTCTCAGATCAGATGTATAGGAGTCATGCAAGTTGTAAACATTAGATGCACAAATTGGCACGATGGCATAAAATGACTAGCTATATATACTGTGGCCACTTGAACTCATACATAAAAAGTTTATTCATCTAAAATTGTGCAATTAGCATTACTCAAACTGTATTTTTAAAAAGTTGTATCATTCCAAGTATAATAATCAAGCTTGTGTTGTCACAGAAATTACCTATAACTTTTATAGTTAACATTTTGCTGTGGGTTATTGGCAAAATGGAGTGGTTATGTTTTGCCTGTGCGGTTTAAAACTTAACGTGTGGATGTATACTTTGTCATAGGGTTACCATTGAGAAATTAGGTTTATATACTTATGTGACTAATATTTATATGTATACGTGTGTGTGATAACTAACCAAATTAAAGGGTGAGAATAGCAACCTTAAGTCCTAGTTACTAATATGTGCTAAGTACAAACTTTAATGTGAAGAGATAGAAATCGTCTGTACTTGTCCACTGTGCTGAGAGCTAAAGGGGATAGTTTTGTAGCTACATCTGATTCTCTCTACACTTACTTCTCAATCTTTACAATCATATAGCCATTTTGAGATAAAGATAATTGTTGCCCTAGAAGATTTCTTATATAACTGATGGAGACCTGATGAAAAGAACAAATGTGTGAACATACTAAGTATAATCAATTTTTGTCTTGGATTAAAAGTTTGAGATTTGAGATTGTAAAATGGCTAAGCAATTGTTCTTCAGAAGCTTGCTCACACACTCGCTGTTAGGTTGGGAAGCAATGCTGAAGAGGGAAACTAAAACTGATACTTTACTCTGGAGTGCAAAGTTTCTTACCTTTCTTTACTAACCAATACCAATTATATGCCAGAGAGAGACATTACATATATGGTAAAAAAAAATCAAATTCAGTTGCTAGACCACAAAATTAGATGTCCCTTTCAATTTGTTTAGTAATATTTGACAACCAACATACCAATTCTTTCTGTTTGCTTATGGAGAAAGTGACAGCTGAGCAGCTCTCTGGCTTACATTATTGTTTAAACCCAAAGGGTACGCTTCCACGCCATGAATTGTACAATATGATCACCATCTTTTCTTCCTCAACATGTCAAAACAATATTTGGAAGAAATTGAAAACAAAAAAAGAATACAGAAAATAATTTCATGGGAGCTATAAACTAAATTCTACAAACTGTGCATAGTGCATATGAAATAACAGGAGTAATTAACAACTTGCAAGAACCATCATCTCCAAAATGAATGCAGGATGGACAGATGGCTTTTATCATACTGTGACTTGAGGGTGACAGAACCCAGAGTTTGGTACTATTTCAATGACGGAGTGCATACTCAAATGATAAATGTATTGAGGAAAAATCATTCGGGTATAGTATAGTATATACATCCATGAGTAAGGAAAGAAGGCAAGTATCAAAGAAAGGCACCACATCACATTATTTCCATAGCCAGAGATGCCATGAACATGATGATGACTAGCTCCAGCCTGTGAAGCCTAACCTATCAGCAAGATTGTACATAACCAATTGATTCCAAACAGGCCCGAATAGGCGTTCCCCACCAATGACAAACGTTAGGGCCCACGAACAGAGAAGTGCTGTGAATACAGTAAACCCAACTGCTGATCCAACAACATCTACACAACAAAAATGTCCAGAGCAAAAAAAAAAAAAAAAAAAAANAAAAAAAAAAAAAAAAAAGAGTAAGCAAAGGAGAACAACAGCTCCAAAAGTAACTAAATCTTCTTGTTCAAAAACATGTAGAGTTTGAGTGGTTCAAGATTCAATCATCCAAAAAACAGCATAATAAGTCCCATTCCATAGGGTTCTTCCCTTCCCTGTACATTGAGAATTAAAATAGCCGAGCTCTACGCAAGATAAATTGTATCCAGCTTTGGTAGCATATTTTAAGGGAGCAGGATTTATTCAAAAGGTTCAAATCAAAATAAGCATGATATTTCTTATCAGATCATATGGAGTAAGCATGATGCAAAATGCAATTTAGTGAATAGGTAACTTGCAGAAAGATTGTCAAATGTTAAGCAAGGCACTTCAAATTAGAGAAATAAGTTGTTATATATGCAACATACTCCAAGACTACGTTATTTTCTGCAGATACCAGTTTTAACACTTTACCAGATTACCATTTGACAATCTTGCAACATGATAAAAGAAGTTTGGCAACAGGAAATGAAAATACGAATTGTCCAGATGAAATTATTTGCAAGGCAAGAGTATGAATGAAGAATAAGAAAGTAAGAGGAAGAGGAAAATAAGAGGAGAAGAAGAAGACGAAAGGAAAATACATACAGCGGCGAATGCGAGGGAAGGAGTGGGCATGGCGGAGGACAGGCCAGAAGTAGAAGCAATTGACGGCCCAAAGCAAAGGAAGTAATGCGTATCCAAAATTGTAGAATTTTCGTGCATACCATACTGAATCTTCCTCCGACAGCCCTAGTGCGCCGTCGATTGTCGGCCAAATTGGAACTGAACGCGACAGTGAATTATTATTATTAGGGTTTCCATTTCCAATTCGATTGTTGCTGCTGATT
Source organism: Cercis canadensis (assembly GCA_003255065.1). Classification (NCBI taxonomy): domain Eukaryota; kingdom Viridiplantae; phylum Streptophyta; class Magnoliopsida; order Fabales; family Fabaceae; genus Cercis; species Cercis canadensis. The sequence continues at coordinate 274,553 of QAOA01001205.1, forward strand.
TGTGCTTCTGAATCTGATGCCTCCATCACGATCACGATCTGCGCCAACACCCAAATCCCCAACTCGATTGATCAATCAGGATCACTCACTCTTGTAAGTAAACTATAATTCCAACTCTTCGACTAACCCCAGTTAATTCCATTTCCCAAAATAATTCCTTCTTTTGGCGCGGTCCCTTGTAGACCTCCATCTAGAAAAGCGTTTTACCAATATTAAATAATGCAGCTTTACATATTCATTTCTCAAACATCTATCTTTTTCATACTAATTACCTAAAAAAAAAAAATTGTTGTGTATTTTAATCTTTTTTTAAAAAAAAAATTGAATCAAATTTCGATAATTTTTTTTTTAGAGTCCTTATAGTTTAAATTTTTTTTAATTAGGTCATTGTTATCACTCTATTATAATTTTGTCACTTTAGTGTTAACATAATAAATAACTTGTCTATGTGACAATAAAAAAATTAGTATAATATTAAAATAGCACAAAAATTGTCATCTCATTAAATTTTGACTCAAAAAAGTGCATAAAAAAATTGATGAGGTGACAATTTTTATGTCATTTTAATACCACGTCAATTTCTTTTATTATCACATAGATAAGTTATTTATCATGTTAGCACTAAACTAACGAATTTATAACCAAGTATGACAATAAGGATGCAATTAAAAAAAAAATCAAACTATAAAAACTCTAAAAGAAGAAAAAAAAAATTATAAAGACATGATTCAAAATTTATCCAAATTACAAGGATATGCAATATATTTAAACCTTAAAAAAAAGTGTATGGGATATGTAGTGTAGTTTTGGGACGTAAAGCACCAAACAATAAGGTGTATTCTATGTTAAATATTGCCATTCAATCACACTTTTTATTTTGAAATTTGTAATATATATTAAAAGGCCCTAACAATTAATGCTAGAAAAATATGTGATACCTGTTTGATATAATAACATCATAATTATTGATATAAAAATATTTAATTTTAACAGTTTATTTTTAACAATTAAAACTAATTATTCTTCACATCAACAGCTATAGTGCTGCCACATCCAACAGAATTTTTTTCTGAAAAAAAAAAAAAAGGAAAGGAACAGCGTCTCCCACAAAATACAAGACTCGCTTCTAATGACTAATGAGACACGGCAAAAAATAAAGTTACACGATGATATTGATACATGATACAAAAGCAAAGTGAAAAAATTAGTGGCAATTTTTTTCTCACTTGTCCCTCAGAATATGAATGAACAAGAATGCGGAGCAAATCCAAATTGCATCTTGAGAGAAGGTGAGAGTTGATTTGGCGGAGACTATCATCTCTTGGAAGGCATCTGAGAGACCTGGATTGAACTTCCATCTTCACACAGAACCAGAAATATAATTTTCTAGACGATAGGAAAAGGCTCCCTCCACTGCAAACTCGATTATCATGTAAAGGAACATAGCATTTACTGCTCTTCAGCCTTCAGGATTAAGATCTCTCCCGCATTTTGGCCCTAGCGAAAAACACTCCTGCCAGAAGACCTACAAATTGCACTTCTACTTTCAGTGGTGCAACAAAATATAACCGCAACTTGTGCTTATGAGCTCTTTGCAATAATAATAACATTTTCAATTCAGTTCATGTAGAGTACTAACCAAAGATGATGCTAGCAGAGTTCTGCAAACTAGTAGGAACTTTGAAAAGAAGGATACCAGCAATTGAAAGAGGGATCTTATTCAGTGAACCTACAAGGCTGCAGAATGCAAATAAGTCATTTGATATATACACAACTAATTATCTAATATAGCATGGCCTCAGAGACAAGATTTATATAAAAGTAACCAAATTTACCAAAACATCAATTCCCAAGTAACTTGAGTTAAATCCAAGGTGTAATGCATGACTGAGCAGTCATAACTCGTAACAACCAGGGAGCAAAGACTTGTCTCATTTAAAAAATAGTCTGCCAACACTAAGCTATTGAACCCGAAACCAGCAAAGATGCTATCTAAATCAAACATATCTACCTGGCTTTTGTTAGTGGCATCAAACTACTTCAGACACCCATTTAACACATCAGCCTGCTGTTTGTTAAATAAGTAAAAGACCATTCTCAAATTACAGTCATTGTGATTTATTACTAGTTACCTTTACTACTGTCACACAACTTTCAGGATCAGGATAGCCCATCTGGATTCAAGTGTAAAATGGAAGAAAGAGAGAGGAGGAGCAGAGAAGGACATAACTCATAAGCTACACATTTAAAGATGCAGTCACTGGTAACAACATAGCTACTTTTGATCAAACCTGTAAGTGGTAGCCCCTGTCTGATGAAGAAACCACATGGATGTGAAGCTGATTGCTAGACCCAAAAATCCACTTAATGTCATCACCAACCAAAAGCTAGGCAATCTGAGAAGTGGCCTGCCAATTAATTCCAAGTTCATAAGGTGTAAAGATTTGCGCAAGGAAAAGAGGATAAATAGCTTTTTGATCATCCACATAACTTAAAACAGCTTATGATATAATAACACATTTCTGAAGATTCCATATATAGACACAGTACACGATGCAAACTTTAGGATTAGGATGTCCTCTTGATTAAAACAGATTGTTCAGAATATGAAATTACGCAAAGCAAATAATATTGGCTTCATATGCATAAAGTGGGAGAAAACTCACGTTCTTAGGAGATAATCCACCTCGTTGAAAACAAAAATAAGAAGGATTCCCGAAGGCAAAGAAAGGGTGTTGTTCAACAAGACCATCGAAAACTCATTTAAGTTTCCAGATTTTGTCACTTGTTTTGCCGTATCCATGACCCTACGTAGGGTCAGCTGCAGCAATACCCAAAAAAAATTTGGGGGGGGGGGGGGGGGGGNGAGCGATCAGTAAACTCAACTAAAAGTTAACAATTACTGCTCATCTAGAAACCTACACTAGAATCTTGTATATTAATTATTATCCTTTTACACCAAAACCAAACTAAACCCTCAAATGTTTAGAATAGTAATAAAGTGCAAAAGAAATAAGGAGTATGAAACTAGAAACCCCTCTAAAGCAAGTACTACATCAAACTTCAAATGCATGGAATCTGTTCTCTCCAGAAATATGTGAAGAATGGGGCTCAAAGTATACCAATGAAGCCTAAAATCAGAAATCATCTGCACTCACCGAATATGATGCAGTCAAGAAACAGTTAGCTATCTGCCATGCATAGCCAATTGCATGAAAAGAGAGATCAGTAATCCCTCCAGTTATTGCTGAAATGATCTGCAAAAGGAAAAGGAAAACTCATTGAGATGTTTAGTAAAGCTTGAATTTAACTAATGCATATATAGAGAGACATTGCCCAATTATGGTCCATTAGAAGTAGGACCAAGGGAGGGCTACTGAGTAACGCATAAACATGGGTTATTAAATATGAGGGGAAAAAAAAAATTGTCCCCATGCTTATTCCATCCTTGGACCACTAAAAGAAAATAATATATTAACAAGACTATATTACTTAAGGTCAAAACAGGAAGTTATAGGACTGGCGAAGGAATATAATGCAAGCAACAAACCAAAACTTGAACAGGTATAACAGGTGGAATCCATGATTCTACATCAAAATTGGTGTCTCAAGAACTCAAGGATCACCAGATTCATACATCAAATTCTAAAGCATACCATTAGAAACAGAGCAGCCCAGACTCTGCTGTCGTGGTGCTTGCTGAATAAATACATTTCACCAAGGGCAGTTATGACATTAGTAACATTCTTCAAGACCGTGATCATAGCTACATTGATGTATTTCAAACTGCAGATAGTATAAATCGTGATAAGTTAAACAAAAACAAAAAAATCGAAGTTAGAGAGAGACAAACAAGTTACTCTATTACAAGCTATATTACTCAAGATACACTATAAGTGAATAGCCTAAAATTGACACAGATAGCAGATAACGTGTTTGACAATAGAAAGTTAGCATTCTTTAGGATTTTGGCACTCTAAAACAAGAATAATTTTTCCCTCAATATCTGCATACTGTTTTCATTTGATGATCACCCACAAAACTCGTATAAAAGCAATATATCCAAGTGCACTCCAGCAATTATTTAGTTTTTTTTCGCCCTCATTGATTGAACGGTAAGTCTTACAACCAAATTTTAATATCTAACAGTTGACAACAAATAGAAAGACAAACATGAGAAGAAGCCAGCATACATAAACGAACTAGAAGCATAAGTAAGATTTGATGGTAGAAAACCAGTGAGTATCCACAGCCCTTTTGAATAAAGATCAATACATCCTAATGGAAGAGAAAGAAAGAACTACCAAAGCCACAAAGTTGAAAACTTCATACCTAAACATGCTTGTAATGAGCATCCCGACAAATATAACATTGACAGGCAACCAGACCTTAATCAATCTCCATGTTAGTGGTTCTGTTGATATTAGGCCAAGAAGGCTCAATACGGAAACAATAATCACTGAAATGAAATTCTGCATCCACGGAAGAATCAGAAGCTAGTATCAGCAACTTCAATATCACTATGATATTCACATACAGACTAAAGAAAAAAAAAAAAAAAAAAAAGGCTGTGGTGGAAGGGGGAGGGGGTGGTGCGGGGGAAGATAAAAGAAACTTACCTGGTACAACATCAAGGATATTCCAGCATTAAAGTCATAACTGGAAAGTACCAACTTGTTAATCAGTATCATGCTGCAGGAGGAAACGCAATATGCAAGGCCAGACAGTAAAGCTTGATTGTTGACTTTAACTAGCCTCATATTTCGCAGAGGTTTCTCTCTGTTCTTCACCAACTTGCCATTCTCCAAGTCAAGTTCATCACTGGTAAAAGGCTTCATTTCATGTGAGAAGAAGAAATTTGAGGAAACGGATCTGGGTATGCCTTCAAAACCACTTGGCTGGTTTTGAGGGCGGGGAGAGGGTGGAAACAAGATAGAGTGAATGAATTGACAGAGAGGGGGAGAGAGGGCTTGCAGTGATCGAAGCCAACACACTAGAGAGTTCCCCCAGCGTTTAAGCTTAGGAGCTCAAAATTGAAGACAATAGAGAAATATGAAATGAAAATTTTGACCTCCGTATATATTCACAACCCCCAATTATATGGTTAATCAAGAAGAACCCATAAAGCCAGGTTCCCAACAATAATCACCCAAATAACGAAAATCAGATAGGAAAGGATGTAGAGAAAGGACAAAAATTCAAGAACAATCGCTGGGACTCCTGGGATGAATAAGAGAGCAAATACAAAGAATGGATGTGATGTAGGAATAAATTAAATAAGACAAGAAGTTGAGAGTTGAGAGTTGAGATTTGAAAATGGAAATTTCTTTGTGCTTGAAATTGTAAGTCGTTGAAGCTACGAATCAGGTACAGGTTTGTTGTTTTTCAAAATTCGAATGGAAGTCCTTGACGATACGCCGTGGCTTAGGATCTCTGTAGCATTGAATATGAACAGTCACTGACTCCTCCCAAGCAAACCAAGCTTCAATTCATGTGATTCAATTCCCAGGATGCCCCTGTGTCTGTCTTCATTTGTTTCATAGTTACCATATGTAAACTAATGAGATAGGCCCTTTAACTAAGGAAATATTATGTTTTTATTGTCACAAACATTAAAATTTGGCTTTGATATAATTGTTAACTTGTTATCCCAACTGAATTTTGGTAGTAATTCTTTTATTTAGCTCATGTAACACATTTATTAGGTTTAGTTGCAAATTGAGAACTTTTTGGATGTCTGACTCTTAACTTTGGAAAAAAAAGAAGGAATCTCAACAGAGATCCACTAAGTTAGTGGCATGAGGAAGCAAACAAAGTTGTCATAGTGCGTTGAATGTGAGTGGTTTTTCCCAACCCAATCTTTCAGTTAATACCCCACAAAAGAAATTTAATAAACTCCTTTCAGAAATACCTAAACGATATGACATCCATAGCAATAGAAGTGGACTGGTAATAGCGATGCTAAGCAGCCAATTGCAATATAGATTAATTGATCACAATGTTCTACTAACAAAAAGAGAGTATTCTATTTGAAATTTCTCATTGACAAAAAAAAAGAGTCTCAAAGTACTCTCCATATAAAGTTATAGCTGTAAGTACTTTAAAATAAGAATGACTCACTCGATATTTAATAAATCTGAGTCGATTCAAAGGTTGATATTAAAATTTGGTGCCGGATTATAAAAAAAGAAAAAAAAAATGATGCTAAGCAATTAACATTATTATTATTATAGTTGAATTTTCAATCAAAGTAGGGAGTGCCCCACCTTAGTTGACATGAAGACATACAGATACATATTAGGCAAAACAATATAGCCGACGAGTTTGGTCATTGACCAACAGCCAGATGAAGGAAGGACAACAGAAGCACGGCACCTACCTAGATTTGAATAAATTACATAATTACCTGTATGTCCAAAAGATAATCAAGAAAATATTTTCTCGTATATTTTTAACGCTACAAGATGAATAACATAAATATAACATATATTGGGTGAACGACTCAGCAAGAGTTTTTTCTTTTTTGGTACTCTTGAACTTTGAACATTTTCACTTAACCACCAATATTGAATGACGTGGCTAACTAGGTGTACATAGTAACTGTTTTTTTTTTTTTTTTTAATATTTTCGGCCAAGAGACAAACAAGTACAATGGCCAATTTAAGGTGTTTCTCCATTGTGATTTATTTGTTTATTTTTCAAGTTTCGTCATTGTACTAACTTTTACTGGCCAAAGAAAATGTTTCTTTCACATTTTTTAGAAGCGGAAAAAGGTGCAACTCTTTCATTTGAATGCAAGAGCTAACTAGAAGATTTTCCAGTTGTTTAACTTTTCCGCTTCATACATACGTAAAAGCTAATCATATTCTAATTCCTTTCGGTGAAAAAAAAAAAAAAAATTCATATGAACTCAGAGAAGAGAGGGAGTGAACAAGGTGGAACGTCAATGAGTATATGTAAACAACATAAATACTAGCTATAAGAAACAATTTCAGTAACGAAAGAGAATTGTTGTTCAAGAATTGATTTGTTTGATATAAGTGGATTGCCTGGCTTCAATGAAACTCCTTATGCTTGCCGCATCTCCATGCTTGACAACTTTCCCGTCCTCCATGTAGATTGCACCATCTGCATACTCCAGTTCTTCCAAACGATGGGTGACCCACAATGCTGTAACTTCTGCAGAAGTAGACAAGGAGTTCCTAACTGCTTTGATGACCCCGACCTTACAGAAAGTGCAGCAAACTATCTGTTTCAGAAACTGCTGGTCTTACACTGAAACTATCTAATGGATACGTGAAAAATGAACCCAATGTTTTAAGGTAATTGATTTGTTCAGATTATGAACAGTTGCAAACTTGGCAGTACTTATCTCAAGTCTAACAAGCTAAAAGAGTAATCTTATTTGCACACCTATAAACAAACATCTTTCTCTTCCCTTTATTGTGCCGTTCAGATTTTTTACACCTAGGTGTGCAACAATCATTTCTCCAAGCTAAAATAGGGCAGCAAAAAGGGCCTTATAAACGGAAATGACATGAGAAAAGAACAAATATTGCAGTTAATATGTTGTAGATGGTGGATAACTCTTGCTCTTTCAAATAATATTTATATGATTTTTCAACAAACAAGACATCATCATAAAGCTTATATCGTCAACATAACCACTAATTGATCACCTACCTGGTCATTTTCATCCAAGAATGTCGTGAGCTCATCCAACAACAGAACTTTACAAGCTTCCGCCAGAGCACCAGCAATGGCAACTCTCTGCTTCTGACCACCACTTAGAGTTTGGACAGATCTCTGAGAATTACAACAAAGAGAAATTTCATTGATTAAGATTCACCCGATAAGTTAGTGCACAAAGTAGCCTATGTCCATAATACCTGCATGTAGTCAGACATGCCTACAGCCTGCAAAGCTCTTGAGACCCGAGATCTGACTTCATCATGGGTCAAATTGAACTTACCTAGACCAAATGCAACATCAGCTTCAACTGTAGGCATTACCACCTGCAACATGCATAATGCTTCAGAGTTTTTATGGACATACATTGTACCTAAAAAATTATAAATATCAGTTTTGAATTTGTTGTGGATCCAATTTGAGCGCTTTACAGACTGATAACAAATTTGACCTCTTATTTTTAATGATTGTGAGTGAAATTTTAATAAAAATAGATGTAAGTGAAAGGCAAACATTAAAATCGAATTCAAGTGTAGCTTAAAAGTATATGTTAGTAAAGCACAATTAATCACATGCAGAGGAGAACATTACTGCTATATAGTGAAATTATTGTCATTGAACACATCCAATCCATTTAATTAATGATCCATAGCTTTTGTTCCTTTTCACAAGCTATGGCCATAGGAAGGCCATTGAATATAACGAGAGAGAAAGAAGTGTAAGGAATAGGGAAATGAACCGAGTTCTCCTCATTATGAAATGAAGATAATTTTTTTTGAAATTTTCCACGTCATTTGTCCCATTACCCTTTCCTCCCTTTTAATTCTAGAACTTGAAACGAAGAGATTATATATAAAGTACACTCGCTCTGCATAATAATCCTTAAAAACTCAACCATGTATTCTGTAAAGCTTAGTGTCAAAAAACTAGACAGAACAAACTACTTGGATTGATGCTTTGTTTCTCCAGCTTGGATCCTTAAGTTTTACCTGGATCTTCTCTAACAATGTCTATAATCCAAGTTAACCTAAGCATCATCCTTAGCCTAAAAAAATTAACACAAAAAGAATGAAAAAGCAAACTATCATGGATAAACAATATCACACAGTACTTTTGAGATGCAAAATAGAAGGGTTGTAAACAAAGTAAGCAGAACTAGCAACATCAATCGAATCACAAATTTCAAATTGTGGAATTCCAGAATGTTATTGACATTGTATAAGTTGTAGCTTTCACAGTAGCAGTGGCATGAAGAACTAGGATAACGGAGATGGGAATGTTTTCTCGTATGTAAGACATACAGAAATTTTTGCCTTGCATTGGAAATGGGGATCAAAAATTTGAGGGATTGCTCAAACAGTAAAGTCTGGGTGCAGCTCATGCATGTTGTAATTGTTATATTGTTTTTGGTCATGAATTTTAATTATTTCATTCAAATATTTTAAAAAAATGGTAATAACAATGGTGAAGAATCATTCTAGCAATACAACAACTAAATTAGAACTTGAAATGTCTTTTTCCTCTCCTAGCAACATGTTAGCTCTGAATGTGATATAGTTCCACTCTCTGAAATTTAAATTTTTCCACATCTTATATTGAATGTTATGTTATTTTATATTCTCATGGTGAACACGTGAAATGATTGTCCATTGCAAATATGAATATCGTTCTAAACCTGAAAAATAAAATTCATTTTTAAGGCAGAAAAACTCAGCGTTGGCTCTTAGAAGGAAGATAGCAAAAAAGAACCTAGCGAAAAAAAAGAAATAATAATAATAATAATTGAGAATGAAAGAGAAAATGAACCTGATGATCTGGATTTTGAAAAACAAAAGTCTTGGGGGCTTTCACATACAGAGTTCCCGAAGTTGGATTGAGTAGACCAGCCAAGATCTGCAGAAATGTATTATGATGTTAAGCGAAAGAAGAGATTTTTAATCAAAATCAAATCAAAGGGGCAAATGATGAGAGTTTCATTTTTGGTGACATGAAGAGAAGTTGAGAGTATGAATGCGAGCAATTAGCCAACAGAAATTTAAATAACTAACTTAAAAACTAGCGAGAAGCGGCAAGCATCCATTGCGGGTACCTTCAAGAGGGTGGATTTTCCGCATCCATTGGGTCCAAGAAGCATCCAAAATTGCCCACAAGGAATGCGAAACGAACAATCGCGGAGTATGGGTACAGCTTTTGCCTGCCTTGACGCAAATGAGAAATTTAAATTACGACCCTCAATAGCAATGCCGAAACTATTCTCCTTACTCTGCTGGCTCCTGCAAATTCACAAGAGAATTGAATAAGTTTGAAGAATTGCCAAGCTGGAAAGTGGAAACCACACAAAACAAATCAGATACAATTCTCAACCTGATTGGAGCCGCCCTAGAGTAAACACCATCAGAGAAGCGAATGAGAGAATGAACATTCATCATATTCATATCAACACCATTCTTCTCTCTTGTTATTGCTACAATTTTTTTTTTCCTTCCCATGTTAGTCCAAGATATTTAACAAATTGACATTTAAGTCCTTTACGTCCTGAAGTGGCACGTTGTGATTGCTCATACCGCGAACCATCCGATTTTTGTCTGCAAAAAAATCGCTTATTAATTCTTATCTCTACTCTTTAACTAAGACAGACCAGTGTGCTGTCCGTGACACTCTCTCTCCCCCTCATAGCCTCATACTGTCATGGCTTTCTCTGTAACTCTAAGCCTGTGCCATCACAACTCTTTCTCATGCCTTCATCAATATCACTTGCCACAAACTTTAACAAGAAATAGAAAACTTGTTCATTTCCCATCGATTCGTGCAGTGCAATCCACCGACCCAGACAAGCAAAAGGCCGCACAGTCAAAGAGTGAAGAGTCCTCCAAATCCAATGCTCAACCTTCAAGCACTGCTCCTAAAACTCCCAAGAAACCCGTCTATTCCAGTGAGCCCAACATTATTATTTATTCACAAGTTAACTCTTTTATTTTTTCAAGAGATTGAACGGTTAGAAAAAGGTTCACTTTGATCCTTGCTTATCTTTTTCCTTTCTCGGCAGTGAAGAAAGGCCAGATAGTCAGAGTGGATAAAGACAAGTATCTCAACAGTGTCAATGTAAAGAAGGATTTTTGTCCCCCTCTCTCTTTCCCCTTTTCCTTATGATATAATTTCCTTTAAAATTGGTCTAAACTCTGAACAATGGCATGTCTAAATTTAACTTTGCAGTATCTTTCTGTTGGACATCCACCTTATTACAAAGGATTAGACTACATTTATGAAGACCGTGGTGAGGTACATTGCAAAATATGTGAAACAGGATTTAGAAACTAGTTTTGCTTTCATATAAAAAAAAAAAAAAACAAGAAACTAATTTTGCACAGTGGAGAAGTTCCGTTCTCTGTAATTTATACCTAAGTCTCTAACTAACTAGTGTTTGAACTCTTTCAGGTCCTAGATATGCGTATATTTGAAACAGGAGAATATGCACTTGTAAGAGTGACTTGTATCTGGCTTCAGATCTCGTATTAGTTTCAAATTTTACCAAGAGAAAAAAACAAATCAGTCCCATTCTTCCCCTCCCCCCCCCCCCCTCTCTCTCTCTAGAACAATTTGATGGAAGAATTAAATTTCTAGCTTTTTTATTTAGGGTTTGCTAAGCTACACTCCCTCTAAGAGCGGGTGTAGCGCTACCCACCCTTACTTGGGGGTTTTGGTGAGACCCACTTGATAATTTTAGTGCCTTTGCAAAGATTTCAAAAAATTAAATCACCTAATAACAAAAGATACAGTTCTTTATAAAATGCTCATATACTGAATGATTCAATTTTTTGAGATTTTTACAATGACACTAAAATCGGCCTCTAAGTCTCATTGAAAACCCTTCAATCAAGGGGTGGGTAGCCCCACACCCCTCTTAAAAGGGGTGTAGCTTAGCAATCACCTCTTTATAATGGCATGCCATATAACATACTTGGCTCCAATTTTGACAAAGTTGTTAAGTGCTCTATGATTTTATTCTGACCAAAACCCTTGCTTATTGTATAGATTGCATGGGTTGGGATTCCCACTGCTCCGGCCTGGCTTCCTACTGACATGCTTATCAAGGTACGGTTTAACAACTGGCTTCAATGGTTGCTACCCTCTATATAGAACTAGAAGCAACAAGCAAAGCTGAACCAAAGTAGTCAACCTCTACTTAAGCAAACTGAGACCCATTTTCTATCTTTAATGCCAATTCAACCTTAATTTTCTAGTTGAGTTCAAGTTCATGGGGATTCCTGCCGCAGCTATTTCTACAACCCTTCCATGATTCCATCACAGAACAACTGAAACCAATACTGAATTTTCATTTAGCTTAGTATCGCTTTCAATCTTATCTTTGCTATGTCGTTTCATAAGGTTGCTGATGCATTAAGCCAAATCAACATGTGCCTGTCTTTGCCCTGGAACAGTTTGTTTAACAATTGGGCTCAGGACTTGTGTTTGACGCCTTTTGTATGTAATGAAACAATTTCAATGCACCTTCTCACTAGCTGATTATTCACTGCCTTCCCCTTTCAAATAGTATCCAAAGTATCCTCAAAATTTCCCATCTTTGTCTACAACTGTTCCTTTTTGCCACGCGACTGAAGTTACCTGACTCTTTCTTTTTCCTTGCAGTCAGAGAAGCTCAATTATGAGAGGCTATGACCTCCAAGTGGAATACAGCGCTATGCTGAAAACATAACTGAGATTGCGTTTCTGATTTTGCAAAAAGTATGATTTTGGAAGCTTTCTTTGAAACACCATCAACAACTTCCTACCTCAATAGTTATGTAATCACTTCAAATGGCTCATGTCAATGTTTTGAGACAACCATCATTGTTACCCAGCAAAAGATCGACACTTTTATTCATATGTAAGTACAATTACAAAATGAGAGTTAATCAATGTGAAGAAACACTTTCTCCATTTGCAGGAATTGTAAATCAGGAAAACTATGTTTATTGAAGTATAGATGACAGAAATACAATTTACTGTACATGTTAAGGATTGAATCACTCCACTCAAATTGCAGTAAATGAATCAATTGAGCCCAAGCAGCATCTAATCAAGAAAGAAAGCCGTCGTACAACATCTAAGGTTTGTAGTCAAGGACCACTTCTATGTCCACAAATGCTGGTCCCTTGACCTCTGCTGCTCCTTGTCACTCAACAATCTGATTTTTATATGCATATGTACTTCATAAGAATCAATGACTTACAATAAGGCCGTAACATACATGAGAATCTCTGCATTCAAATTCCAATATGTGAAGCTTCCGTTGATGCATCTCGTATTCAAATAGAAAAGAATTCCTACTACTATATTGTAACAGATTTTAGCAAAACTTCTATACTGCTTCTGCATATGCTTCTCTTTCACCACCCCTGCTTTTTGTCCTTGCAACGAGGATTGTTTGACAAATGGCAAAAGAAGTCAATCCCATCATAAGATTTATACTTGTATACACATCTTCTGAAATGGTAAATCAAAGTTATTTGTAACAAAACCAATACTGATCATTAGAAGGCTCTCTTGGCACGTTTGTTGGATTTCACAAGTTCCACCAAGGAGGGAAGTGGTTGAGGCACGGGAACATTCATCGACCTATACAACTTTCTGATACCTTCACTATAGCCCGAAGATCCAACATCTAAATAAGAGGCACTCTTATGAAGTCTTGTCTCCTGATCCTCTGATTGATGATGCTCTACTTGATCTGATTTTTTCTTGCTTTCCAGTGACTTATCCCATTTCACTTCAGTATCCTCCACTTGGTACAAGATTTTTTGTTTTGCATCCCTTGAAATTGTTAATGAAAGGTCATTTGAGGGTAAAATATTGCACATTCCTTGTGAAAAACTGGCATCTCGGACACCAAGTCTTGCTTTTCCAAATAACGTGATAGGAAAGCTTTTGCATGGAAGAGACAATTCTCGAAGTTTTTTGGTGTCAGTATACTGCTTCACTGGTGATTGAGTTTGTGTACAAGGCTGAGGGGTCTCTTCAAGCACAGGACAACAGCTCACAGATTTGACCAATGCACCAGTACTAGAACAAGTTTCCAAAGTCATATCCAGAAGCTTCCAGATAGACTTATTGAGAGCCACCTTAGAATCGCAACAGTGCTTCTTGACATAATCCAGCTCCATAGCCCTGCAGCTGGGGGTTGTTGAAACAACCCACCTAGGTGCAAAAAGTTGAAGAGCCCATTCTAATTCTTCCTTGGATGAGTGCATTGAGTAACAAACATGCCAAACACCAAACTGATCCTTAACTGCTTCATGCGTCCTCTTTTTTCTTGTGTTTTCAATCTCTGAGAACTCCGCTTCACAAGCATACCACTGTGCAGAAGGACGGATAATAAGAGGCTCAGGTTGGGAGTTAGTCCGGGCCTCCAAAAGCTTTGCCTTTGCTCTTTCATAGAGTCTTGGAAATCCATCCAACAAATGGAAACGAGAAGACGGATCTTCACAAAGGATTTCAGGCACCGTAAGTAGCAGACTATTGAAACATTCTGGATTATTGGCTTTATCAACGTATATCTTGGTTCCAAATGTTTGGGATACATCAACAAGGATCTCTTCTTGACCAAGGAGGTCGCAGGTAAGATACACTCTTGTTGCATCAGGGTGCTTCCATATACAATTAATAACCTGTTTCAAAATTCCGTAAGTTCAACTTTGAGAGGGAATCATCTTTAATGATATGATATTACAAGAAGATGGATGCAATTAATAAAAAACTAGCTTAAACAAATATGCAAGCACTAATACATTGGAATTGCTGCATGTCAATAAATAAATAATTAAACGCATGATTATATCGACTGAGGTTCAAAAATCTATCATTTATGACATTTTCAAATTTCAATAAATGTAAATAGATAATGTGCGTTGGTAACACTGCAGGTTGAAGTTGTAAAACGTCAAATGGAGGTTCTGAATGATATTTAAAAAGAGTGCATAACCATACTGATAGTTAGCTCAAAGACTAAGTGTTAGAATATTAGCTGTAAACACTATAGTTATTATAGCATATATTTAGACTTGTAATTAGCATATGATTAAGCCCGTTATTGTTATACATTTAATATAAATAATAGCTGTGAAGAGCTAGTCTCACAACCTTTTCCACTAATCTCACATGGTATCAAAGCAATTTTAGTGAGAAAAACCTCTCCATTCTCGCTATGAATTTTTCCAATGGTGTTTTTCCCCTCCCTGTTGTGTTCTTACTCTAGCAATGTTCTAATACTAGGGTTTAGTGGTTGTGTCTCTATCTAGCCACCCTAGGACTTGAGCTTCACAATTTTAACCCCACAGTCAACCTCAGAACCCTCTGACCGGCCGTTCCCTGGAAACCCACCGCCATCCGCCTCCACACGCACGCGCCACCCCTTTCTTCTTGCACGTGAGTCCCACGCGCCAACAGCTTCTCCAGCACGATGTGGCGCATGAAGCCTCTGATCACCGTGATATTTTCCAGATTTCTCCTTTGCTGTATTTTTTATTTATTCCCAGCCTTACTTTGGTGTTATCTAACCTAAACAACAATAACAGTTATGTTCTTCTTTGTTAACGGTTAGTAACATATCCAAATGGCTTCTTCAGACAAGGAAACTTCTGGTCACCATTCATTCCTTACTTTTCCTTCTACTCCAACTATTTTTGCTAAAAAATTAACTGGTTCTAACAACTATATGACTTTGTCAACCTCTGTGAAGTTGTGATTTTTAGGTCAAAGCCATGAGAAACATTTAGTAAAACAAATTAAAGACATCCCTATGAAAGATCAGCCTAAGTGGAAGCATGTTAATGCTTATCTCTATAATGTTCTTTGGCAGTCTATTGATCGTGCTCTTGTTGGCCAATATTGACTTTATCGTACTTGCTATGAGGTTTGGGAAAAGGCTAAGAAACTCTACTCAAACGATATAAATCGTCTATATATTGTTGTCTCTCAGATGAAAACAATTAAGAAAAAAGATCTGGATATGCAAACTTATCTGGGGCAAATCGAGACTCTTTAGCAAGAATTTAATGAGAAGATGTTATTCTCAACTGATGTTGCTCAACAAGAGGAACATCATGGCAAATTCTTCATGATCCTTGCACTTGTCGACTTGCCCTCTGAATTGGATTCAATCTGTTAATATTGGCCAACCCTAGGGTTCCTACTATGGACACAATGTTTGAGCAGTTAATCCGTATTTCCGCACCTACGAGTATCTCTATTTCGACTACCCCAACTGATTCTACTATTCTAGCCTCTCACGTGAACCATCGAGAGAATGGTAAGGGAGGACATGATGATCAGCGAGCTCGAAATAGAGATCGTCATCGATGTACTCATTGCCATAAAATTGGCCATACAGTGGATCGCTGCTTTCTTCTTCATGATCAACTTCCTAAGATTGCTAATGTTGCACAGTATGATTCCTCATCTGGCATTGTATCCGTCTCTGTTGCTGATTACAATGAGTTCCTAAGATTCCAAGAGAACAAGCAGTCCACCTCCATAGCCTCTATTGCTCAAACTAGTAATCCTACTGCATGCATCTCTCAGTCATCCTCTCTCAACTAAGGTAACAATGGATAATGAATTAGAATAAATGATATGAGAAAATAAATTCTTATTACCAAACATGTGATCAGAAGCACTAGAATCAAGAACCCAAGGTCCAAGAAAGTATGACTGAGAGATGCATGCAATAGGATTACCAGTCTGAGCAATAGAGGCTATGGAGGTGGATTGCTTGTTCTCTTGGAATCTTAGGAACTCATTGTAATCAACAGCATAGACGGATACAGTGTCAGATGGAATGCTAGAAGAGGAATCATACTATGCAACATTAGCAATCTTAGGAGGTTGACCATGAAGAAGAAAACAACAATCCACTGTATGACCAATTTTATGGCAGTGAGCACACCGAGGGAAATCTCTATTTCGAGCTCCCTGATCACCACGTCCTCCTTTACCATCATTTCTATGGTTCACGTAAGAAGCTAGAATAGTAGAATCAACTGGGGTAGTCGAAACAAAGATACCTGTAGGTACGAAGATACGGATTAACCGCTCAAACATCATGTCCACGATAGGAACCCCAAAGTTGGCCAGAATTTGATTACAGGCTGAATCCAATTTAGATGGCAAGCTGGCAAGTGCAAGGACCATGAAGAATTTGCCATGATGTTCCTCTTGTTGAGCAACATCAGTTGAGAATGACATTATCTCATTAAATTCTTGTTGAAGAGTCTCAATCTGCCCCATATAAGTTTGCATATCCATATCCTATTTCTTAATTGTTTTCATTTGAGAGACAACAGTATACAGACAATTTATATCGTTTGAGTAGAGTTTTTTGGCTTTCTGCCAAACCTCATAGCAAGTACGATAAAGTCGATATTGGCCAACAAGAGCACGATCAATAGACTGCCAAAGAACATTACATAGATAAGTATCAGCCTACTTCCACTTAGGCTGATCTTTCGCAGGGATGTCTTTAATTTGTTTTACTAAGTGTTCTTTATAGCCCTGACCTAAAAACCACAACTCCACAAAGGCTGACCAACTCATATAGTTGCTAGAATCAGTTAATTTTTCAGCACAAATAGTTGGAGTAGAAGAAAAAGTAAGGAATGAATAGTAAACAAAAGTTTTCTTGTCTGAAGAAGTCATTTGGATATGTTACTAACCGTTATCAAAGAAGAACATAACTGTTATGATGTTGTCTAAGTCAAATAACACCAAAGCAAGACTGGGAATAAATAAAAAATATGGCAAAAGAGAAATCTGGAAAATATCACGATGATTAGAGGCTTCACGCGCCGCCACGCACTAGAGAAGCTGTCGGCGCCTGGGACTCACGTGCAAGAAAGGGTGGCGTGTGGAGGCAGATGGTAGCAGGTTTCTGGGAAACGGTTGGTCAGAGGGTTATGAGGTTATCTATGTGGATGACATTATGATTACAGAGAATGATCAAGAGGGCATATAAAAACTCAAGCAACATCTATTTCAGCACTTTCAGACAAAAGATTTGAACAAACTCAAGTATTTTCTGGAAATATAAGTTGCTCAATCCCGAAAGGGTGTTGCCATCTCAATGAAAATATGTCATGGATATATTGAAAGAAACAGACATGTCAAACTGCAAACTTGTGGATACTCCAATGAATCCAAATTTCAAGCCCCTATCTAATCAAGGGGAGCCCTTATTAGATCCTAATAGATACCGAAAACTTGTTGGAAAACTTAACTACCTCACAGTAACACGTCCTGATATTGTCTTCCCAATGAGTTTACTCAATCAATTTCTAAGTGCTCCGTGTGATAGTCATTGGGATGCAGTAGTTCGTATTTTAAAATACATCAAGAAGGCACTAGGTAAAGGCCTATTGTATGAAAATAGAGGATATACTCAAGTGGTTGACTACTCAGATGTTGATTGGGCAAGCTATCCATATGATAAACGCTCAACCATTGGATAATGTGTATTTGTTGGGGGCAATCTAGTGTCATGGAAGAGCAAGAAACAATCAGTTGTTGCTCTATCCACAGCTGAGGCAGAATACTAAGCCATGACTAAAGCAACTTGTGAGCTCATATGGCTGAAACAGTTACTGCAGGAGTTAAAATTCATGAAGGTTCAACAAATGAAACTAATATGCGATAACCAAGCAGCTCTCCACATTGCTTCTATCCAGTCTTCCATAAAATGACCAAACATATAGAAATTAACTGTCACTTTATTAGACAAAAAATATTTTCAAGAGATATTGCTACTAGTTTTGTTAAATCAAACGATCAGCTAGCAAATATATTAACTAAGTCTCTCGGAGGCCTTCGGGTTAACTACATTTGTAACAAGCTTGGAACATATAATATGTATGCTCCAGCTTGAGGGGGTGTGTTAGAATATTAGCTGTAAATACTATAGTTATTATAGCATATATTTAAGCTTGTAATTAGCATATGATTAGGCCCAAGATTAAGCCCGTTATTACTGTAAAATTAATATAAATAATAGTTGTGAGTAGCTAGTCTCACAACCTTTTCCACTAATCTCACACTAAGCAATGCTACGTACAGAACGCTCCCATACCCTTCATAATACAATAAGCACCTAAAGTATTCTACTACTAGAAGAAATTTAATTTTAAAAAACCGTGCATTCAAATATGTTGCTCGCAAAAGAATCTGCACTCTTCATGCTAGACATACCACGTTAGTCAACCAGTTTTCCTGTCAATTCTGTTGTGGCCTGATGAAATTACACTGTACCTTCTCAACAACTCATGAGCATGTCAAATGACTAGATACAATTACATGCCATGAACTTATTTCTATTCTAGAGTGAATGTGGGTTACCAAATAGTATATTTCATTCTAGTGCAAATGAAACAACAAAACGGGTAAAGGGTTTTTTAGCCCATGGTGTATACAAATAAAAAGCTTATACACAAGGCAATATAAATAACTTACGAGAGTCATCTGCGGATACCTGTTGAGTAGCCGAATGCTTGCTAGGCATCCTCTGAGAGAAACTGCCGAAAGTGCAGTCTAAGAAAACACAATCAAGTTGACAATCTGGCGATTTACCCTTCTTCCCAATATACTTGTCAGGTAAATTCTGTAGACACTCAGGGCTGAGCCTGCAGTCTCCAGTGTGTAGAATGTTACCAAATTTTCCTTCAAATAAGAACATTACAGCTCCTGCGTATTTAAAACATTCACACCAAAACAAGAAAAGAAAAATATGCAAATTAATCTCTGTTCGGATAATTAAAGCTCATCAAACCAATAAGCTTTCACTGAGACTCAAAACTCTATTCTTTCCTCCAATTATCCATACGGAAATAAAAGAGAAATCATGGGCAGGCAGCATATGCACAGTTGAAATATAAGCATACGATTACGATTCCCTTGGAGGAAATAAGAATAACCAAATTGATTACCAGAAGAAAATATGATGGAAAACCAATTTACCAGGACAGTGATTCGCATCAAAGGCCAAAGCAGTGAAGGTCCCATCAGGATCATCGATAATTAAAGATTGGCCCACCTCGATGCCCAAAAACAGCGAATCACCAAGCTGCAAAAACAACCGAAAATCAACTTAAACCAGATAAATATCTGAATACTAGTGATTATTGATTAGTTAGAAAAACAAAAACAAAACAAAAAACTAAACCTGGGGATAATGTTGAAGAAGGAGGGTTTTGGTGAAACGGGTACAATAAATTGGGAAGGAGAAGTGGGAAGTGATGCCAGAGGAGTGGTCTTTGTGAGCATGTGTGAGAAAATGGTGCCTCTTTCTCTTGGAAGATGGAGTCCATGTGTCCACTGAGAAAGGTAGCCCTTTGGGCATTTCTATCGGCATCTTCTCCCTTTTCTCTTATTTGTTAACCTTTTTTTTGTAAATAAAGAGAAAGATGGATGAAGAATTGAAGATGAACCCACACACACAGAAAATTACTCAAGCCCACCCACCATGAATGGAATTGGAGATACACGGAAAATTAACCACTACTAATATCAATTGTGTATCTGCCAACTCCCCAACCATGATCCTTGCAACCCCGCCAATCCAACTCTCCTCTCCCTCTTCTGCCCAGAGCCAGAGCCAGAACAATTAGGTCAAGTTACTTAAATATCCCTAAGACTTGACCCCGAGTATGACGTGGCAAACGCTAAGACGGTTGACATTAGTCACAATACTTATCCCTATCAAAAGATTTCAAGTTTTATTCCATTTCGCGGTCTAGTGCTTCCTTCCAAATCCCGGTTGACAGGAGGCTTTCAACAAGTCCAATTTTACACTTTGGTTCCTAAAGTTTGAACTTCTTTTCAATTTCGCCCATATTAAATCGTTAATTTTGTTTCGTTTAATTAGGTCTAATTTTAAATTTTATCGTAAAAAAAATTAACAAAATATCCCGAGTGTATATTACATAAGGACATTCTGTTAATTCTTTTACATTTTTATTCAAAATTAGATTGAAAACAAAGTTAGACATAAAAGGAAAAAAAAAATGAGACTAGGATAGGTATGATACGAGGTTACGCCAAAATTTGTGGAGGTTTGGCAGACCGGCTTTTCAAGCCACTTATTCAAACTCATAATCATGGGTCGGTTACAACACCAAATCCATACATGTGTCCGATCTCAACTAGAGATAGAAAATCTGAATGAGACTTGGATAGGTATGATACGAGAAACTATACTCTTCCCTTTTTTTTTTTTTTTCTTGTTTTTTACTTCTGCCATGAACTTACAATATACAACATAAACGTTACTACAGAGAGACACAGTAAGCACCTTGCATTTACAATAATCAAGAAATTGTTACAAGCAACAAGGTCTCCCCATCCACTGAAAGGCGATAGCCCAGAGTTGCTGACTTGTCCCTTCATCTAGTTAGTTTCTCATGTATCAAAAATCGACCAGAATCTTTTAAATAGAGAGCCTGTGCTTGAGATTGAGATACAAGTTCAATAGCAGTCCAGTCCAGTCCACATAAGGCATGCTGGGGGAGACCAAGAAAGATTTTTAGTTCTATAGGTATTTACACTTACAGTTCAAATGAGTCTGGTTCTAGGGGATCCACCAGGTGTATGGGCTTTGTATAAAGATGTTTCATGCCAAGGATCAAGAGTGAATGTAGCATTGGATCTCACTGGATACGATGAGAAGTCATTCAAACTGTAGTTATTTTGTCCCATCATAGTGTAAGTTTGATGAGGAGGAGAAAGGAAACAACTCTTGTGTGCCGGCCCGTACTGTCGCAATGGACTTGAACAGGGAGATACTGGTAAGGATGTGATCATTCTTGTGTTCTCTCTGAACAAGGGAATTACAATAGCTAGTCAATCTAAATGATTAACCATAAATTTAAACACAAAGCTCAGCTAGACCATGATCACAATACCTTGGACTCCTTAATGCTCGTGAAGTTGCAACAGCTGGCTTTATCGCATAGTCTCCATCAAGTGAAGTTATACTCGTTCTATTGGAATGAGGCTCTAATACCGGCTGCAAATCAATTTAAATGATGAGAAAGTTAGCTCCAGATCGGTGCTGCTCATAGAAACACATTTTCAGAAACTATACAACTTCTAAATTCTCATCAGGGCAAAGAATATGTGCAGAAGAATTGTGACCTCAGACGCTCAACATCTGTTGTCTACCTAGTATAGATTGCATAAGGTTTTAGACAAACAAATATAAACCAACACAACAAAACTAGCTTTAATCCCAAAGTTATATCAACTTCACCAATACATGTGGTATGCATTGCAATAATGATCTAAGGGCAAACAAGAAGATTAATTTCCAAAGGAAATTTATGCAAACTAAGAATTTAGGATTATAATAAACAAACACCACCACCAATTGATGCACATAACAGGCAATCACCTCTTTTTTTCTAACTGTAATATTGTACCAGTGCTTCATAGTTCACTCTATAATTACAATAAACAACACATCATATTTCATATTTTCAACCATTGAGTCAACTACACCTCTTCATTGATATAATTGAGCCACTTCATTGTTACATTCTTTGTTTTCTTGGAGTTTGATGATTCTAACATATCAGCTGAGCGACATAATAAAATTATATACATAGCAAGCATCGCAAGAAACCAGAATAACCATGAGATAGTAATATCGTGCTTTGCATATAAATAATGTACCATCATTACACATGTTATCTGGTACCATATAACACCAAGTGAGCAAGTCATCCAAACTCCTAAACAATTCAAACAAGCTAATTTTATGAGAATGGAACATACTTCGTAATGATTATGTTCCCATGAGTTGAAACTACCATGGAAGAAAACAAAGCAATATAACTTTTCAAAGAACAATAAATAAATAACCATCTATACCGGTGTCCGGCTTCCATCAAACATGTAGGGGAAAGCATCCCTGGTTATGTTGACATTTGTAGCTCTTGTTGCTGATTGATCTCGGATGAAGGAATGATCTAGTAACAGAGAGGCTGACGGGCGAGCTGATGGTTCTCTCTGTAAGCATAGCCTTATGAAACTCTTTGCATCATTGGAAAGATGCTCAGGAATTTCTGGCATATCTTTGCTGTTCCCAATTTTAAATATTGCAGCCACCTGTTGAATCCAACATAGAAAATGATTTTGGTCCTTCATACCCTTCAAACTGTGTCATAGAAAGAAAAAAAAAACCAAAATATTCCTGAATATCCAATATCGTACCCCTTCATACTGATTCCATGGAGGCTTTGATGTTGCCATTTCAAGAATTGTGCATCCCAAGCTCCATATATCCACCGGAAGACTATAGCCATTTTTATTCATTACAACCTAAGAAAACACGTATCAGGACAAAGTACAGGTTACAGAGGAATAGAGAGCAAAAGAAGAAGAAGAAAGAATGTGCTTATTTCTAAATGAAAAAAAAGTCAGAAGCAGGGAGAAAACATATTTTACCTCAGGTGCCATCCAGTATGGACTTCCCTTGAAAGAAAGCATTGAGGTAGAAGAGTTTATCTGTGCCAAACAATCATAACTCAGAGACAATCCTTATCGCCAATCACAAAGCAACTAAAATAGAAAAATTATGCGATTTTCACAGGTTAGTGGTCAATTACTTCTTTGGGCTCCCAAAATTAGATTTGTTTCCTACTAGTAAAAGTTTATGCCTATTGCTATAAATTATGAATGTAAGACAGATGACAGAGAAAGTGCAAAGTTCATTCAAGAGTTGTATGTTTGCTTCCACCTGTGTGCGTGTGTACATGTGAGTCAGTGTGAGATCAAGAGATTAATATCTCTGCTACTTGGCATTTAAATAATGGTTAGAATTTTAACCTCTAGCAAATGAAGCAATTTTATGCAGCCACACTCAATTAATCAAGATTGCGTATTAGTTTGATCATTATGATGCACCATAAACAACAAATGTAATCAACTAATACAACAAATGTATTAGTTGTACAGTGTAAGATGGGCTCACATGTTTGGCCATTCCAAAGTCTGCCAGTTTGATTTCACCATTAGGATCAACTAGTATGTTGGCCCCTTTGATATCCCTGCCAACAGAAAAAACATAAAATATTTGAAGAGAGTAAAGAAGCTGAAAATTCATGTCACAAAGTAAGCAAAAATAACCAAATTACCTGTGCACTGTATTTCTTTCATGTAGATAGGCAAGTCCAGAGACAATCTGCCTGGTATAGTTTTGAATAACAGGCTCCTTAAATGGACCATATTCCTGAAGTAACTTGTGGATAGAACCACCTGAGACATATTCCAAATAAACTGAAAGTGTCTCTTCTCCCTGCAAACAAGACATGTATATCAATAAATGGATCTCATTCATCCCTCCTTCCTCTTCTCTTTTGTAAGTGTATGCACACTGCATAGCTATCTGTATACACATGGCATAAATTACGCTAAATAGGAATATTTAACCATACCATTTCACTTCCATAGTATTGAACAATGTTTGGATGTGAAAGCTGACTGAGCAAATTTATCTCCTGTGAACAAATAAAGAACATGTCAAATATTTATAGACTATTGAATGATAATTGGACAACTTGTCAAAGCAAAATCCAATATAATGTGTTAAAGCATTATACGAATAAATCTTGAATTACCTGGTTAAGTTGTTTGAGGCACTCTTTTGATGTTTGATCATCACAGACAACCCTGACTTCTTTAATTGCACACATTTGTCCACTTTCACTATCAAAATTGCAAAATAACCATTAAGAGAGGTGGAGTAAACATAGGAATCAGAATAGAAATAGTTTTTCAGTAATTTGGCAGAGAATGCAAATTCTGAGAAAAAGGTTGATATAATCTCTCTCAGTTTTTTGGCATTCTGCAAATATAGTCATACATTGACATCAATCTTTTGTTATTGCCAATAGCAATTAGAATTGTAATATTCATTTCATAAACTTAAAATTTGCTTATACATTACAACCACCAGACAGCAAGTACTACAACTTCTGTCTTAAAATATTGAAGGAATTCTAAGTTATACATGATAAGGCTGTCCCAGATTACCCCAAAAGACAATTGACAGTTTGTTTCCTTTTCCCCCCGGAAGGGGGTGGGGGGGGGGGGCCTGTTGGGTGGGGTGTTTGACAACAAACCAAACAAAATTACCTGTTAAATCCCAGGTAAACATGCCCAAAGGTTCCCCGACCTAGAAGCTTTCCTTTCTTCCACTTGGACAGATTACAGGAAGTGTTTTCTAGAACTCTAGTTACTCGGCTGTTGGAAAGAGCAGATGGACTCGTTGGAGAACCTGGTGGAAGAGGCAACGGATGACATTGACTCCTTCCATCATCTTGCTTGCCTGTAGGAGAGTCAAGACTCAGAACATGCAACCTGGGATGAAGAGGTGATGTAGGACTGGTGGGGCCTCTTGACCCAGGACCTGGGCTTTTTGACCTCGCGTTGAACTTTATATCACCTTGTCCTCTAACATAAAGAAATGGCAAAGGTTGGTTTAGCAAATAGATTGGGGAAGCATACCTTAACACAATCATTTGCAAATTTAGCATTTCATGTTCTTTTTGTTCCTTAAATTGTCAATGCTACCAAAAGAAATGTATATACTATCACCCTCCCTCATTTTAAAATTTCAATCAATTAGACCGAGATATTATCGTCATTGTAGTAATTGATGGAAACCATAGAAAATGAATATAATGCATACATGTCATCTAAAATAATTGGTATGGAGCCTGAAGCAGAAATTATTATTGACAATCAGGTAGTTAATTTCCTAAAGAAAAGGAATAGAACCTTGTATTAACAAAATTTTGTCAATATAAATCTTCATTTTCCAGATATCAACGTTTCAGAAGTGCATACAGGAACTTGGGAACATCTAATTTAGACTTTAATACAGAATGCGCAGAACGAATAACTCCAACTCCAAGTATGCAAAATAACTACCCCCCAAGTATAAATTCAGAGTCATCAATTTACAGAAAATAGTCGGATCAATAGAGTGTAGGCAATGCACTGACTTACATATACACATTGGAAGCGAGACAGAAAAGTGGAAAAAAGTAAAGACGAAGAGCAATAGAGAAGACCCCCTTTTACAAAGCCGGTTGGCTCCTACAGAAGTAAAAGGGGAAGGAAATTGAAAAAGGAAACCTGAGGAGTGAAGAGAGGCATTAGGGAGTATAGAAGTGCGTAGAAATGAAAGAGGTATCTTTCTGAGGAAATTTAATTGTAATCCATAGAGAAACTGAAAAGGGATCTGAGAAAGAAAAGAAAAGAAAAGAAAAGCAATTATAATCCAATTATGCAATCCACACAGCAGCACAGCACAAGGGAGACAGAGGGTGAGTGGGGTAAAACTAAAAGTCTCACTTTTATCTGATCAATGATTAACCTAAAGCTTGCCTTGCTAGTTGCTACAAGTACAAGATAGGCTCTCCTAAAAGGATCAAATTCAAATCAATCAATTAATGAAAAATAAGAATAAATTTAAATCTAATCTAAAAAGACCTGGTGGCATTAAATTGAGAGATTGGATGATCATCGTAAGAGCCAGAAGAACTGACGCTTGAACCAGAGACGGAGGGAGATCCCAAGGCAAGAGCTTGATCGTTCCCAAAGCTGTGGGTTGGTGAGGCGGATGGTCGAGGCAAGGGAAGCCCTTTCTTCTCGGCGCCATCGGAATCACAATAAGAAAAACCCGACGAAGAGCCAACAACAGCAGTAAAATCCTTGCTGGTCCTTGGGGAATTCCGAGAGAGGATCATGGCGGATACCTCATCGAAGCTCTTGGGTTTGTCCTTTCCTTTTTTATTACTTGTTGTACCATTTCTAATCGGGGATTTCATGAAATTAAATTGACCGCCGCCATGTGACTCCTGCTGCTGCTGCTCCTTGTTCTTGCTGGATTTTCTTCCCCACCAAGCGGGCATTCTAGAATCTAAATTAGACGGGGTGAAAGAAAAGAGGAGAATTTAGGAAGAATAGCAGAGAGAGATAGAGATAGAGATAGAGAAAAAGAAAAAGCTTGAGACTAGGTCTCCTGGAGTAATTTGTAAGCGGAAGAAACGACGAAAGAGGGAACGAGGGAGGGAGGGGCCAAAAAAGGCTACAGTGAACAACAGCTAACAAGTGAGGGGGTTGGAAGGGACGGCAGACGGTGGTTGGATCAAGCGGGGAAATGACGTGGCAATTTCTTATACTTAGAGAGAGAGAGAGTGAGAGAGTAGGCTGCAAGTGTTTATGTCTATGTCTATGTCTGCGTCTGCGCGTACGTGTGTGTGTGTGTGTGTGTGAAGGGGGGTTACTGTTAACGTCTGAATTAACGGTGTAACAGTGTTCTCAGTTAAAATTGCTTGCTTTGCTTTGGTTTTGGTTTGGTTTGGTGAAGAGTGGTGTTAGTTAGTTGGTTCTACCTGTTATGAGAGAGAGAGAGAGATGAGAATCCACATTGGTGATTGTGCACTTTGTGCTTTACAGTTTACACACGCTGGAATGAGAAAGAGGGAGCAAGAAACCAAACCATTCACTCACACTTATTACCAACAAAAAAAAAAAACCATTTACTCACACTAGAGCACACGAAAAGCAGAAAAGAAATAAATAAATTTCTAAACTCGTAAAGGCTTGTAGACTAGAGCCCCAAGCTGTGGCAAAAGCGTGTGGATTGAGTTGAGACTTGGGGATCAAGCACTGAACGGGGTTCGATTTCGATTTGGTGCTGATGACTTGATGCCCATTTTTATTTTTCTTAAGGTGTAATTATCATGTGAGATCGGGCGTTACGTTTACGGATACCGTAGAGCTACGTCATTCACCACGTCAACGTGACATACATTCTTTTTAGCTACAAGACACTTATTCAAGAAATTTTATGTCATCGTGAAAAAATATTTTTTTAACATATATTTTTATAAGAGATTTCTTAGATACTTTTAGTATTTATGTAGTATATCATACTATATAAAAATAATCAATAAATGAATGACATGTGTACAAATTAACTATTTTTAAGTTTGTTTAAAAAATTAAATAAATTATATTTTATATATAATAAAATATGAAAATTATGTATGCTTGCCACGTTAGTATAGTATGACATACTTACGTAGTATCATAGAATCCCCGATTTTTATATTATATTACTCTTATATTTTATAAAAAATGATTTATTTTGATGATTCAATTTTTTTATTTTTTTTAAATATTTATAAAATAACATTAAATGAATTTACCCTAGCACTACTCAAAAAAATAATGATCTCACCATATACATTAGATATCCTGATACTCTTATTTAAAAAAATAAATTAATTGTTTAATAGATATTGCTAGGTACTACTGGATATGTGTTTTAATAAATTGCTTTTGTTTCACCATGCCATGTGGTTCATGTTACCCCTTTCATGCCATTCTTTCATCGTAGTACCAACCTCTATCTTGATTCACGTGTAACATATACATAGTATCTGAAAACTAATAATGTGATATATATTATTATTCCATGGTCCATGGCATACGGTAAGGATTATCTTATATTATTTACAAAGTTTGTCCTCCTAATGCTATGGGATTGCATGGGGTGTACGTGTACTCACTGGTAATTCACTTTTTTTTTTTTTTGGTGAGAGGGGTAAGTAAATGCTATGCATAATCTTTGCGTGTGAGTGTGTGTTTTTCTTTTAATTATTGGATTGTCATTTTTTTATGGACTTTATAGTTTTGTCAACTTTCTTACTGCACGTTTCACTGCGTTCCCAAAAGCTCATTGAATTATATAGATTTTCTTACATCATCTTCTCACGCTTAATATAATTACAAATTGAATGAATATTTCACACACAAGACCAACACTCCCCCGCCGAAAAAAAAAAAGTAAAATATTTTTGTTTTTAATTTATTTTTTAAATATTATTTTAATCTTTAATTTATTTTTTATCATTTTAATTCTTGAATAATTATATTATTTATTAAATTAATCATTTGTAATATTAAAAATAATCACTTAAAAAATTAATTTGATGGACATAATAACTATTTAAAAATTAAAATAATTCTAAAAATAAATAAAAATTATTATATATATATATATATATATTTAAGAGGTTTTTTAGATAATTTATGTAATATGTCATACTACATAGAAATAGCTAATAAATAAATGACATATGTACAAATTAACTGTTTTTAAGTTTATTTAAAAAATTAAATAAATTATATTTTATATATAATAAAATATAAAAATTATGTATGCTTGTCATGTCAGTGTAATATGATATACTTACGTAGTATCATAAAATCTATGATATATTTAATCAAAAAAAAAAAACGAAGGGTAGATTCCATCGGCCATTGAACTTGATGTTCCTGGCAACGCGGTGAGTGAATACAATGCGAAAATNTTGTGATGTTTAGTGAATACACAAATTATTCAAAAAATTTAAAATCGGACCATCTAAAAGTTTGTCAACAATTTATACATTTAGAACATTATACACTTAGTTTTTATGTGAAATAACTAATAATTAATGTTTATTTAATTTAAAGGAGATACTATGTAATATTTTGAGAAATATGATATATTTTTTGTCTGTGATATATATATATATATATATATATTATTTTGTCATGGGCACATATCTCTTATAATTTGGCAATAAATGTCATGTAACAAATTTTGAAATAGTAATGGATTATCTGCGAGATCATCTAAAACTAAATTGAGGAAGAACAGAAGAAAATATTGAGGTCCAATGTTTTAATTTACATCTTTTATATCCATAACTAAAAAATTTATTTTATTTTATTTAATAACAAAAAAAAACACATCAACTTTAATCAGTAATGTTGCATAAAAAATGCATTTCCAAATATATATCTAGCAAATGTAATTGATTAATTTCACAAAGATCATCGATCTATAGAATATTACATTTTTTATGAGAGAATATTAATTTTTATTATATGTACCATGATTACCTTTGAGGGATTTAAGTTTAATTAAAAAAAAAACGGATTGTGAAGAATAAATAATAGTCAATTGTCCTTGACCTTCATTGCCAGTTGTAAACCTAAATTAACAGAACAAAGTAAACTTTTATTTACAAAAAAAAAAAAAGAAGTCATTTTCAGAAATAACTTGGGGACAATATAACCACTATAGCATTAAATTCCTATCAATAATTCGGGGCGGCGGCGGTGAACTTTCAAGTCGATGGAATAGATATTTTTGGGTTATTACTTATTTAATAATAGGCTTCTGACTTCCAACCTTCCCATGGATTGGCCTTACCTTGTCAAGTTGACTCAATAAAATGTAATTATTTTTACACTTTTTATAGGAGGTATTTTAAACATAATGAAAAATAAAAAATTAAACCTATATTTATGGTTTTAAAAAATTTAAGATTTAATAAAATAATACTAATTACAAAATAATTTTTAAAAAAATTAATATGCGTAACAAAATAGTCTTTGAAAAATTCAAAATTTAACAAACATAATACTATTTTGTTATGCATATTAATTCTTTTGAGAACTATTTTATAGTTAGTGTTTTTTTAATAATTATTTTGTTAAATATTAAGGAAGGTATAGCCCAACTATGAGGTACATCAGCAGGTGTTACAATAATACGTAGATGAGTTTTGGCTGGTACAACCACTCTATTGTCTACTTCTAATAAACGTGATTGACCCAATTCTAGATCATCTTCTGGAATCGTATAACTGTCAAAAGTGAGTGACTGTTCATCGGAACTGTTATAGTCTGAATACTCATAAGTCCGATACCATTGATGTCCAATAGCTTTGATAGTAATGGCTGGATCTACTACTACCTCGTCCATTGAGTATAACAGAGCAAATGATGGTATAGCAATGAACTATATTTACTCAAAATAAAATTAAATGAGTTTAGAATATTTTTTTTATATGATGATATGAAATTTTGAATGTTAATATTTAAATCTCTCATTACTAAGAAAATTATTGTACTCTAAAAATAGTACTATTAATTAATGAAAGGATGATACTGAGTAGATGAACTAGACCATCTTCTGAATTGGTCACTGTAAAGATGTCCCTTTCCATGATGACTTGTTCAATTGTATGAAGACATGGGTAAGAAGCAGTAAACTGGATTACTAGCTGAGGGCAGTGTAATTATTGATTAGCATTTGGCATAATGTTATTTGACGTGGTCAATGGCACACGGTTTGGAATTTGTCAAACTCATCTTTCTCGGGTTTAGGTGAAGACCCAATCATAAAAAGCACTTCTATATATTATCTAGAAGCGGGCTCCTTCGGATCTGCCGAGCCCTAAAAGCAAACATTTTTTTTTTTTTTGGGTTACAAACAGATTTCTATGCGTTGAGAGCAGAAAGGGAAATAAGAGTATATAAACTATTGAGTCTTTTATATTCATAAAATGTATAATTTTGATTATTTTGTCTTTAAGTTAAAATTTTTAAGTTTATTTTAAGGTGTAAAATTTTTTAATTCATAATCTTATTATTCAGATTGAAGAGTTACGTCTTGTGAATCTCTCTATTAAATTTCAACTCTATATTCATAAATATGGATTTGACTGCAATGGAAAAGTGAATTAAGCTATGTACACATTATAGTTGGCCAGAATATCACGTATGACTATGATTATGCCCAGTGCAAGTGCAGTGAATGGAGTCGAGTTGAGAGAGAATCTTTGAACATATTTGTTATCAAGTATCAATTCACACAAACATTGGGCATGCAACCTGGCTTGTAAAGTGTTTTCCTGTTATGTCACTGGCAAAGTGATTGGTGGCGGCATGAGGATTGATGAAACTTATTTTGACTATAAAATTTTTGGTACATGAATGTAAATTTTAAGCCAGAACTCTGAAATCCAAAATCCGTTGCCTCATGGGCCATGCAGACGCAGCAGTAACCATGGAATCATATTTTCTTTTATGGGAATAAATAATGGTTTTATTACTTGGTACCGGGACCTCATAGGCATAGGCCCTTTCAATTTAATACCACGTTTGATCAACTCCTCTTAACCACCTTCGGATTTGATGAGATATTGTGGGACCCATAACTATATATTTCAATC
Organism: Cercis canadensis; assembly: GCA_003255065.1. Lineage (NCBI taxonomy): Eukaryota > Viridiplantae > Streptophyta > Magnoliopsida > Fabales > Fabaceae > Cercis > Cercis canadensis. Next base: position 306,364 of record QAOA01001205.1, read on the forward strand.
AAAGTGGTAGTGCGCATGGGCGTGCATATTGGAATCATTTAGCTTATAAGTTTGTCTTTGTTAAGTTGTTTTATATATGGTGAGTAAGAATTATGTGTTTTGCACATATTGAGTGACTCAATTTTTCGAAATTTTTACAATAACACTAAAATTATTGAATAGATTTCACATAAAGCCACTCAAATGAGAAAATGTAACATAACCCTCATCACATATTTATTAACATAGCGGCATAGAAGTAAGTGAAGGTGACTTCTATAAATGTTGATGTATTGTGCTGACATGCCGGGTCTAATAACTCCGATGACCCGGCCCAAGTCCATTGGGCTGGGGTAGCAACAATATTCCAATAAACATTTATGCGAAAGGGAAAGTATCCAATTAGACCACCACTTATGGCATGGGATTGCATATAAAGAGGACGATGATGACCCTTTCTCTTTATTCCTTTCCTTCCTTTTCTATGTTACTGATTATTATTAACAAAGAGGAAGACGATTGAGATTGGAATTTCTGTTAAAGTTGAAGTGAGGTTGGTATCATCTTATCCTCACAACTAGAAATGATTGAGATTGGTATATGCATGGCCGAAAAAATAAAAGAAAAGAGTTTGGAATATATGAAAACGGTCGCCAAGTCACGCCCCAATTTCATAATCTCCCAAATGTGAGTTCGTGACATGGGCTTTTTCTTTACCCACCCAAAAGGAGCTAGTTTACTTGTAGCTTTCATGTAATACTTAGTGTTGGCTCTGTGGAAGCATGTTAGGTTTCAAGGCAGTTTAGGTCAAAGGTCTTGAGTTTGAATCCTTTGAGTCGCACTTGTTAAGAAAGATTTACCGATTACTACTTCCATCCCAAATAGATATTAGTCTCATATCCAAAAAGTGTGGGTGTAAACCAAAACAAATAACTGTCATGCAAGGCCTAATAGCTCTCATAAGAATGAGAAATTTTAAGAAATGAGAAAAAGGAGGGAAATATAAATATCTAGAAAATTAAATATCTATGGATAAGTGATATTGAAGTGATTTTTAAGATTCATGAGTTTTGTTTTTCAATTTAATTAAAATTATAACTAAAAATACTAAAAAAAAGACTTATGTGAAATAATACATAAGATTTGAATTATTTAAGTAGTTCAGTTAAAGTTTAAATGGATTGAGTTGAATTCAAATAATTTAACAAAAGTCAAAATTTCAAACATTTATACTATAATTAATCAGAAATAAGTCCAAGTTAATTTAGGCCTAGTCCAGAGAGTATATTAAATCGATGCTAAACTCCTTTTCATGGCCCAAAAACTTGTCTCCAAGCCCAAATTTCAAGTGAATGTGCAAGCAAATTTCCCTTCCTTCTCATTCTTTGCTTCACCTGTGGAAAGGAAACGCCGAAACGGTGTCCCTTGAGTCTCTACCTACATTAACATCCTATCCCTCCTTCTGCCACGTATTATTCTCCTTTAGGAAATGACGGCACTCTCCACGGAGATGTACGATCATGACAATGAGCTCGTCCCCTCCTCGCTCATCGCTTCCATCTCAGTAATTAGATAAAATGGAAGGAAGTAAAAGCACAATTCTTTTAATAAATTACTTAAGATAAATGTTTTAATATCCATACTTTTTAGACACATATAAATGATTAATTATTTAATATTATAAGTGATATGTATATTAGATTTATATTATTTTTTATTAATACATAAATAGATCCAATAAAATACACGTGGAGTTGATTTTGGAACCTTAACAGGGGGAAAGAAAAGAGATATAAAAGGAGCTGGCCTTCTAATTTTGTGAAGTGTTAAATTTGTTCAGTCAGCGTATTTTAGTGAGGGACAAAGGCGATAGTAAATGTATAATTGGTTAATATACAGGGGGAAAGGGTTGTTAAATTGCGAGAAAGGACCTTAACAGAAAATTGATATTTTCCCCTCCTCTAGTGTAAAGGTGTTATTAGTATATTTTTATATAAGATTTTGTATAATGAGGCATGTACGAAACCATATATATATTTACAAAATATTAAGGAAAACAATACATTTAAACAATAAGTTCTTTATATAAAAACACACAGTACAAATTGTACATAAGTTTTTAAAAAAGAAAAATATCACGTTCAAATTCTTTTTTTTTTAAATTTCTAATTAAAAAATTTTGTACTTTATATATATATATATATAGAGGTTTCTTAGATACTTTTTATATTTATGTAGTATGTTATACTATATGATAATAACTAATGTGTGAAATGACATGTGTATAAGTAAATTATTTTTAAGTTTATTTGAAAAAATAAGATAAATTATATTTATATCCAATAAAATATGAAAATTACGTATATTTGTCACGTCAGTGTAGTATGACATACTCATGTGGTATCATAAAATTTCAGTATATATATATATATATATATATAGAGGTTTCTTAGGTACTTTTAGTATTTATATAGTATATCATATTATATGAGAATAGCTAATGTGTGAATGACATGTATACAAGTAAATTATTTTTAAATTTGTTTTAAAAAATAAGATAAATTATATTTATATCCATTAAAATATAAAAAGTATGTATGTTTACCACATCAGTGTAGTATAACATATTCACGTGATATCTTAGAATTTATATATATATATATATATATATATATATAATTTGATTTGTGGGATTTCCATGAGCTTATAAATAGTATACCAATGATTGGTAAGTGAATGTATTGGTGGAGGGAGAAGAAATATTGGCAAGTGAGATGGGGTGTAGAAGAGGCATAGATGTATGGATATGGAATGAAGGTGAAGGTCAAGGTTGTTTCAATTTGAATTGAATTGGAGAGAATTGTGTGAGTGTGAGTTGTAAACTTGACTTTGGGATTTGGGTTGCGGTTGGTTAGTTAGTTAGTTTTGGTTTCTGTCTCTCTCATGCACACAAGAAGTGGCGGGAGAGGCATTCGCATTAGAGTTGACAGATGTATGAATTATGAAAGGTGAAAACAAAAGAAAAAGAAAATCAAAATACAAGAGAAGAAGAAAACGGACCTCCATTGAAATTGAAGTTTCAAGTTTGAAGCGTTCAAAACAATATCAAATTGGATAGTATTCGTACAATATTAGAATTAGATACAAAACAACGCAGTCGGACTGCCCCTTTCTTTTCGCTTTCGCCTCCGGAAACGGTGTCCTTCCAATCATTCATTCACACACTCTCTCTCTGACATCTAATCGCCTATCTATTCTTCCGCCACGTGTACGCACCCTCCGCCTCCCCCTTATTGTTTCACTTTCACATCTCCATCTCCCGCCTTCTCTTTCTTTTCCTTTATTGTCCCTCCTTATTTCCTATCAATCTCTACCAATTTCTCCTTCACATTTTCTTCCTTCCTCATCAACTCAGGATTCCACTCTGACGCTTCTCAATTTCTTTTCGTCTGTTTCATTCTTAATTTGCTGTTATACACGACAGGTACGTCTCGCTAATCTCAATGCCACCTGCATTTCTCTTCAAACATCATTTTCTCCATTTTTCTTGGACGTTGAACGAAATTTACATTTCGAATTACGTTTTTCATATCGTCCGTTTGGTTGCCAGGAAAATAATCTGAATGTACGTATCTCTTTGGTTCTTTCCTGTATTTTCTCGGCTACCAAACGGAACTTCGGTTTGTTTGCTTTTTAATTATTTTTCCAAGACTCTTGAATTCAAATATTCCCTCTCTCTGTTTCTCTTTCTACTGTCAAGTGCTGCCAAGAAGGGGGTTTTTCTTACCGTCCGTTTGGTTGCCAGGAAAGTAATCTGAGGAATGTACGTATCCGTTTGGTTCTTTCCTGTATTTTCTCGGCTACCAAACGGAACTTGTGTTTTTTTTTTTTTTTTTTAATTTTCAATAATTTATTTTGTTTTGCTGCATTGATTGGTAAATCATGAGTAGTGTTGTTGATAATTGGATCACGTTGACAGAGGGCAGGACGGAGAGGTAAATAGCATCCTCGAGGTGGTCGACAGAAATGTCGAATCTCGAGTCGGCACCTCAAACACTGACGAGGCGGCCTTCAAGAAGCGCCGCCACCACTACCTTCTCCACCGAGGTCTTTGACAATGACGTCGTTCCTTCATCACTCGCCTCCATTTCACCCATCCTCCGAGTCGCCAACGAGATCGAACACGAGCGTCCTCGTGTCGCCTATCTCTGTATGTACACAAATTAGTTTTACTTTTACTTTTTAATTTTAAACCCCACTCCTCTCGCTGCAGTCTGCATGTAGTTGACATGAGATTATTATTTTGTTTTCAAGGTCGATTCTATGCGTTCGAGAAGGCCCACAGGTTGGATCAGAGCTCCAGCGGCCGAGGTGTGAGGCAGTTTAAGACCTTGTTGTTGCAGAGATTGGAGAGGGTAAGAAACCCCTTATGCCTTACCATTTCTCTAAATTCTAATTATTATTATTTCTGGGTCCAGAGAGGGTCTCGACTCTCAACATGGGCGAAAAGCATTTGAAATGCGAGGCCACCTTAGTGATAGCGACTAGCAAATACGATCAAGTTTGGTCGAGCTCACGTAAACTCTGTGGTCAAATGTCTTTTTGCCTTTTTTTTTTTTTTGTGGGTTGATTCTATCATAATACTTTGTTGATGTGATAATATAAAAATTATTAATATAAAAAATAATTAATTTTAACGCTTAAAAATAAATAATTAAAAATAAATATTTTTATATCAATAATTATTACGTTATCACATAAAAAAAAAATATGTGTGAGAATTCTCTTTTTCTTTTTCAAAATTTTTTTTGTTAAGACTTAAGAGACTCCAATATATTTGTAGACGAGCAAAAACTGTCATTTATTTATATAAATGTCGTAATATCTCTTGCTTTCTGGCTTTCGTTCCCTCTCGACATCACTCAATAATGATGCCCATAAGCATTTTATTGTTCCCTAGTAATTAATGGGTGGAGTACCCATTCTAATACTGAACTCGTTGACGGGACCCAACCGCTTTTCTTTGACATATATATATAGTCATATAGATAGTTTGTCGTTTCGGTTTTACTAATTAAGCCACAAGACCCCCAGAACAGAACTAAAGAAAACGAGAACTTAATCTTGGGCAACAAATCACGAAATTCTAATTACAAGAATATGCTGGCATGCTTCTCTGTTACTTAGAATGTAATTCCAGATTCCATTTTCTTTCCATGCTATGGCTGAAAATCTACTGCTCAAATGATAATAGAAATCTATACTTGGGTTTACATTGTGAGAGGGTATTGTCAAATAATCGTGGAAGGGGATAATTTTAGAAGGGAGTTTCAAGTTTGCCAGTCTTTTTCATTCCAACAACTTACATAATCTTTCAAACTGTAGGACAATGCATCCAGTCTTGCGTCTCGGGTTAAGAAAACAGATGCAAGGGAAATACAGGCTTATTATCAGCAATACTATCAACATTATGTGAGATCTCTTGACGAGGGGGAGCAGGCGGACAGGTACATAAATAAATGCCCACACGTTCATACTTCTTAGTTCTTATTATCATATCTCTTTCTCTTAAATTACATATATTCCATGTACAATGTCAACACCGGGATACGTCATTCACTTGTTTCTTGCACTGCATGCTAACTGGTTCCAACTCCCCCTCTCCCCTAAAATCCTTTGGCAGAGCTCAGCTCGGTAAAGCTTATCAGACCGCCGGGGTGCTTTTTGAAGTGCTTTGTGCCGTTAATAAGACTGAGAAAGTCGAAGAAGTAGCTCCTGAGGTTAGTCGTGATTCATATAATTTTTACTTTTTAGTTGCTATGCAATATCCTAATCCTGGAGGCCTAAACAACAATTTTTGCGTAAGCAGATTATCGCGGCTGCTAGAGATGTCCAAGAAAAGACGGAGATTTATGCACCATATAACATACTTCCTCTGGATTCAGCCGGGGCTTCTCAGCCTATTATGCAACTTGAGGAGGTATTCCTTCTGCCATGATTCATGTTCTGTCTTTGTGTTTTATTTGGATTGCACTCAGTCCTTTGGTTTTCTTTCCGTATCAGATTAAGGCCGCTGTTTCCGCGCTCTGGAACACTCGTGGCTTGAACTGGCCTAGTTCATTCGAGCAACATAGGCAGAAAGCCGGAGATCTAGACCTGCTAGATTGGCTTAGAGCCATGTTCGGGTTCCAGGCATGTTTTCTATACCAAAATAGAACTGGAGAGAAGGGAAGATTTGTGAATACCTATATGTTTTTCTATAACCTCCGGAAATTATTAATCCATTTGGTTTATTTGGGCTCAGAGGGACAACGTCAGGAACCAGAAGGAGCATTTGATCCTGCTTCTTGCTAATTCTCATATAAGGTTACACCCCAAACCTGAACCTCTCAACAAGGCACGTACTGACCTCTCACTTCTTCCCCACTTTTGGCAAAAGCAAAGTAGACTAAATACAGTTAACAGATTCAAATATTGCCTTCTATAGTTATCAGTATAAATTTACCGTTACTTTTTCCCCCAATCAAATGCAGCTTGATGATCGCGCCGTTGATGCAGTGATGAAAGATCTGTTTAAGAACTACAAAACATGGTGCAAGTTTTTGGGGCGAAAACATAGTTTAAGGTGAGATAACAATATATCAACGACCATTTGTGGCATTTGGCATTGTAATGCTTTTTTTAGTCCTCATGAACTTTTTTAGAATACAGTCAGAAATTTGTGACGTTAAAAGTGCAAAATGATTTTTCACACAGACTCCCTCAAGGTCAGCAAGAGATACAGCAGAGGAAGTTACTTTACATGGGCTTGTATCTTCTCATCTGGGGTGAAGCCGCCAATGTCCGCTTCATGCCAGAATGCCTTTGCTATATTTTTCACAATGTGAGTGAAGATTTTCCGTCTGTGTGACTCACTTTTTGGGCTTCTTTTTCCAATCTAACTTCTTTTTTTTTTTTCAAAAGAAAAAAAATATTGTATTTAATAGTAATGTTATGCATGTGCTAATGATACCCAACTATAAATTTAGATGGCATATGAACTCCATGGTTTATTGGCTGGGAATGTCAGCATTGTTACTGGTGAAAATATTAAGCCTTCATATGGTGGGGATGATGAGGCATTCCTGCGCAAGGTTATAACGCCCCTTTACCGAGTAATAGAAAAGGTAATTTGCTGTCCAACATGGAACATATAAGTTCCATGGAAATTGTACCATACTTCAGGTTCCTCTGTTCACTGTATGAGTTATAATAATCTTAATAACTCCAGGAAGCAAAGAAAAACAGAAATGGAACAGCTCCTCACTCGACTTGGTGCAACTATGATGATCTAAATGAGTATTTCTGGTTCGTTTCACTCTAGTATTACACTTCATATGGAAAATGATTTGCTAGCCTGTTTCATCTTTTCACTAGTTTGACGATCGGTTTCGCATCCCACTCTGTTCTAGGTCATCTGATTGCTTTTCTCTCGGATGGCCAATGCGCGATGATGGTGACTTTTTTAAATCGACACGCGATCTGGCACAGGTACCCATATTCTGAGAATTTGCTACCCTGATTTTAGAATACATTCTTGATTCAATGTCTATATAAACTCTATTTCAGGGAAGAAAGGGTGCTCCGAAAAAATCTCGAAGAACTGGCAAATCACATTTTGTTGAGACCCGGACATTTTGGCACATTTTCCGCAGTTTTGATCGGCTTTGGACCTTCTATTTACTGGCTTGGCAGGTAATTTGATTTCAACAGAAGAAAATACTTAAGTCAATATCTCCGTTGGACATTCTTATGACAAGACTTGAACATTATTTTTACAGGTAATGTTCATTATCGCATGGGGAGGTATTTCACCGGCAGATATCTTTCAGAAGGATGTCTTATATGATCTATCCAGTATATTCATTACAGCAGCCATCCTGCGCTTACTTCAAAGTATGATACGTTCACTTATGTTCATAACCTTTCTACTTCATTTTGAGTGCTGAAGTAGGTTCAAGGTTTTGCATGAATTTTTCTTCTTCTTCTTCTTATTTACATAAATTACCATAATTTCTTTTCCTTTTAATATGATTTAGGTATCTTGGACCTGATCCTGAACTTTCCGGGCTATCATCGATGGAGATTCACTGATGTGCTAAGAAATATTCTTAAAGTTATTGTTAGTCTTGCATGGGTTATCATTCTTCCACTCTTCTATGTGCATTCCTTCAAGAGTGCTCCTGATATTATTAAGGATTTGCTTTCCTTTCTTCGTCAAGTAAAGGGAATACCAGCATTGTATATCTTGGCGGTGGCATTATATCTGCTTCCAAATTTACTAGCTGCTGTTCTATTTCTTTTCCCAATGCTCAGGCGATGGATTGAAAACTCAGACTGGCACATAGTTAGATTCCTCTTATGGTGGTCACAGGTACTTATGTTGCCTACTATATCATCTTGTAACTCACTTGCACATTTAACTATTAATCTGGATAGTTGTTGTTGGTAAGAAGTTTGTTTGAAGGTAATTATTAGTTCATTGTGAAAGTAGTGAAAATTTGTATTAGAGCCTACAAATCAACATGGAAAATTATTAGTCAACAGCTATGTAACATTCCACATCAACTAGGAACCAATAGTGAAGCATTCTTAGCACTGAAGTTGTTATCACTTTACATTGCTTCAAACATTTTGCTTCACATTCTGCTTGCTAAGTCAAGGTTCTGATAGTAAAACATATTTCCTGAGGAGATATTAAAAATTCAAAGAATTACATCAAGAGTTTGATTATATTAAATTGTCTGAGCACTACTTTTCTTCTACATGCCCAGGCATGGTGATTTTGTACAGTCGTAATTACAGCATTTAGTGTATGTACAGAAGCATTGTATGTATAATGAAACTCAGAATTTTTATTCTTTTTTTTTTTCTCTGGATGTCTTGTTAAATGTATGAAGAATATGAGGTAGCTAGTGACTTACAAAAGCATGTCCATTAAGCACTATTCTTTTCATCTTCTGAATGATTCTTTCTCCCCCTGCAGCCTAGAGTCTATCTCGGGAGGGGAATGCACGAAAGTCAATTTGCTCTTCTAAAGTGAGTTTTACAGAACATTATTTTACTCAAGCTATCGGTGGTCCCCCCTCCCCTTGTTTGATTGTTTGAACTTTGTTTCTACTACTAGATTCTTTTGTCTCGCATTTCAGGTACACTATTTTCTGGTTTTTCCTTCTGGCTTCCAAATTAGTATTCAGCTTTTTTGTCCAGGTAGTTTTTGCATTTCCATTTGTTATTCCTCATAAATTATTTATTTGTGAAGCTGTTGGATCTCTTTTTAACTGTTTTCTCTATCTTCAGATAAAACCTTTAATTAAGCCCACGAAGGACATAATGAGCATTCGGCATGTTGATTTTTCTTGGCATGAATTTTTTCCTAATGGTAGTTTCTTCTTCTTTTTCAAGATTTCATTGTAACTTGCTGTTAAATTTATTAATCTAATTAAATATTTACCCGTCTATGCAGCTAAAAACAACTATGGCGCAGTTATTGCGCTCTGGGCTCCTGTACTTTTGGTGCGTATGCTATATTTTCCAGTTATCTTCACATATATTAATCTTCTCCCTTGGTCAAGATGATTTTTTTTTCGTGTTAGTGTAGCATCTCATATTATTTACATTTTCATCGTAGGTTTATTTCATGGACACTCAAATTTGGTACGCCGTTTATTCAACTGTGTACGGTGGTGTTGTTGGAGCCTTCGATCGTCTTGGAGAGGTGATCGTCAACTTTTTAGAGAACTTGAGAGATTGATTATATTATTGACTCTCTTTCATTTTGTATAACTCTCTCACAAACACACACAGTCAGACCTATTCAACCATGTTAACAAATTTAGAGGATCCTTCGGGAAACATGAGCACTGGATCATCTTTTTCCTTATACTGTTATCGAACTTTGAAGTCTTCAAGTTGTAAAGAAATAAATAGAGTAAATTATATCAGGGCACGATCCTTTAACAGCCAGTTAATGTTTGTACCTTCTTGTTTAAACAGATACGAACTCTGGGCATGCTAAGATCACGGTTTCAGTCATTGCCTGGTGCATTCAACACATGTTTGGTGCCTACAGATAAGAAACAGAAAAGGAGATTCTCTTTCTCAAAGCGATTTGCCGAGGTTGCCATAACATTTTTATTGCTAAATTAGTAAGCCAAATGTAATTATTCAACTTTACTTATGTGTTTCCATTCTTGTATAGATTTCGGCGAGCAGAAGAAGTGAAGCTGCCAAATTTGCTCAACTATGGAATGAAATTATTTGCAGTTTCCGTGAGGAAGATCTCATAAGTGACAGGAAAGGCCTCTGACCCAAACTCTTTAGTTGTTCAAACCTAGCTTCTCTTTCTCCTCCATCTTTTGATTTGTTGTCCATCACATGGTTAGAACTAAATTATGTATGCATTACTCCAGGGAGATGGATCTTTTGCTGGTTCCTTACTCATCAGATCCTAGCCTGAAAATAATTCAGTGGCCACCCTTTCTGCTTGCTAGCAAGGTCAGTTCAATTCCATTTTAATATTCTTATGGTTGTTTCCAGTTCGCATAATTGACTTGCTCTTTACCTTTGCAGATTCCAGTAGCATTGGATATGGCAGCTCAGTTTAGAGCAAGGGACGCCGACCTTTGGAAGCGTATATGTGCTGATGAATATATGAAATGTGCTGTGATTGAGTGCTATGAATCTTATAAACATGTTCTAAATACTTTGGTGGTTGGAGAAACTGAAAAAAGGTAGTTTTTAAAACATATCCTAAGTAATTCGGTGCATGTCCATTTTAGTTTACATTTCATGCTAGAGGATTATCAGTGCTGTAGGATTTTAAATAATACCTGGTTCTTTCGTTTTGTAGTTTACAATTATTATCTAGTTCTATCATTACTCCGAATTTGGCTTTTGCTATTAGACTCGTATGATGTGTTTCTTCATTTGTTTCTTTCTTAACCTATCTATATTTTTAATTTGTCTTTCTGAGTTACTTGTCCAAAAAAAGGGTTGAAAAATGAAGTAAAGGTTATCTTAATCGATTTTAGCAGTGTTCTGAACCACATTAATTTAAAATTTCAAATTTGATGATGAAGGATGTTCTACATTGAAGGAAATAATTTAATCAACACGTAAGATTGAAATTATAGAAACTTCACCAAAATTTTATTATTATCAGTTCTAATAAATTCATTGTGATGGAACAGGATAATTGCCATTATCATTAAAGAAGTCGAAAGTAACATATCAAAGAACACGCTTCTTACAAATTTCAGAATGGGCTTTCTACCCTCCCTTTGTAAGACGTTTGTGGAGCTAGTGGAAATCTTGGTGAGTCAATCAAAAGAAAACTAATCATATGGTTTCTTGTCTTTATTTATTCTATTTGGATTTTTACGCTTTCCTTTCTTGTTACAGAAAGACGCAGATCCGTCCAAACGAGGTACAGTTGTACTCTTGCTACAAGACATGTTAGAAGTGGTTACTCGTGATATGATGGTGAATGAAATCAGGTGGGTGAACTTCATAACACTGTTGACAAAAAAGAACTTCACGACTCTGCATTTGGAATATAATATGTATTTTTTTCGCAGTGAAATACAATATACTGAGTTCGTAGTAGGATTATATTAATCGCTCTTCCATTACAAAAATAATAATGCTCGCTTTCCTTATGCGATGTTCATCAGTGAATTGGTAGAACTTGGTCATAGTAGCAAGGATACTGGAAGGCAACTTTTTGCTGGTACTGATGCAAAACCTGCTATAGTATTCCCTCCTGTGGTTACTGCACAGTGGGAGGAACAGGTACTGTAAAATTATTTCAATTATTAACATTATTTTTTCAATATTTTATATTAACTGTTTCAGCATTCTTCTATAACTAACGAAACATTATTGTTGCTTGCTGTTATTTCAGATAAGACGTCTTTATCTACTCTTGACGGTGAAGGAATCTGCAATCGAGGTGCCAACAAACCTTGAAGCACGCAGAAGAATTTCATTCTTCACCAATTCGTTGTTCATGGATATGCCACGTGCTCCAAGAGTCCGAAAAATGCTCTCATTCAGGTCTGATGCCTGGTTCCCTATATAGATATATATCCAATGTCATTGAAGTGAGACTTATTAGAAACTGTGAACTGCTCGAAAAATCGTACTTCTCTTGTGCACTTTCCATCAGGGTATATGTGGTGTCTCTTTAAATTATGATGACAATATTCAACTATTGAAAGAACACTTATTCTTCGCATTACTATATATCAGTATAAGCGGCTATAGCTATTATAACAAGTGTTCGAGATTAAGACACATAAATAATCCTTTTTTATGATATTTTATTTCCACATTGGGTGAAAATTATTGCATTTTGCAGCTGTCCCGTGCTTATCATATATAGCTACTTGCTTCCTGTTTGCAGTGTCCTAACTCCATATTATAGTGAAGAGACTGTCTATTCAAAGAGTGACCTTGAGGTGGAAAACGAAGATGGTGTGTCTATCATTTTTTACCTGCAAAAGATCTTCCCAGGTTTGTATAAACTAATACAATATAGTTAACTTTATTTTGATAATAAACAAAGGACTGTCTGAAATCTCGTAATTTTTCCAGATGAGTGGAATAACTTCATGGAGCGACTTGATTGTAAGAAAGATAGTGAGATATGGGAGAAAGACGAGCATGTTTTGCAGCTTCGTCACTGGGCTTCCTTAAGAGGCCAAACTCTTTGCAGGACAGGTACAGGACGAATAACTTCATTTTGGTCGATTAATATTTTTCTCTTGTATATTTATAAATCATATTAATGCAGTCAGGGGAATGATGTATTACCGACGGGCTTTGAAGCTTCAGGCTTTTCTTGACATGGCTAATGAAAAAGGTAAGAGAATACTTTGCTTTTGTGACATTCATTAATGCGATTGAAAGTCATCTGCTAAAATTATTGTTTGGCTCCTCATTATCCTGTTGACAGAGATACTCGACGGTTATAAAGCTATAACAGTTCCATCGGAGGAAGATAAAAAGAGCCAAAGATCCCTATACGCCAGTTTAGAGGCTGTGGCTGACATGAAATTTACATACGTTGCTACCTGTCAGAACTATGGGAATCAGAAGCGCAGCGGAGACCGCCGTGCAACAGATATCCTGAATTTGATGGTTAAGTATGTTCTCCAACTGATGAATTAATTTTGGCTTTTGATTTCTGTGGTGCACTAGCTAGATTTAAGAATCTCCTTTTTTGGTTCTTCATTTGTAGCAATCCCTCCCTTCGTGTGGCATATATTGATGAAGTTGAAGAAAGAGAAGTTGGAAAAGTACAGAAGGTTTATTATTCTGTATTGATCAAAGCTGTGGACAATCTTGACCAAGTAAATACATATTGAACTCTGCAAAGAATCAGTTGATTTTACTTGTCGTTATTGTCAGATTTAATTTTTTTTTTTTCTGCTCTAAAGGAAATCTATCGCATAAAACTGCCGGGTCCGGCCAAATTAGGAGAAGGGAAGCCTGAAAATCAGAATCATGCCATCATTTTTACTAGAGGGGAGGCTCTTCAGACTATTGACATGAACCAGGTAAGCCATTACAAGTTTTGAAGCTTGCACAACTTCACAATGGGTCTGAGGGCTTATCAAGATGGTGTACTTGCTCATATCTGCTAGGATAATTACTTGGAAGAAGCCTTAAAAATGCGTAACCTTCTGGAAGAATTTAATGAGGATCATGGGGTGCGCCGGCCTACCATATTGGGTGTTCGTGAGCATATCTTTACTGGCAGGTCTGATGAATTTTCTTTCATGTAAAGCTGGAACTTTGTCATGTTTTGATCCTATATTAATTATTCCTGATCACTTGTTACAGTGTCTCTTCCTTGGCTTGGTTTATGTCAAATCAAGAAACAAGCTTTGTCACAATTGGTCAGAGAGTTCTTGCAAGACCCCTGAAGTAAGTTTTTCTCTAATGATTTCATTACACGGTGGGTTTATAAACGCTTGCTTATCTTTATCGAAAATCAGGATTCTCCTGAAAAATACTTAGTCAATACAATACCTCATCTCAAGTTAAGGCAGCATTTTTTATTTAAAAGAGCGACGCATGCACAATATATAATACAAGTTTATTAGGTTCACTTATTATTCAAAAGGCACCTATCTGAATTTCACTTACCAACGACTTAGCTTCTCTCTGCTAGCTTTCCTGGTTGGAATAAAATCTCGCATGCTAATTTAAATTATTGGAGACAACAATCCGTGAACAATTGGATTTTTCTTTTGCCTCTCTTCGCTGCTGTGAGATAAGAAAAAACATATTTTCTGGCTCAAGATAGAATTGTTCAATTGCAGGGTTCGATTCCACTATGGTCATCCAGATGTTTTTGATAGAATTTTCCACATTACCCGTGGAGGAATTAGCAAAGCATCTCGGGGCATCAATCTTAGCGAGGATATCTTTGCTGGTAACATTCTTAAAGCATCTCTTGTAATAGTGATATTTGAAAGTTCTTTCTCTGTTTCATATGCCTTCTGGCTTTATAGGTTATAACTCTACGCTACGACGCGGGAATATTACTCATCATGAATATATCCAAGTCGGAAAGGGTAGGGATGTTGGGCTCAACCAAATATCTCTTTTTGAAGCAAAAGTGGCCTGTGGTAATGGAGAGCAGACACTCAGCAGGGATATCTACCGGCTGGGTCATCGTTTTGACTTTTTCCGCATGATGTCATTTTATTTTACAACCGTCGGATTTTATGTCAGCTCATTGGTAAGGCTTAATGCGTGTAGATTCAAGCAGAAAAATTAGGAAAATATTTTTCGTAACATTTTGTTACTTAAACTAATCCTAGGGATGTACCAAGAAAATAAATCCTAATGAGGATATAATGTATATGATTATTGATCCATAGACATGACAACCAGGAAATAAAAAAGGAAAAAGATCCATGGACATGACCCAGAATTGTTGCACTGAGAGCTTATATTTCATAATGGGAACCATATAGTTTATTTCTATCACATATATAATGAATGTTCCTTTCTTGCGTTTACCCCCTCTTCTCCTGCATCTAGCGCTAAAGCTTTCTTCTGCTGATTCGCAGTTAGTGGTCTTGACGGTTTATGCGTTCCTATATGGCAAACTTTATCTGTCATTGAGTGGATTTGAGAAGGCAATAGTTAAGTTTTCCAGGAGAAAGGGAGACGATCCTCTAAAGGCAGCGATGGCTTCACAATCCCTTGTTCAAATAGGTCTTCTGATGACTCTGCCCATGGTCATGGAAATTGGACTAGAGAGAGGGTTCAGAACTGCTTTAGGTGACCTCATTATAATGCAGTTGCAGCTAGCACCCGTTTTCTTCACTTTCTCGCTAGGAACAAAAATGCACTATTTTGGGCGCACCCTCCTGCACGGCGGGGCGAAGTACAGAGCAACTGGGCGTGGTTTTGTGGTCAGGCATGAGAAGTTCGCGGAGAACTACAGGATGTACTCTAGGAGTCACTTTGTAAAAGGGATAGAGCTCACATTATTGCTTATAGCTTATAAAATTTATGGATCAGCAACTCCTAGTTCGGCAACATACATCCTTCTCGCGGGGTCCATGTGGTTTTTGGTGTGTTCTTGGTTGTTTGCTCCTTTTCTTTTTAATCCTTCAGGATTTGAGTGGCAGAAGATAGTTGAGGATTGGGATGATTGGGCAAAATGGATAAGTAGTCATGGTGGTATTGGTGTTCCTGCAAACAAGAGCTGGGAATCATGGTGGGATGAGGAACAGGAGCATCTGCAGCACACTGGGATCATAGGGCGGTTTTGGGAGGTTTTTCTTGCCCTGCGCTTCTTTGTGTATCAGTACGGGATTGTGTATCATCTACATGTAACCAGAGGTGACCAGAGCATCATGGTAATTATTCCTGATATATATATTTTTTAATTTCATGATTTCATGTCAAAGTCCTGAATTTATTATCCTATATCAGGGCTTAAATTCAGTAATTGGATTATTAGACGAAATAGTTCCTTTGCGAAATACAAGACCTACCTCCCAACAAGAAAAGGGGGGTGGGGGGGAGAAAACAGGAAAAATAAAGGAGATTAAATTTATAGAAGAGAACTTTCTGACTTACATTTTCTCTCCAGGTTTATGGTCTGTCCTGGCTGGTCATAGTAGCTGTTATGGTCATCTTGAAGGTCAGTATTCGGTCGCCAAAAGGTCATTCTGAATGAAAAATAAAATAAAATAAATAAAATTTCTGGGCTTAATATTAATATGATTAAGTGGGTGGCTTCTGAAACTGTAGATTGTGTCTATGGGTGGAAAGAAGTTCAGTGCAGATTTCCAGCTGATGTTCCGTCTTCTCAAATTGTTCCTGTTTATTGGGGCCATTGTCACTCTGGGCTTAATGTTTACGCTGCTTAGCCTCACTATTGGAGATATCTTTGCAAGCCTACTGGCCTTTCTGCCAACAGGATGGGCACTTGTACAGGTACTTGTTTAGCAGTCAACACCTCTTGTTTTGATGATATTTCTCTTTTGGATGATGCCAAAGATGCATTTGACCTTAATATTAATTATATACTAGACGCATTTGATATTTAACTGTTTTCTAGGCCTTTTTCTCCTCTGTTGATGCGTACCAACTAAAAATTTATCTTGGTTTGGCGCATTTGGCTGAATCGAGGAGCATGGCGCATTTTACTTAGAATTGTTGTTTGTCTTTCCTCAATACAACTAGCCTTTATATAAGAGTTTCAAGATCAAGTAACTTAACTGGTGTTTCCTCAATGATCCAATTTGAGAAGTTGGCCTCATAATATTTGTGGCGTTATATGAACAGATATCACAAGCATGCAGGCCATTGGTGAAGGGCATTGGAATGTGGGGATCTGTCAAAGCTTTATCAAGGGGATATGAATACCTGATGGGGGTGGTTATCTTCGCACCAGTGGCTATATTGGCTTGGTTCCCATTTGTTTCAGAATTCCAAACTAGGCTGCTATTCAACCAAGCATTCAGTCGAGGGCTTCAGATCCAGCGTATTTTGGCTGGTGGCAGGAAGAATAAGTAAAGAGGGGAACCCAAAATATGTAGCGTTTTAACAGACAGATAGAAGAGATGAGAGTTCAGGCATAAAGAGAATCATGACACGAATCGCAGACTGCATATATTGACACTGTTTACCAACTAACTATATATCTCCATCGATCATTTCTAGCCGGAACTCTCAGCAGCCTACGGGGGAAGAAGAGACCTGTTCTGTCGAGTTTTGGTTTTGGTTGCCAGTTGAGAGATTCTTTGATTCATTGTTCATAAGCCCTTGAATATGAGATGAGAGAAATATGTAATCTCAAGTGTCATTGAATTATATCCAACTCAACTCATCATTCTTATTCTCTTCTCCCATGTACGTAGAAGAGAAAATTCATTTGCATATAGAAATTTGTATACCTTATTAACTCCAATAGTGATACTGACTGATCCTCTGAATTTTTTACCCAACAAAATAATACCGTACTCTCTCTCTCTCGCGCGCGTTTTAGCAATACTAACTTTGTGCTCGTGAAGTTCTTCAGCTAATTAAAATGTTCGACTAAACTCTGGATAATAATAACAGTTAAATTCAATAATATGCTGGATGTATCCAAGTATGATTCTTCAAATAGAACTTGGATAATCAGGTTTGTAATCAAATGAGGTTGTAACTACCAATAAAGTTCACTGGGATAATTAGGTGAGATTGCAAATTTGCAATTACAATAAGTTCACTTATCTCCTCTCATATACCAAAACAAATTAATTAAAAGAACCATTTCACAAGCAGGTAACAGGTAAACAATAATTTTTCATAAAAGGGAATTTTTTTTTTCAAAGGATAACAGACAGAAAAGCACCCAAGATTATGAAACCCAAAATTTCATCCTGTATGATATATACAAGCTAGCTAGAGGTATTCTACAATGTATTTGCTTTAGTGTATATAGACAAGGACAAGTACTCAACAGGGAATTGTAACTAATTTGGTTTGGGTAGAAACTAGAAAGGTGCAGATGCAATATCCCTGAATGCTGATACTACTGCAGTTGAGTCTTTCAAGAATTCCAGTTCTTCACCCGAGTTCGAATCCATCCTTGGACCGGATCCCATGAGGCAAGCAGCACTAACTACTGGCTTCAATCCCTACCAATACCAAAACGTATATATCCCATTTAATTAATCTTTTTCGAATTCCTAATGATGTTAATTTATTAATTGGTAATAAACAAGGTAACGTTCCTCCTTTTTCATGGTAGTAATACCATATGTGATATATAATTGTGAATAAGTAAATGGTAAATTAATTGTTTTGATAATTGTATGTATGCATATAATTAAAATGCAAATGCCATGACATGAATATCGTCAACATAGCCAAATATTCATCATTAGTAAGTAGTTGATGTTGATCCCAGAGTTGAAAACTACATGAGACGTGAATTGAAATACTGATGAAGTAATTAAATTACCTCTGTGAAAATTCTGGAAGCTTCTTCTATGCTCTTTGTATTCATCACATAAATTGCTAAATCCTGTGAACCCATGAAAAACAATTAAGATGAAGCATATATATACAAGACAGAATCCACAAAGTAGAAATTAAAAGAATGAAAAGAAATAATAACAGTACTCTAGCAGATTTGAATTGGTCGTTGCTCAGAGTCCTTGGCTCCCTTTCAATTGAAGATGTTCTATCAATCCGTTCCATCTGCGCCTCCATTTAATTTAATCTGGTGTTTGTTGTGTGCTGAGTTGAGAATTTGAGATTGAGATTGAGATTGAGATTATAATTATAGATAGTTAATAATAGTAAGATGGAAACTTAACTTAGTTAGGAATGTGGTTGGTTCTCTTGGACGCTTGAGCATGAGCTTGAGCTTGAGCATTGAGCACAGCGATGGCCGACGCTGAGATATCAAAGAGGACCATGTAACGTGGCAATCTATACCTATAATCCTATAAGGGAGGAGAGGGTATGGTGCACGTGGTGACCAGGAACCGACTTAATTGGACAGGTGGCGTGTCTATTCGTACGACTTTCATTCTGTGCAGATTTCGTAGGTTACGTGTTGCTGATTTGCAAGCAGACAAACCATGAACAGGCACGAATTCAGTTGGGTGCTTTACGGTTTCGACTTCGGCTGGTCCACGTGTACGCATAACATTCAACGCTATCGATATTATCAATCTCACTATCCATTCTATTCTCATTGGATATATGGAGATAAGGCGTATAATTAACCATGCACGTGACTACACACTATTACTGCTCATCAGAAATCTGCTGACATCATTATCTTAATATTCTCTATTTCTATTGTAGGTGTAAAACATGTGATATCATATCTGTCTCTTCTACTCTCTTTTTTTGTGACTGGATAGAATTGGACTGTTCACTGTTGTGAGTCTAATATACTCTGATCTAATACGCACCGTTGGATGTCTTGTTAGTTGTTGATGGAAGTGAGTAGGACACCTGTTCATGGCAACCCAAAAGAATGATTAGGACACATGTTTGCATGCGTTTGTTTTATGTTACCCAGAACCAGAAGGGAATGATTATTAATTTTGCTCAAAACCCAGAAACACATAGGAACCTGTCAACTAACAAGTTGTTAGTTTAGTAAAATCATGTTGAGTCTTAAAATGTTCTTAATTAAAGATCTTAAATTTGAATATTAGAGTTGTTATTGTTAAGAGAAATTTATAAGTTATTATTCTCCTCTCGAATAATGATTAATTTCATATTCAAATAATATAAAAATATAAAAAACGTAAAAAAATTAAAATTAGGAATCCGTCTACACTGCTCTCACCATCAGCCCACAAAACAATAAACTACAAAAGTGGGTCCCCTAATTTGATATTCAGCCCGTCATAGGCTATAAAAATCTTATGGCCCATAATAGTATGCTTTTTTTTAAAAAAAAAAAAATCACTCTTAAGATAAAAAATGATAAACCAATGTTGTCATGGTCATGGAGGATAAAATAAATAAATAAGATTAACTTACACTTGCTGTTGAAGTGATCAATGATTTCTGTCAATATGTGAATGGCAGACAAAAATATAAAAAATTATTGGCTACATTATCACATTTTAAATAACAAACTAATAGTTGAATCTAATTGAAAAAAATATAATAAATACATTCCACATAATTTAAATTATGAGGACAAAAATGAGCAATTATAAAATTTAGAGACAAAAAATATAAGGAGATTTCTTAAATACTTTTTATATTTATGTAGTATATTATATTACATGAAATTAGTCAATATATGAATGATATGTATACAAATAAATTATTTTTAAATTTATTTAAAAAAATAAAATAAAATATATTTATATTCAATAAAATATAAAAATTACGTGTGATTGTCACGTTAGTATAGTATAACATATTTATATAGTATCATAAAATTTTCAAAAATATATTAAGTGAATAAATAAATGAAAGGGAAGAAAAAGCAGGAGCAGCATAATATCTCAAAATTGTAATTGATGATTAGAGAGCAGCAAAGGAAAGGAAAGTATAAGTTATTAGAGGAAGGAAGAAGCAAAGGGAAAGTGGTAAAAAGCCAAAAAGATAGTGGCAAATTTGGCAGCACGCTTTCTTGCACCTTTTTAACATTTTCCCAGAATGATATTAGTAGCATTATTTGATAGCTGGCATTGCTTGCTGCTTCACTTGGTTGAAGTAAATAGTATATCATCAATTATTCATTATTCATTACATTACCTGTCTAATCTCTTTACTATTTTATTCTTTGCTTTACCGACAAATAATTCTCCTTATTTTCTTCACCCAAACAAAACAAACAAAGGCAACTTAGATTAAATAAAATCTCACGATTTCCCAGAAAAACAAGAGATTAACAGGTGAGCCCATACTTTAGTTCTCCTGATCCTCAAGAGTGATTCTGATTACTGATACCCCCATCGACCATCGACCATCGGCATTCGACATGGCCATACCATAATAATAATTCAATTAAATTTTGATTTCCATTCCATAACACTGAAAAGCCGCAAAGTTAAGAAAGAAAGAAAGAAGGCATCTTTCTCTTTCTCGTGAAGCGAAGGCGATGCCCACAATGACAATACCAATACTACCATCCCTTCTTCTCACCCCTGTCTCTCACACTTACCCTTCTTTCTGTGTTTAAGACTCGCTCTGTGACTCGGTCAACTCGCTGGTGACTTCCAATGGACCATTACGCCCGCCGGAAACTGCCTCAGGCCCGGCGCCGAACGTGGTGTTGCTCATTTAGCGAACCGCCTTCGAGCCCCGAGAACCCTTCGATACCTCACTCAAAAGCGCATCGCAGCAAGTCCGAGACCCTCTCGAAGGCTAGTTTCTCGGTCCCAAACTCACCCCAGAGCTCCAAATCCGGATTAAGCATTGTGGGTCGAATCGACCCTCGCCGGATCTTGTCCCCTGGCAGAGTATCACCCATCGACTCTGACCCCACCGTCGATCCCTCTCCATTGGTTGATTCTACACCACAATTGCGATCTCAGAGCTTCCGGGCCCCCACTGAGAAATTCCGGCCTACTCCACCGGACAGTTCGAGTTCCGGTAGCAGCACCAAGGATGCGTTCGATGTCAGGTTGAATTTGAGAGGAAAGAATGGTGAATGCATGGTTCTGGAGCTCAACTCGGGGATTCTCAGCGTCAATTCTGAGGTCTTTGCGGGATTAATAGCGGATTACAAGAAGGGATTGTTGTCGAGTGCTTCCCATGGGACAAAAATGTGCAGAATAGAGGTGCCTGAGGTGGAGAATTTGGGAGTCTTCAGAGAGACCATTGAGCTCATGTTTGAGGATGACATTATCAAGCGGCTCCCAAATTTTGGCGTTTATCGATCCATTGACTTACTCGAGGTATTTTCTTTTCTTTTCTTACCTTAAAATTTTCTCATTTCCAGGACCATTTGATCCTCAAAAACTTTCATTTAATTGGCTTGACTTCACTAGTACTAAAATACCAACACCATCTATCTGCGCCTTCTCTCTCTAGCCTACTTCTTAATTCTCGTATGCTTATTTGGTGGGGGCTTCTCTACGGTGTAACTTTGACTTAATTTGTTGGATGACGATGATGACTTTTTACACTATTATTTCATCTGCAAGTAACATCCATTTATATACTTCTCTTTGAAGCCTTTTGTTAATGCAAGTGAATAAATAGGTCCTTTGGACAAGTCAGCTTCTGAAGGTTGCGTTACTCTTGGCTTCCCATATCTGCAATATTCACTTTGATATAAAAATGTAACCAGAAAAAATGTGGGTATGATTATTTTTTTCCTTTTCTTTCTAATGTATAAATTCTTATTTCTGTAGAAAGTTCTTCATTTGAGAGAATAATCTGTTTCATGATGATCACTTCAAACAGTGGAATGAAATTAATGAGACATAGCCTACACTGTAGAAGAAAACTATAGAACCAAGAGCAACATAGAAAACTTACAGTTAAACTATTTGGTGATTTGGTGTTGAAACAACTTTTATCAATTGTTGGGTTGAGCTTGCACATTTGTGCCTCTTTATTCTCTGACAACGTTGTCCAGTTATATTATACTAGGTGTCAGCGGGTATCATGTTCAATAAGGGTGTTTTGTGCTGTTTAAAATACCTTGAGGCTGTTCCCTGGACTGAGGAGGAAGAAGAGAAATTGAGGAGCTTATTCACAAGATTTAAGTTTGATGATGCAACGACGAGAGACATCCTAGGAAGACTGTACTTGCATGAAACAGCAGATTCCCAGCCAAATTTAGCCAGGCAACTTGTTTGGTCTATCACCACTTGTGTGGATTCGAATGCAAGGAATGAACTAAAGTCACTAGTCAAGGGTCTTCTTTGCAAAAGCTCAGTCTATGAGAAGAACCAGCTTGACCTCAGCAAGGAGGACCTATATGCTGTTTGCCACTCATGTCTGGGTTCCCTTGTCAGCCTCCTTGAGGAGGCATCTGGCACCATCCCTTCTCAAGGGTTGGTGAAGAAAGATATGGGTAAGCCGCTGATTGAACGCATCTCAAGAGAAGTTGATAACATCAACTGGTTGCTGGAAATCATGCTTGATGGGCAAGTGGCAGAAAACTTCGTAGATATTTGGGCAGATCAGCAACAACTGCTTAAAATGCATGAGAATGCATCCCCAATGGTCCGATATGAACTCAGTCGAGTTTCAGCGATTCTATTTGTTGCCATGGGTACCAGAAAACTGCAATGCCGGTTGGAAGCTAGATCCGGGCTTCTCCAGGCATGGTTTGGACCTATGCTGTTGGACTTCGGCTGGTTGCAGCGATGCAGAAAAGGGCTTGATATGAAATCCTTGGAAGAGGCAATGGGTCAGACACTTCTTACTCTACCTCTAAAGCAGCAGTACATGTTGTTTATGGAATGGTTTCGGTATTTCTCCAGGCATGGCACTGAATGCCCAAATCTCAGCAAGGCATTCCAAATTTGGTGGCGACGATCATTTCTAAGAGGCTCGGAAACTTATGCCATTGAATCAAGGTAAATGGTACCACTATTTGTCATTTTCTCTGCGTGTAGAGTTGCAATTAGGTGAGAGATTCTGAAGTAGCTAAACTGAATAACGTAGATTAACTCCATAAAATCGTTGTATTAGCAGCTTCTTGCTTAATTGGTATCGGTATTTCTTAGATATTTTTCATCCTTCATTATTTGCTTGTCCGAGGTTCGCCGAAGGCTTGCTCTTATTATATTTTCTTGGAATACCACCCCTCAAAAATAGTATCGATATTTACTTTTTTTTTTTTTGGAGTCTGCTATCACTACATAACTTGTATTAATGTTAACGTTTTCTCTTTTTTTCTTAGTATTAATATAACAACGGGGTTGGTGATAGGGGTTGGGGTGGAGGCTGTGGTAAGGTAAAATTATCCATCGTCTGTCAGGTTTGAACCAAGAGGCTAGGATGACAGCCACTTCTAAATGTCATTGAACCAAATGCTATTTGCAGCCAAAGCTTTGCAACTTGAGTCACATGGACTGCAGCTGGAGATTATACTAAAGATTGAGTTGACAGCCACTTCAAGGGTTGGCGTGTAGAAACATTAGGCTCAAATGAGCACGCACGGAAACACACTTGTTAAAAATAATTATACGTAGTTATTTCCACTATTTATTCCAGACCATAAAGAAGTATGTTGAAACAGTAATTATACACTGAGAAAGCAGAGAGAATTTTTCACTCAAATGCAAGAGGGTATAGAGAAGAAAAGTAGAAGAATAATTTTATCTCAAAACAGAAAGAAAGAAGACCGAATGGTGATATGGAGTTTTCCACCCTGGTTCATACTTCATTGCGACATACATTTTAACATGGGTTATATTAATATCCTAATCATTATGAAACTGGATAAGATACTTGACCGCAGCCATTATTTATCTGTACCTGATTGATGGCTTGGCAAATAACAATAGCACCTGCAGTCTGCAGATGCATGCATGATAAAACCAAGCAAGTATAAACACAGATGTCTTTGCTTTTTCAAGAACATCCTTACCCTATGACCTTGCATCATAAGAATACTTAATATAAAGAATGGGATGTTGGGACTACATTTTGCACACTACTTTCAATTCTATTTTTCTTTGTTAGTTAATACCCACAATTCCAATTAATCAGACATTATGTTATTGCTAACATTAAAAAAATTGTCAGAAGATATCAATTCAAACACACACGTCCAGGAATCTGTTCAAATAAACATTGTGACTTATGTTATGGTGAAGTTTTAAAATGGTAGAAGTAGAGCAAATCATTTTCTAATCCAAATTTGTCACCAGTACTTCATCTATGGTTCTATCACTTTCCAGCCTTACCTTTGTCTTTTTTCCAATCCACCTTTCCCTGATCAGATGGACACCAATTTTGATGTTGTTCAGCTTGCCAGAATAATGGAGTCTAGGTCAAGCAACTCTAAGAAGTCTGGATCACATAATTCCAAGCAGGACAGATCATCTACAGGAAGCATTTGGTTTCCAGAAAATTTATCATGTCCATCTCCACCCAATCCAGCCAAGTTGTCAAGGTCGCCCAAGTCCTTAAAAATATCATTTAAATCCAAATGAGGTGTACCTTCATCATCTTTTTCTTGACCAGGATTATTAACCTTCCGCAAAGCCACAAGAAAAACACAACATTAGTATAGTAGCTCACGAGAGAGAGAGAGAGAGAATAAAGCATGCATATCCCCTAACCAATAACCAGACACACACAATATATATATATATATATAGGGGCAAAGTTTAGGATTGAAAGAAATAATTGTCACAATAATTATTCAAATTGAAATTCCATATATGTTACAAATTGACATTTGGATTGGAGGTTCAATCGCTCAACAAACGGTGAGCAGTACAAGAATCAAGAAGATGGGAAAAAGGGCAACCTACAAGACAACTAGAACAGATCTGTCAAAACTAAAACCAACCCCCCCCCCCCNCCCCCCCCCCCCCCCCCCCCCCCCTCTTTTTCTTTCTCCAAATTAAAAAGGAATGGGACAAAACCATCGCAAAATTCTTATCAACTTATTTATTTCTCCCATAAACTAGGTACTACACGTAAAAAATCCTATAAAACAAGAGGAAGACAACATCCAATAAATTCTCCAAGGACACTTGGACCATTAATCCAAGAGGAACTAGATGGATGGCAGTGGCATTTAGAATTTGGCCGTTGAATCAGTGGAAGTATGCATGTAGCATCACAACCGATAGAAATATCATCAAAGTATAACACAAGTGCATTGTATGAGTCTGTAAGTGAAAAAGGGCAAATGATGAGGCAAAATGGCCAGAGCAGGATGTTTTATGCAACACATCCAGAATATTCTAAAAAATATCTGCCTAACAGTAAGCCAGCAAGAATACTTTGACAGAAAAAAACTAAAATGAACTTAAATACATAATTCTAGCGCAAACACAGCACGAAATCAAATATTAAAACACAAATGGGAATTACAAGACAAAATGCAAAATGCATGGCCAACACAAAGCCATTAACAGACATAGTCACTGAGACTACCAAAAATAGGAAGTATTTGAATCAAGCCATAGAAAAAAAAAAATGCTTTGATTTTCTTATGGAATAAACAAGCAGAAAGAAGAAATAGATTACACACCTCAATTTTGTTATTTCCATTCAATGCCAGTGTGTTATCTACTGTGAAACAATCCAACATCAACAAAATATCATCATCAACTGGAACTTGAGAATGATCATTGGAAATAGCTTGAACACTTGAAACTGAAGGATGCATCATACAGGGGGAAGGCACTGCTCCTGATAGACATGACAAAGACGACAATGCAATGCATCCACTCACAGGGAGCTGCATATCAGTTGCAATAGAACTATTGTGTGCAATAGGCAGCACAGGAAATGGTGCAGGTAGAGCAGCTAAAGGAACAGAGCCTACACAACCAATTTCCTCGTCATCATCCTCCCAGTCTTCCTCATTAAATGGTTTTCCATATTGTGCACCATTCCTAGGACCAGGACCATCCTTTTTGAAGAGCCTACAGAGCACATAGGAGTCCTACAATACAAATAAACCAGGAGAACTTATTGAATTACTTTAACAGACATACCAACAAAATACAAGTAGAAATTAAAATTAGCAACGCAACAAGGACATTAAAATTAGTTATTTGGACAAAGTATCAAATAAAGTTCAACATTCTCTGCCAAATCACTTAAGCACACCAAGTATTTACTGTCATAGATCACGTTATGGTGTAACATGAAACAGTAGAACTCATATTTTGATGCTATAAACAAAAAAGGCAGTAACATATCATCCACTGTAATCATGGTATGGTGTATTGAAGTATGTTCATCAGATAGCAAGAGATACTAAATATATCCCGATGTGCATTCTACAAATATTTGCTCAACCACAGTTGTAAGAGAATTCCACAAATAAATGAGAATCACGAAGCAAGGCCTTGTGTCAACCCCCACTCCCAATTTTATTTTATTTTTTTGAAAAAAGGGACTTACTTGCGGAATGCCTTTGTCGGTGAGATCCTTATCTTCAAGTCTAAATTCGTGCATCACCCAATCAGTTCGGTCTCCTTTAGGTGCTCGACCAGTGTGAAATACCAGGGTTTTTATCATCCCCACAATCTGATTGTTGTAAGTGATGGGTCTATCCCTCCCAGTAGTTTTCCAGTACCCACCTTCTGTTGACCGATTCGCTCTAGCCCCGTTTGCATATTTCTTCTCTCTGGGGCAAAAGAAGTACCATTCCAAATCCCCAGTTCTCAGATTAGATTTATCTGAAAAACAAAGAAGAAAAGAAACCCTATTAATAAAAACAGAGCAGACCCACTAAACAAACATTCTGGGGACAAATTTGATTGTGTACCTGGGAGATCCCACGGAACGCACTTGTATATGTCGACTTCTGCAATCACATCTGGAGAAAATTTCTTGCCCGTCACCTTCCTCTTCAGATAGTACTTAACCAGTTCAACGTCAGTGGGATGAAACCGAAATCCCGGAATCAATTTTGTTTTGGCCATCGAAAAATCTAATATAAGCTTCAGAACCGAGCAATTTCTATAACCTACTGTCCCAATTTCCCAATAAACAGACAACCTCCTCACTAGCAGTGAAGAAAACAATGTGTGATTCTGACGAAACCTCCTACCCGACAATAATAATATTTCATGAAAGAAAAGTGAATTCAAGTGCGATCCTAAAGAAAAACTAATTACACTAGGCTAATAACCCTAACCCCCTATATTGTCAAGTCCAATGCCGAAACAAGATCTTCCACGAACACCAAAGCCTTCCCCGGTTCATGAAGCTAAAATCGCACCCAACAATGGATGACGATCCCTTCTTGAGATAAAAAGACATCGGCACAATGGAACCCTGCAACGAAAGTCATCAGAGAAATAAAGGAAAACCTTTTCACGAAAATATTTTTTATTTATATAAAAAGGAGATTGTTGGGCAGATTAATTAGGTCAGGGCATGGCGATTGAATTTTATTTGCAGCAGGATGTCTCATAGAGGAAGCTTACCAGGGAAGGAGGAAGCAAGAAAAGAGACTCTCCTCACCAAGTAGTTGAAATTTGGACGCTGAAACAAGAGGCACTAGTGTGGCTTTTATAGTGTTATTCGGTAGCACCATGGGCTCGGCCGCGTACCAAAGGCCCAAAGACCCTATCCATCTTTCATGAATGGGGATTCCAATAGTTGAACCTTTCCATAATATTTTTACTTCTTAAATTCGGCAAATTATTTGACACCATAAATAAAGATAATAATTAAAATAATTTATATTATTTAACAGATTTATAAAATCTATAAAATATATAACCTAGATTATTTTTATATTTATAGTATCATATCTCTTGGTATTGAATAATTAATTTTTAAATTAAACATATTTCTTGATTTATTGTATTTAGTAAAAATTGACCATTTTAACTTTAAACTGAAACATCAAAAGATATTTTGATCATTTCATACAATATAAAAAAAATAAAACTAAAATCCTCTTATTTAAAACTAAATTATCTTTTCCTTCCACATCAATTACTTGACAATAATAAACTCTACAAATTTTGAATGACGACCAAAAACAAAACATGCAAACACATTACGTCAGACCTTATTTACATAGAGGGGTCAAAATATCATTAATTTTCATTACTGGGCAATACCTTTAATAATATCAGAATGTACTTGTATTTACTAAGAAGCACTTTTAAGCAGTTAAGTTGTACAAAACGGTATGACTAAGGCCTTGTTTTGGTAAACAGCTTATTTAAGCACTTATATAAAAAGATTTTATATAAATTTTTTTTTTACCATAAACTCCTTTTAAATTAAACTATTTAATATTTGGATACAAGCTAATTTATTATCAGCCTCTTGACCTTCTCACAAAAGGCTTTCGGTCTAAGTACTAACCATAATGTTTTACTATCCTCTGGTGTTCCTCGTCCACAGAGGAGATGAATCAACCAGATACATAGATGTTGAATAAATATATATTAAAAAATGACAATAAATAACATCAACCACATGACATAATTTCAGAAATCAAGAGTTTAGACAATGTTTATCACAAGTACTTGGATATATTACTTATTCCTTCTATAAGATTTAAGAGTTTATGAACACAAAAATTTCAAGTAAAAAAAAGAAATGTATGTAATTTTATATACAAGAAAGGACGTGCATCTATTGCAAAGCCGAAAAAAGTCCATGTAATTTGGAAGGGAGACTCTATTCTATTCAACTTATATGGGTGGAGTAAAAATAAATAAATCTAATTGAAAGTTTGAAGAAGAACGAAATTTTTATTTTGATATCATCGCAAAAATCTTAAAAAATTAAATCACGCAACATAAGTCACATTCTCAAATTGTTAACAGAATTTAAATTTAACAAAGTCAAAATAAAATATTATCTATTCTCCGACATATTTTTTGTATGACTCCGTTTATACATTTTACAAAAAATTAATTGTTTTAAAATATATTAAGTGATTTAATTTTTTGAAATCTTTGCGATAATTCCAAAATCAAAGTTTGTTATGCTCCAAATTCCCAATGAATTTTTTTTTCTTTTCATTTTTACTTCATCCATATGAGTGAGATATGATAACAAACTCCAATTCTGAATCAAGAAAAGATTGGCGCCTGTTTTCATCAAACTTCATAGATGATTCACCCTAATTATTTAATGGTCCTGTCAGAAGTGTCAGTTCCCAATGCCATAAATATATACTTTCACGGTCAAGCTTTATATCGTCAGTCCATCAATATGCAAAACTACGCCTTCCGGCTTATACAGTTCCCATGCAGGAAAGGAAAGGAAACAAGTGGAATCCAGAGACGATGTCGCCAAAACTTCATATATGATTGATATCAAGGTGAACAAATTTCACCGTGAAAGTGAAGAGGATCAATTACACATGATACAATCAAACATCATTAAAGAATTTTGCTCACAACTTTTAGTGTAAGTATTGAAGAATCAAACTGTGGGACGACACGACAGATGGCATCGAACAGCTGAGATCAGGAAGAAATAACAGTTGCCACTTCCCATCACTGGAGGTCTGTCGATAATTTCTCCCAAAACGGACATCCAACATGTTACCAGGTATCTGCTCAACAGTTCGAAGCAAAACCCCCTCCCTCCCCCCCTCTCTTCTCTAGACTGTTGATAAACCAATCACAATTTACCTGGTACTGATCTCAAAAGCCACATTACATCTGCTCTGTAGTCTGTACTCCCCACTATGATCACTGTACAGTGTGCACTATCTCTCAGCATTTAGGAGGTTACTGCAACTTCTCCAAGCAGCAGAGTTTCATATCCCATGAATTTGAGAGGGAAAAAAAATTAAAAAGACCCATCTTAAGTAAATTCAGCCTGGTAGACTGTTGAGGTATTTTGTCCAACACAGTTAAAAAGCCTTCCTCACACCAGGAGAAGTGAGGCTGCAAACTGCCACGGATTAATTCTTACTTCCACAAAACTCTACAGCCACTCCATAGTGAACCAACCACCTTCAAGCGAATTTTAAATGCAATACTAATTGATGTGCATTCACTGTGCAAGTTTGGTCAAAATGGAACAAGCAAGTAATCACCATCGAGATTCTTCTCACAATATTCCATTCAACACCCTCTGATAATAATCATACTGCCGTGTCCGCCATGCATCTAGGCTGCTGCTAATAAGCGAAAGCACCAAAGAAACACATTGCTGGAAGGAAAAGAAAAGAAAAAAAGTGACAATCATAATCAAAACATTGTGCTGTTAGAAAGTAACATAATTCTGAAACTGAAACCTCTTCTGTTAAGCTTAGATGGAATCGCTTCCGTAGGTTCTGTATTGTCCGTGGACCACCTTTAAAACATGGGAAACCTGAATCCTGCTCTCACACAAGAAAACAATGATTCAGGGAAAATACAGCAGCAATGGAACAATACTCTGGATTTTCTCCCCTTATGCCCAAACACATGCATAAACACAGTAAGACACAAAGGTACATGCACAACTTTTAGAATCAGGACTAACAACGATTACTTAGTATATAGGTGAAAGTTGGGACTCATTAACTAGATGGGTGGCCTGGAAAATACCAACAAAACATCATCTAGAAAGCAAGGGAAACAAAGGTATCTCTCTCTCTTTACCTCCCTTTCAACCAAACAGACGGAAGGTAACCTCTGAAGACAAATTTAACATAGAAAACCATAACTTCTAAAGGCAGGGAGGACACAGAAAGAAACACAAACCCCGCAATTTTATTTATTTTAAGAAAAATAGCTTGATTTTGCCTTTTACGGTGTTTGGTTCAGAAGTGAATAACACAGTAAGCTTTCTCTTCTCAAAAGCAGAAACCATTACCTAGAAAAAAACTCTCCCATCTGCCACCCTCTGCCTGAGCAGTGCACATCCATCTTTTCATTACCAAACATCAGAAAATCAGTGGACATATATCATTTTCTATGAATTTCTTCCTATGATTGGCTTGCTCAACAAAAATCTAAATGAAACCCTGCCCTCCTACACCTTAAAAATGAACTCCTTGTATATTGCCTTGCTGCCCTTAGCAGCATGTATTTTTAGAGATTATCTTAACTATGCCCTGCCCTCCTAAAGAACTGGCATTACACTCCAGCCATAAGCACCACAACCCAGCAAAACGAGCACACATCCAAAGAGCCGTTCTCAGTTTCTCTCCTTTCTTTTTCCAAAACCTCTAAAATGAAAGGACAGAAACTGATCCAAACTGACAGGACGAACTGCTTATCAAAAATACCCAACAGATGATTCCAAAGTTGCCAAGCAACCTCATAATGTAGAAAAAGGTAACTGTTCATCTCCAAACTCTGAAAGCACATAACACAAGAATCTGGAGAAATAGCCTTATGAGGCCTAGTCTGAAACAAATCATCTGTATTAATTCTATTGAGTATTGCTGTCCAAACAAACCATTAGTATCTTTACTATATTATCCTTGTGAAACACAGACCAGCTCATGGTCCATAAGATTTATAGAATTACAATCTTGGAAGGAAGAAATGGATTTGCTTTATTTAGTTTTAAATTTTATAGTTCAAAGATGTCCAATGTATATGAAGAGATATTAAGCACTTCATTTATCTGCTAGTCTCAATATACTTTTAGCTTCATTTTTTATCTAAGTGCAAATCAGCTAAATTTCGCTCAGAGATTATGTCAGAAACTGCTCTCATCAAACGTGAGCATCCAATTGTTAGGAAAATATCATCCACTACCACGCAGAAGGGATTGCAGCAGCATTCCAAGACTATAACAATACTTGATGTAAATATAATAAGAATTATTCTATCAGTAAACATCTTAGAAGTTCATATGAAAAAGCATAATATTCTATAACTGGATAGGCAGTGGGCTAGCACTGAACATAACTGATTTGAAATTTTAATTGGTAGTCGGCCATAGGGGGCAGCCTTAATCAGAGTTGAGCTGACAAACCAAACTAAACCATATCATGGAACCACATTCTCTGATTGTCAGAAATTCGAATTCCATAAAATGACCAAACAGTAAATGCAGGTAGACTACATCTTAAACAACAGTGGGCCACAGAAAGATAACATTCACGTTACCTGCAACATCTCAACAAGCAGAATAATACGTTCAGCATGCTTGCGACAAGTAAGGAAGCCTTGAATGCATAAAACCTGAAAATAGGAGGGACAAAACAGAACAAATTTAGGTCTAACAAAAGCAAAGCTGCCTGCCTGCAGTCTCTACAGCAAGATAAAAAAAAAGTCAGTTTCATTAATACCTTGAAATAATCGAAGAATTCACTGGGAACACCCTCAGCATCTGAATCCATGACCTAGCACAATCACATCAGCAAGGTCATTGTATAAGCAAAGCTAATGCCTGGTCAAATGGACCCTCAAAAAAAACCGCCACCTTTTGGGGTTGGGGGGGGGGGTGGTGGTGGTGGAATTGGAACAGCAAATGAACTCAATTTTACCTCAAGAAGCTCACGAGTCAATTTGAAAGGTGCACTTTCAAAATTAACACCACCAGGGGAATTGGAAAGCATGAAGCCAAAATCAATATGTATGATATGACCTTCTTCATCCATTAAGAGGTTCCCATTATGCCTGTCCTTCACCTAGACAACAAGAATACAAGCGATAAGTAGGTAAAACACAAACCATTCAACAACTATAAAAAGCAAGATAGTAGGGCTCCAATTTCCTTTTGAACAAATAATGAATAAGTAGAAGGAAATGCACGTATATGCAAAATTATGAGAAGTGTCAAACCTGCAGAAGGTAGCAAACTAGGGAATATCCAGCCATACTCTCAACAAAGTTCCTCTGAAAAAAAAAAGAAGAAAAGAGACAACAAATTATTTAATTAAACACTAGTGATATTCTCTCCAGTTTATAATCAAATCAACTTTTTTTTTTTTTTTAATTGCAAACATTAATGGAGAATTAGTAAAATGATGCAAGAAACATCATTCATAAAGAAGCATAAGACACAAAAGCAATTTTTCTATTCCAAAATCTGCAAGAAATGACACTAAAAGATCATGCCAGAAAGAATAAGGTACAACCACAATACAATCCACATTGCAAGTGAAAGTCAGTACCCAATCCAATAACAATCCACCAGAAATCAAGATTAGAGCAGTCCAATAATCTACTATTACGAATACACTAATAACCATCAATTTAATCTGATTTAACTTTCTCCTTTTTTCACAATTAAAATGTTTTAAATTATGCTTAGCTCATTCTTTCACCCACATGTTAAGAGAGCATGATAGAAATACAAGCCCATACTTGGTCTGTCACCTAGCAACTTAAGCTTTTATATTGAATAGTTCTTTTTTAACATAGTACAAAGTATCGTCAACCAAATGGTCCTGATTCAAATCTAGGTAGAACTATAACTTTGGCTGAATTTCAGAACAGGATAAGTAATTAGCTTTTACTTAGTTTTATTTAGAGAAGGAAAAACTCTTATTCTTAACCCAATCTTTCAAGTCCACTTGGATAGCACAAGTGGGGGTGTTTTCTGTGGTTTACAAGAAAAAGCCTATTCTCTACAAGAGCATACATAGTTGGAGCATAATAAAATAGGATTTCATTTAACCTTTTGAAGTTTAAAGTTCAACCCTCAGGTTTTCTATGGTAATCATGTCCATCAAATGCTCCATCCAAATATTCAATCCACACCTCTTGGAAGTGACCTGCTCCAGGCCTTTGACAAAAGATTCAAATAGCCTACTGCTCTTCATACAAAAGACAAGCACAAAAAGATCTAGGGCCTCAAGCATGCCACCATACAGTACTGATGAGCTTTTAAGTTTCTTGTTTTTTGGTAAAAGATGAAATCTTGGAAAGGAATGGTAAGCTTTTTAAGTTATCCAAGAAAACCAACTAGACATCATAAAAGCCATGGAGTTATACCTCAGTGAAGTCAAACTAATGGATGCACAAGGCACAAAGGGGGTATCTCACTGATATGGGACAAAAGCAAGGTCCAAAGATGGAAGTTCATACAAAATGATTGCTAGTTTGTTGGTTATTTTAAGATATGAACTATGAAGCATAGTTTCCCTAGTGTTTTTCAGAAGCTTATGGGTCTAAAGATTATATCAAGCAGAGGAGTTGGTAGATATGCTAGCTTCTACCACAAAGATCCAGGGTGTAGAAGAAACTTTTTCATTTAATTTGGATTATCAAGCAGTCCATTTACCTTGTACCCAATTGTGTACTTAGACACTGTTCTTTTCATCTTCTATAAATTCATTAGTCTGAAAAGGAATTTCTCTTTACCTTTTTACTTTCCATGAAAGTAAACTGAAAACAGTGAAACACATTAGCTCTCTATTGAAGAAAACAAGAAATGAAACAGCATTACCAGATGAGAAAAATAAAGGACGAGGGGGCATAGAAAATAACACATGATTAATACTAGTGGAAAAATGCTCAATTAAGAATTCATTGCAAATTATGAGATGAACAAGTTCAGTCCACATAAGCTCGGTTGCATCTTTGCATCTCTGCATTACCTGGGCAAGTTTAAAACTTGGAGAATTTTCTTGATACTTGGCAATGAAGAATTCACGTAAACTTGAGATGTCGGCATATCTACTTTTGATAGAGTGTAGAGAAGCCTAGAAACCACCAAAATTTTAATAAAAAAGACAACTTAGATGTTTCAATGTGTTCAGAAAGCAGGAATACAGTATTACCGTATCTGGAATTGTTTCAATAAGAGCTGTGTAAGAAGAAGTACATAAAACTTCATAAGGGCGCAACCAGAGAGGTAGACCAGCTTCTTGGAATATATCTGGCATCAAAATCTAATGATTTTAACGAACACGTTATGAAACACAAATAGATAAGAGTCTGCG
Organism: Cercis canadensis; assembly: GCA_003255065.1. Taxonomy (NCBI): domain Eukaryota; kingdom Viridiplantae; phylum Streptophyta; class Magnoliopsida; order Fabales; family Fabaceae; genus Cercis; species Cercis canadensis. The sequence goes on from QAOA01001205.1 coordinate 341,849, forward strand.
TCTTGGAGTAATCTGGCATCAGAACATAGTAAAGTAAGATCCATTCAAGTGTCATCAACAACATTTTAAGTACATCAAACTTGATCACTAAAATATTTAATACATGCTTGTGCACATAGTTCCACTTTTATCTACAACAATCACATTGATAAATGCAATCAAGATCTAATAGCTTTAACAAGTGTGCTTGCACACATCCATGATGGAACTAAAAGCTGAGATCAGAAAACCACGCCTTTATTCTTAAAGGAATCAGACCTTCCATGACCCAAAATCCTTTGACCTGTTATTTCCTTTAAATACAATGAAATTAGAATGAAATTTCTGGAACAGTAAGAGTAAAACCTTGTCAGTTGCTTTTCAAAGACTAGATTTGGATCTAGAAAGGCAAGTTAAAAGAAAATGGAATTGAAGAATAACTTGAAACAAGAAGTCTGTTGTTTATGCATCTTTCGATTTCCCTTTCTCATCCCTTAGTACTTACTGAAGACAAGATCAAGCAATGGAGGGAGCATTAACGGTAATTATTGAATGCAGTTATCTAGGGTGGGGTTGTGAATCAGAAGATGCATCTTTAGAACTTTGCTAGTTCTTGAATTGAAAAGAAAATTCAGAACCTTGCTAGTTCTTAAAAGAAACCAACTGCTGCCATTGAGATCTTACTCAACCTATGCATACCTAGGCAACTTCTAAACCAATCAATATTGGAAAGCAAATTCAGCCTTAAGTTTACTTATCACACTTGTTTAATTTGGACAAATAACGGGAAGTTCAACCATTCAAAGTCTCATCTTACTAGATCACAATCATAAATAAACAAGAGTTGTTGAAACAAACACCAAAAGAGTAAACAGAATTGAAAAAAACAAAAGTAATTGTAACATACTTGACATCAATGAAACAAGAAGTGTTAAGTTTCACCAAATTTGAAGGAGGAAAAGGGAAAGATCTGAAAAGTCCACCTACCATAGAAGTGAGAAATAAGTTGAACTGCCAGATGCTCCTGCCTACAATCATCACCACTCTTTACAATAACCTATGTGAAAAAAGGGCAAATGGTGCCTTATGCTCAAATACTTCGCAATATAAAGCACACATTATAACATAGAAAAAAAAAATAATAACTCAATTATAACAGAAACCAACTGATGTCACTCTTTAAAAGCACCACAGAGAAAAAATCAAGAAATAAATGATAACTGAACTGTTGGGACATTAGAAACATTACATTCTTGTTTGCTAAATACCATATATATTCACTTCTCACTCTATCTGTGAATTTTGTCATGATGTATGCAAGATAAATCTAGCTTTATAATACCTGACATCACAGAAGGAATGAAGGAAATATTTTAATAATAGAAATATACAGGTATTTTAATGGCTAGCTCATTCCACTACCAAGAATCCTACGCTGGAACTTTCCAAAAAGCAAGCCTGTCCTGAAAGTTGCATCAAATTTATACTTCTCTAAGAATTGCACTTCCTGTGATAAAATTTCAGATTGTTGTTCCATTATATTTTCAAATTTAATTTGAAAAACCATTTTGACAAAACTTGCACTGCAGTATTTTTCTGACTCGAATCTATACTTCAAATAAAATTTTGTTAGCAAACTACAGATTTGTAATGTACGATTGAATTTGATATGACTTATCATTTTTTAGTAAAATATATGATTGATCAAGAGACTCCACTTCATTATTACCTGCAACTGCAAAGAGTAAAATTTCTAACTCCAAAGTTAAGGTTGTTATCAGAACCAACATGATCTTCAGGTTCACTCTTTTTTCTATTAATGCAAAAAAGAACATACTTAAGTTACGCATCCACAAACCATTGGCAAAAGAATTACCATTTCTATTTATATATTGAGTTCATGACTTCCAAAATCACTACTTATGGAGCAACTTCTTTCAACTAATAAAAGTACTTACAGATCGCAAGTCCCAACCAGGCAAATTCCCATATATTGAAGCCCTGCGTATTCTCTCTTTCTTTGCCTCCCAAAGTTCACCAGACAAGGCATCACTGGCTTTGGGAATACTTCCATTAGCCTGTTGGCAGGAATCATGTCAAGATATGACAATTCCACATTCCTAAGGTTAAACAAAAGTAAACTTCAACAATTAAGTCATACCCTTGGCTGTGCATCCGAAGAATCCTGACCAGCACCTTTCAAAGGGAGTCCAAGAGGTGCTTCCCCTTTTGCTGCTGCAGCCTACCAAAAGTTGAAATATGCTAACAACATTTAAATTGTAACATGAACTGGCAAAATATCATTCATTTGTTAAACAAAGACATGAAGCAACTTGTTGTCACAAATATAATCCCACTTCAAACCATCGTATATAAATATATGATTGTCTAAAGGAAGAAACTTCCACAAGACAAAATTACGCTGTATAACCCATACGATTGGTTCATAAATTCATATAAATACTCCTATGTTGGCTATATACATAGTCCAATACTCCAAGTTCTTGATTATATTATCTTATTGCATGATATATGACCCAAGATTTTTCTCAAATCTTACTTTATCCACCAATAAGCTCATTATTCAGAACCTTATACTTTTAATTGCTCTTATAGTGGTAATAAAGTCTAATTAATTAACATTTTGAATCATGCACAAAACACGCAACAAATTAGCAAGTATATTTAGATGTGCAAAGCTAGAATCTAATGTACTGACTAGCACACATAAATTTCTATCCATTGAAACAGTACACTATATGCAGCTGTAACCACTTAATAATGGAAAAAAAACTCCAATGAATTGAAAACTAGAGAGGTAATAATGATTTACAAAAGCTAAACATGGATAACTTATCAGTTAAGTTTAAAGCATTTTGGGCCAGACGTCCATATATTGAGATTAGAAATTTAAAATTTTAAAGGAAAGCTAAAGTATAAGAAACAACAGCAACAAAACAGTTTTAAACCAAATTAAACCAGAATGTCAGAAGTCAGAACTACTAAGTAGATTCTGTAGGGGGGGAAAAGAACTAAAAAGGGAAGAAAAGAAAAGGATGTACCTGCATAGAGGAAAATAAAGTGAATAAAGGCTTACCTTTACTTCTTCTATTGCCACTGTACTTGGAACGCGGCGATGTTCTTTACGCCGTGGTGGAGCTTGATCCTTGATATCTTCCATTCTAACCCCAGGATCAGCAGTCAATATTACACGCACCCACTCCAAATCACTGTCATGTCCCGCTCTTGATGCTTCTCTTACACCCCCTCTATAAATTGAAGCAAGACGCCTACTACCATAATGAAGATCAGCCACTTCACTCTTCTGTGGCTGCCTACGTGATTGTGTTTCCACAGAAAGATTCACACTAACAAATTTGACTTTTGCTTCTGATACATGGGCCATTGCCTGGTCAATCGCTTGAGCAGTAGATCTGGACATCCTATCATTGCTATTACGATACACCTCTTGCGCAGTCCATAAAGGATAAGCCCAAGGGGGTGGTTTTGGCAAGAGAGCATCTCCATTTGCCAAAGGAATTCCACCTTTAGAAAGCTTTTGAGAACTGGATGTCTCCTTGGAATTGCTATAACAAACATTTTGCAGATAAGGGAATTTATCAGAAATATGCTTCTGATTTTCCTAACTGCATTATTCTTGTCTATACATGAAGAATTTTATCTAAGTAATACCTTGGTATTTCACATTTCAGAACTTCAACGCAGATCAGGTAAGGTGCCTTCTCCCTAGAATTTAAGAGAACAGCTTCATCTTCAGGTATATGAAGCACACGGTACATGCCCTTCCCCAAAGGAAAACAAACTCCTAGGAATATATCATAAGTAGAGTCAGGTAAGAGCAAGGAGATAAATGGAATTGTAAACAACCAGAAGTGTGACATAATTTTCAAACTGCAGTAACTTTATTGGCAAGCTAAAAAAGGACATACTTTTACAGTAAAAAATATACCAGCGGCCAACAATTGCATTTTCATTATAGAAAAACCTTTTCAATAGTTCCTCTAGAGAATGGGTCCTTGGAAAGACCAAAAAGGTAGTTTTAAAATATTAATTCCTAGATAATTAAAATACTAATGCAATGACAGATGTATTGAAATTTCCACTTATTTTTTGATTAAGTCTTTCTGCCACTTGACAGTCAAACCATTTATTTAGTTATTTTTACAAAGGAAGGGAAAAAGTAGAACATTTGAAGTCTCCAAATCTGCACCATGAAAGCTGGCGTTATTGCCACATAATTTTCAGACCACTCTTTCTAAATAACATTTCAGTTGCTCAGCTGCCACATAAATAGTGAAATTCATTGTGCCCTAAACATCCCTCAAATAATATCCATAAAAGTTAATAAGTACCTCCAGTATTTTGAGCCTCAGCTACATGTAAATTGATCTCTGCAAGTGACTAGAAACAAAGGAATAACAAAAAAATCAGTGTAAGAAACATCAGAATGGAAATGGCTTATATAATAGAATACATAATATGTATATGTCTCTAACTACATCAACCAAGTGAATAAAGCATCAAAGGAAAATGTTAAAAATAAATAAATTTAACCTCACGAAGAGCACTTTTGCGATCTTCAACTGGAAATACATCCACTAACCCATATGATGTCTCACATAATGACTGCACAAAGTCCAATGACTCATGGTAAGCCCCCTTCCGAAACTGAGATATACTGTTATTTGGAAGTGGGGGCTTTGCGTTAGATTTTTCACTTCGTTGCTTTGGTGATCCGGGACGCTTCTGCAAAATTAATACAATAATGAGTAAATGCTGCAATCTAGGAGTAGGAAACATCCAAATTAGGCATAAAATTGGAATATATAGGAAATTTCCCTTTAATTAATGTATAAAAAAAATAAAAAGAAAAATTGAAAAGGGATTTCAGAACGCGTTAACACTACTAGACTCTAGAACTCTCTCAACTCTAACCCACAAATAAAATTAGATGTCACACATTTACAAAGCTATATACAATGTATTATTCTTATGCAACTGTTACTGATAATACAATCATCTACTGCCTCTAATTTCTTAAAACTAGGGTCTTGACATGCACATCAATCCTTTTTTACATAGTCACTATAAATTTGAAATTAACAGAAAAACTATAACAGAAGTTCCTCAAAAGTAGGAGCGTAGGTGTTACTAGTGGGTATTGAAATGACATACAAAGACAAAACATTTGGCCTTTTAGGCAATGCAAAAAAATGGACACCAAGAAGGGGAATCCTCTTTCTATAGTAGTAGAGAAGAAATACAAAATATGGTAAAATTAGCAACTATCATTCCATAATAAAATATTAATCTAATCCTCCTCTATGAAGTAATAGGCTTTGCCAATGCTAGAGCACATATAAAAGTTAATTAAATTAGAGCAGAATAAGCAACTGGCAGCCTTGCCTAATCTAGAGGACACAGGAAAGTAGGTGGTTTGAACGTTAGTTATAGATAAGAAGAGGCATGCATCTTGGTGATGTTTCATTCAACAGATTACTTTCATTTATTAAAACATGACACTGAATTAAGTGCTAATCAAAGGACACTTCCAGTGCATATCACAAGATCCAAATGCCTCCAATGTCTGGAAGGCATTTCAGGAAAGGCAAAGGACATATAAGGGGCAGCAGAGCTAGGAGTAAGTATTGGAGTTACCAAAACCTAAGGGCTTAAAGGTCTTCTATGAAAAAACTCAAATTTTACAGGGGTCAATTTATATTCTGTAAGAATAAAATTGAAATGGAAAATGAATATTTAGAAATTTTGAAAATCTTTTAGGGGTGGAGGGGGGATGAGTGAAGGTAGCTCCAGCCCTAGAGCCAGTCATGTAGCTGTTTCAGAATTGCATGCAAGTGAGAATCCAGATGGACACCATAAAATGGACTTTGAATCAAATGTGCCACAGATTGCCATTAAGCCAATTTTATGATCAACAAACGATTATGTACACATGAATCGAAGTTTCTTCCACACTTCTTTGGTTTGGTTTACATTCCACCATACAAATAAATCAAACATTAAATAACCAACAGACCTCTTTTTGCTTCTTTGACCCCAATAGCTCTGAATCTTCAATTGAACGGTCACGGTCTCTAAATAATTTGCGAAAAAATTTTTCTGTGCCTGGACTACTTTCAAATAAACCAGCAGCATTGTTATTTTCATTGGTGGAACTACTTTTAGCATCTTCAGGGTGTACACGAAATAGTCTTTTGAACAAAGAAAACTCAGAAGGTTCTTCTTCCTCACCATTAGCAGTACTCTCTTCAATTTTATCATTCGTATCTTTCTTGTCCTCAAATTTATCCTTAAAGAATTTCCGGAAAAACCCTTCTTTTTCATCCTCCTCAGCAGATTTTGAACATTTTTCTCCAGAGTTAGCACCATCTCCATCATCATTCCTGTCATTCCCATCCTTCCTATCCTCAAATTTCTCCCTAAAAAACTTGCGGAAAAATCCTTCCTTCTCTTCATCATCCATCGATTTTATGTGTGTTTTCTCCTCAGAATCATTCTTGCTATCACGAAACAATCTCTTGAAAAATCCCTCTGAACTCAACGTCAATTCCTCATCCTCACCTCTACTGTCCCTCAAGAACCTTTTAAAGAAACCATCCTTTTCAGAGTCCTCATCATCACCTCTACTGTCCCTTAAGAGCCTTTTAAAGAAACCATCTTTTTCAGAGTCTTCATCATCTTTATCAGATGATTTTCGAAAGAGAAATGCATCCCGGATTTTTGGGCCCAACTCATCATCACCTTTGCTATCTCTTAAAAGCCTCTTGAAAAAACCATCCTTTTCAGAATCATCATCATCTTTATCCACTGACTTTCTAAAAAGCAACGCATCTCGAACCTTTGGACCTGGCATAAATTTCTTAAATATCTTGTTCTCATCAGGAGACAAGTGACTACCATCTTCTTGTAAATTGTTTCCTGAAGAAGCTGAGAATGATAAAGACTTCTGGGCAGGCGGTGAAGATGTTAGTGACAACAAACGCTGTTTTGAAGATAGTAACCTATTTAAAACTTGGTTCTTGCCTCCAGGACTTGTAGCTGCACTTTGAGGCTGTATGAGAGGTGACCACTCAGCCATCAAGGTCGCTGCAATCTGGCACTTCTCCTGAATTCTACTAATCCCTTCATTATCATCAGAGTCCTCAAGCTCCGCCAATAAAAACCAATGCACCTTCAAAGCAATCTTAAGTGACTTTGAGCACACATCGATGACAAATTTATCCAAGGATGGGCTCGGCTTGTGTATCATCATGTAACATATTTGGAACAAATAACTCTCAATTCCTTGTAAGGGGAGGGTATACATTCGGTTACAGAGGTAGTCACGTACCCCAGAGTGATCATGCTTGTACAGGTAGCTAACAGCAATCCACTCGCAGAAGAATGCTGAGTCAAAAAATCTGATGAGCCACCCATTTTCACTAGACTCGCTAGTCAGGTTAGACCTCGAGGTTATTTCCCGGGGCTGATCTGTCTCTCCACGAGTCAGTCCTAAAAGTCTCACCATCATCAATCTACCATCATCGACCCCCCATCCAACTCTCAGAGTGGAATCGATACAACCCTTGTCTCGTTCTAGCAAAAGCACCCTTAGTTTCAATTAATGTCACAAACTAAAGCATACTAGCTTTCCAATATAAACCCTATAAATCCCTAAAACCTTCGCCGAAAACCCTAATTCTCCCACATATCAATAACAACAACTCTTGTCAGTTATCTGATTCAGACGTCTACTGCCAAGTCAGAGAACAAATATATTGAACAGAAACCCTTATACCAGTAAAACAAATAATGGAGTATCAAAAAATCCGCACTGTTTCTAGAAAACAGAGCACGGAATACGATAGCTATCCCAAAAATAATCGTCGGGAAATTCCCCCAGAAATTGCAACACACCTTTGAATACGAGAAATGAAGATATTTAAATTGTACAGAATATAAATGTGAATCTGATTCCAGAGTATCTAATAGCGTGTACATGAATCGAATGACGCAATGGATCTCCGCTGCTTCTTCAAAACGACGGCGTTTCCTGGAAGTGGCTGGTATGGTGGTGGTGGTGGTCGTCGTTACCTTGTCAGAGAGAAGGTCGAAGGTAAGGTACAAGTAATAGTAACAACAATAAAATAATTAAAATAGGAAAAAATGAAAACGAAAAAAAAAAAAATACCACGCTGCTAATATGCGCTTTTCTATAAGTTTCGCCCTACCACGGGCGTGGGGCACTCTTTTATTTCCCTCCAATCCATTTCCAAATTAAGTGTCATTGACGTTAAAGCATCGTGCGGCAAAATGTCAATAATATTGATGGATACAAGAGATTAAGAGAATCACTTATGTTAAGACTTTAATTTTGTACCATTTTATGGTACACTTATAAATTACTTTGTAATTTTAATTAAATTTACATCAAAAAATAAATAAATTTAATTGAATATAAGAGATTAAGAGAATCACTTATATTATCCATAGACTTTAATTTTGTATCATTTTATGGTTCACTTATAAGTTACTTTATAATTTTAATTAAATTCACATCAAAAAATAAATAAATTTAATTGAATATAAGAGATTAAGAGATTCACTTATGTTATCCATAAGGAGGTTTCTTAGATACTTTTAATATTTATGTAGTATGTCATACTACATAGAAATAACCAATAAATGAATTACATGTGTACAAATTAACTATTTTTAAGTTTATTTAAAAAATTAAATAAATTATATTTTATATATAATAAAATATAAAAATTATGTATGCTTGACACGTCAGTGTAATATGACATACTTACGTAGTATCATAGAATCCCCGTATCCATAAACTTTAATTTTGTACCATTTTATAGTATGTTTATAAGTTACTTTATAATTTTAATTAAATTCACATAAAAATAAAATAAATTTAATTGAATATAAGAGATTAAGATAATCACTTATGTTATTCATAAACTTTAATTTTGTACCATTTTATGGTATGCTTATAAGCTACTTTATAATTTTAATTAAATTCACATCAAAAAATAAATAAATTTAATTGGATTTATTTATTAAAATTGAATAGCCTAGATTATGATGATATAAAATTGAGAGAATGCATTTAAAAAGAAAAAACATCATTAATGTTTATTTATCACCTTTGACTCTCAAGACAAATTATCTCAAACATATTTTATCTTATAATAATATGAATTTAAATGTGATTTATTATTAGTGTAAACTTTTTATAAACTATTATTACATAAGAAATTGTCACATCCTAAAGTAACTAAAATATTTTTTCAATAGTAAAAGCTTTTAATTCCATTAAAAAAAATAAAAGCTTTTAACAGCTTTTCTAATACATAAAAACACATAATTCATTGAGGGTGAAAACTCTTTTACACTGTCCGTGTATAATAGGAAGAAGAGAGAGACAAAGAGCTAGAAAAGAAAATAAGAGTACATGATTAAAATAAAATACTTAATATTAATTATTCTAATTTTTATAATGGGAGGAAGTATCATTAGATCTATAAGTTATGGATATAACTTATAATTGTGTTTCTTATATTAAATTTGTAATATGTTTTGAATTTGAACTTTTAAAATCATGAATTTGAAAGAAATAACCAAGAGGTAATTGTTTTTTTTTAACCCATGATTGAGGTTCTCAAACTTCAAATTAATATAATATTAGTGTTTTTTTAACCTTAAATTAAACTATTCAACTAAGAGTTCAAACTTTTTATCACTAAACTAATCATAGAGTGGTATAATAATATTTTTTTTTAAAAAAAATATTGAGGTAGATCAAAGAATGGTATGTGTAAAATTAGCAAAGATGTAAATATAAATTACTTATTATTATTACTTTGAAAAAAAAATATAGTTTGATTTTAAAAGTCAAAGGAAAATATTATTTTATTCTAATATATAAATAAATTTTAATTTGATTATTTTCAAAAAAACTTTAGCTCAATAAAACAAAACATGCTTTTAGGTTAATTTCTTCATTCGTATTGACAAAAAAAATAATTATTATTTGTATATAATTATTATATTTAAAAACAAACAAAATACCATATAATATTAAAAAATATTTTATAATTTTTATATAGCATAAAAGAAATTAAATTAAAATTTCTTCATTCTAAATAGTATTTTCTTCCTTTTTTAGAATTCAATAATAATTTTCCCCTATTTTTATTTTTATTTTTTGTTTTCAGAGACGAACATTAGCAGAAGAAGGAGACGACTCAGCACTCGGGACTCAGGTGACCTTTTCCGCGCAAGAACCGTCATTCCCTTTCTTCTGACTATGCGTGAGCGTGCCCCATATATGTAAGCTTGGTTACTGGGTAGTGTGCCAGACTTACTTGAGTGGAAAAGAAGGAACCGATGCAAGAGATCCATATCTGAAATGGTAAACAGAGGTTCATACAACTCTGGCAACCTTTCGACGGCTAGATTTCGTACCAGGAAACTTTCTCCTAGCGCAATCACATTATACACCCTTTTTATATTTGCTTTCTCTATCTTTGTGTTCCTGTTTTACGTTAGGAATATCGTGGAAGATGAGCAACCTCAGCAGCCTTTGCTTTCTGTAGAATCTCGATCTGAGCAGGTATGGCGCTCTTGTCTTGTTGGGTTGAGTGATTTCAAAAACTAAATAAATAATTTGACTGAATTTTATAGATAGTTATTGTTTGGAATGAATTTGTGTGTTTCTGTTTCGATATCTGCATTTAATTCATGGTGGAATTGGTGTTATTTGCGAATCAATCTCCAAATTGGTTATTGCGTTCCATTTTTATTGGACATGTCAATGTCAATGGAACTTGATGTGCTGTGAGACATCTAAATCGGATGCTAAGGCGCATTTTATGTAGGATTTGTCTAGACGGACTCGTGTTCCTAGCTATTACCACATCAACCTTGAGTTGACGTCTTTAATAATGGCAATTTCAGTGAGGTTTCTAAAAAATAAAGCCTAGAATATTTTAGAACTCTTTCAAATTAATAACGAATTTTGGTTGATACACGAGACCTCGAGAGCATTAATTCATTATCTTGACTCCATCAGAATTCCACCCATGAATATATGAAAGCATGTTTGCAAATTCGACTCTTAAGAACTCATTTTCCTCCCGAAAGAGCGCTTCTTTTTTTTTTTTCCTTTCTATTATTATCAGATAAAAGTATAGATACTTTGAACTTTTGAGTTGCGATAAACTTTTGGGACGCATTACCCACAGGAAACCATTATCTGTTCCAAGAACTGGCTAATGAATCTGTTCGGATTAATATTCCTACCAGAATATCCAGCTTGGTAATTATCGTTAAACTTTTTGTGTGACATTCAATAGCAGTGTGGTTGTGGTTACCTTAAGATTCACAATTTCATAACCCTCTCCCGGCCACATAGGTACACAAGGAGAGAAAGTTTGGGTTTTGTGGTGCACCCAAACATTGTGGAATGCAGATATAACCACTAGAACCTCAGTTCGCTGTTAATTTTGTATTATTGTATACGATGCTGGAACTTGCTATGTTAAATGATCTTATTTCATCTTAAAGAATTCTCCTTTTTACAAGAGTATAATGCTACCATTTCGATATATGGCAAGCATTTTTTTTAAGTACTCAAGGGTATAGAATTTTTATTCCTCAAAGGGATACATGATACTGGCAAGACTAGCTGCTATATTAACAAACAGTTAAGCTTCAGTTTGCAACTCACTTGCTTCATTCTAGTCACTGTTCATAACCTCTACAGTCATTGCCACTTTGTATATCTCTGTGATACAGGTGCCAAAGTTACATGTGCACGATGAACAACTTTGGGGTTCTCCTTTCAGTCATGGTTTACACCCTTGCGTCAAGCCAACTGCTAAATTTAAAGGTTTCGGATGCTTACATCTCTTTATTTAATCACCTTTGCATTCATTTTTCTTCTTTGAGTTGGTCGCACTCCTTTTATTTGCTTGTTCTTGCTCTCTCTCTCTTAAATCTATTTCACCATATCAGGTTCTCAAGATTTTGATCGCTATCTAACTGTGAGAAGTAATGGTGGACTAAATCAAATGCGAACTGGTGTAAGTGGCTTCCTCTTCTCGTGCAATGTCTTGTAACTCTTCTATGAAGACTAAATTAGTGCTCTTTACATTACAGTCCTAGAAAAAAATGCAATTGTGCTAGAATTATTATTTTAACTTTCTTGTATCAGAATAAATAGGTCATGGGTTTACATGTTTGGTCATCAAAAGCTCATAAATTGGTGTTTAACATTTCAATTTACCTGTTCCATCTCTTTTTCCTGTTGGTTTCCTTGGCAATAGTTAATGTATCAACTAGTTTTACCATGCAAGATTTCAGTAGCCTATTTCAACCATTTAAAGTAAAGCACTGCATATGGTAAAATGTAATTTATAGTGTCATGTTCAATGAATATAGCCAACATCACCCTGTGAAACTATCTGCAGCAGCAGAGATCCAAAATTCTGAATGCATATTGGCATTTTATAATCATTTTGTGAACTGTCACGTGGTGACTGTTCATGACCAATCTTGTATGATTGTTAAGGCCAGTAATGCACTTAAAATCAATAGTTTCTTCCTGTAAGGGCTTTGGTTTTGGTAGCATCTTTTTATGGGATTGGGTGGTTACTGCATGTAAATCTCAACTGCTATTCTGTTTCAGTATTTGTTGATTGAGCTTAAAATAATTATCTTTCCCCTATAGATATCTGACATGGTGGCTGTGGCACACATAATGAATGCAACTTTAGTCATCCCACAACTGGACAAACGTTCCTTCTGGCAAGATTCTAGGTATTTCTGGGTGTACACCTGTTCCACAACTGGATTAGCTCCTTTGATGCTTATCTTCTTTCCTGATATCTTCTTCTTTTTTAATGGGGTATGTGCACAGTGTATTTTCAGATATATTTGATGAGCTCCATTTCATTGAATCCTTGAAAGGAGATGTCAGGATTGTCAAGGAACTTCCCAAGAACTTGGAAGGTGTTCCCCGAGCCAGGAAACACTTCACTTCCTGGTCTGGTGTGGGTTACTATGAAGAGATGACAAGGTTATGGAATGACTATCAGGTACTGGCGGCGCTCATTTTCTGCATAAGGCTTCATATGAAACTTCCTAATCACGTCAGTAAACATGTTACATGCTAAATCTCCAATCAGCTCATTGTGGTCAAGTCAGTTCGTGAAATATTTTAGGAGGGCTGACCACCAGAGATACCTTGGTGTTCTTTTTCCAAACCTGTTTAGTTCGTGGGACTTTCAGAAGTCTCACTTTCCTCTGCTTGTATCATGCTTTGTGTTTGCTTCTTTCACTCAGCCAATCCAAAGCTTTAGAGAGAATCATGATTGGGGATAGTTTGGCAGCTCAATGTTGTCTCACCCTATGAAAACAGACATGGCAATTTATTTTGTCTCCATAAATTGAATTTGGTAAGATATATTGGAAAAACATTAATTAGTAAATGCTTTTTTATCCTAAAAAAATAGTTAATTAGCTAATGTTGTGCTATTTAATTCTTCCCTTGATATGTTATCTCCTCTACCACATAGGGGAAAGAGAAAAGGACGGACTGCAAAGTTATTGTACATTTTTTTTTATTTGAAATCTGTTGTTTTGGAATACAGTATGATGCTTAACATGTTATCTGAGAAGTCGAGTTTAGATATTGAAGATGACAATGGATTTTGTTGCTGACATTATGCTGGTTGCATATGTCTGGGCATGCACAAAATTAATTTTGCTTCTCAGTGAAGTGGGGTTTCTTATTATGTCCATGTTCAGCAAGTGATTAGGTTAGGCATATTTTCTTTTCATATATCATTATTGTACAGAATTTAGTTCATGGCGCACGTTATTTCATAAGCTGGACATCTGGATAAGAAATTTGAGTTAATTTTGTAGGTGGTACATGTTGCTAAATCAGATTCTCGACTTGCAAACAATAATCTTCCTCTTGACATCCAGAAATTAAGATGCCGTGCACTGTATCACGCACTTCGGTTTTCTCCCCCTATTGAGAGTTTAGGAAAGGTTCGACCCATCTTTTCTTTGTTTTGTTTTGTTTTTTTTTTTTTTTTGGAGAGGGAGGGGCGGTTTGCAATTCCAAACATCTCAACTCCCAAGCATCTAATAAAATATGATCTCTACATCATATTGGGGTTTAATGACTAATTTAACTGTTGGAAATGGCTATTGAATGGACTATTATTAGAAAGAATTGGAATTTTTTAACTGTGTGGATTAAGTTCAATTCCTTGTGAGTGTAGAACTTCCAAAACTTCAATTACATTATGTTAGGAAATGGTGCATATGATCCCAGGGTTACCTTATCCTTTATTGTTGATGCATTTAAGAGGTCTGCATGGGGCTTCCTGGTAAATTAGGTTCTGAGCATGCATGACGGTGAAAAAACAGAAGTTGGTGGAGCGGCTGAGATCACGTGGGGGAAGATATATTGCTCTCCATCTGAGATATGAGAAAGATATGTTGTCTTTTACTGGTTGTACTTATGGTCTGACGGATGCAGAATCTGAAGAGCTGAGAATTATGAGGTGAGATTAATTATACATATCCTACTGTCTAAAAAAACTATAGGCAACTCTAGAAGTACACACAGGTTTATTTCTATTACTGACCATTTTACTTTGTTTTTGCTTATTTGAGCTCCAGTTCCTGTTCAGCAATATTCCCCATTTTATGGGAAGAAAAAGATGAACTAAATAATTTTGGCAACTGTTTGTAACTTCTTATAGTTCTGGCTTCATTTTTTCTTCACATCATTCTACTAATTGGTAGTTTTGTATTTGTTTTAATTCTTCTAGGGAGAACACAAACCATTGGAAGGTAAAAAATATAAACTCAACAGAACAGAGAATTGGAGGATTTTGTCCACTGACTCCAAAGGAGGTGGGAATTTTTCTTCAAGCTCTTGGTTTTCCTCCATCAACACTAATTTACATTGCAGCTGGGAACATTTATGGTGGTAATACTCATCTTTTGGAGCTCTCCTCCCGCTTCCCAAATCTAGTCTTCAAGGTTCGTTATCATTTTCTTCTCTGAAACTATCTTAACAAACAGTTCAATTACATGTAATCTGTAGGTAAGATGCAATACAGACCTGATTGATTGATTTATAACAGGAATCACTTGTGACCCCTGAAGAACTGAAAGCGTTCACCAATCATGCATCTCAGTGGGCGGCACTTGATTACATAATCTCTGTAGAGAGTGATGTATTTGTTCCATCATATTCAGGAAATATGGCAAGAGCTGTTGAGGGACACCGCAGATTCTTAGGTCACCGCAGAACAATCAGCCCAGACCGGTAATAAATTCAAGAAATTTGGATTATATGAGTTTTTCAGGGGTTGTTGGTACTTGTAAACCTGTACTAGGTTTCTCTGATATTGTTTTTCTTTCTTTCCTTTTCTTTTTTAGATTTTTGCCCTTGATCTAGGGCCCTTGTGATATATGGATCTGACATGTTGCTGAAATGTTGTTTATATTCTCCTTTGGTTTTCTGCATTCAAGTCTGAGAATGACATGTAGCTATCCTATAAGCTTTTCCTAAGCTTCCTATTTCAACTCGAGATGACCTGGACACTTGCCAGGTTAGTCATGGCCTGTGCCCCTAGGCACAGGTGACCTTAGGGTCACTGGTTCTAACCTCCTGCAATCCTCCTATGTCTAATACCCCCCTCCCTGTTGTACATGCTAAATAAAAATGGAGATGGGAAAAGCTGATTGGCTCCCTTATCCTCCTTTGCTTTCCAAGCATGTTAATTTGCAGCAAGTGATCAAAGTTCTGCTGGGATCTGTTTCTTTTGGTTTCTTTTGATATGTGTGTGTATGTAAAAGTCCGACTCATCTATTGTCACATTCTGGAGTTTACTTGCTTCTGTAGAAATATATTTCTGGAGTTTCTGATAAGCTGAAAACTGGATGGCTAAGAGAAAGTGTTTATTCAGATGTACATACGAGTCTCCCATTTGTCTCCTTTTCATGTTTTCATTAACTTTATTTCCAGGATAGGACTTACTGAAATATTTGATAAGCTGGAAACTGGAGAGCTGGAAGAGGGACCCTCATTGTCACATCTGGTGCAGCGGATGCACAAAAACAGGTTACTTTCTTTGGAGCTTGTGTCAAGTTTCTGTGATTTAACTTAAAAGAGGAGCAATTTACGTTCATCATATTCCCCTTTGGTTCTTGCAGAATACACATAGAATGGGTTGTGTGACTTGTGTCCCATAATTACTTCTATGATTAGAAGTTAAAATTGGTTAGGGATCTACTTTCTCTTTAGTACTTCAAACTTTTCCAATGAATGCATGGTTATTTTTCTTCCCCCTTACCCCTGTTGACCTTGAGTTGAGTTGACTTTGCAAAAAAAGTCTTTGAGAATGAAAGGACTTGTTTATTTTTCATTTTCTTTGAAGGCAAGGAGCTCCAAGGAAAAGACAAGGTTCCTTACCAGGAATTAAAGGACGAGCACGTTTCAGGACTGAGGAGGCCTTTTATGAAAATCCATACCCTGAGTGTATATGTGGTTCTAGAAGGCAACTAGAAATAACATGAAGACAGATCTTGGTGCAGTTTCAATCTGGAAAATTTGGAGGCACATGTTCAATTGTAATCAGCATTTCATGACATTGTTGGCTTTCTGCCTGAGCTTTTACAGCTACCTGGTTCAGTGGCCCTGAAACCTTCATCAGAAACAAATGGCATCGGCAGCTTGGCACTGTAGTAGGAAGATCCAACGCTAACAGTTTCCTTTAAATAATATTTCTTGTTACCCCAAATTTGAGGAACGCATTGTCATTTTGTCAGATTATAAATGATTTGTATGACAAGTCATAATTAAGGTCATGGATCAAATAAAAATGATTTTCAACGTTTCAAGCTCACGAGGATGCATGTACTTGTAAGCTTCATTCTTGATGTTCAACTAAGCCATTCGGGAAGTCTATTAGAACTGGAATTTGGGACGAAAGAGGCTCAAGCTTAGTAAATTTAAGAGCAAACAATGTGAAAGAATTTATTTCTAGCCTGCATGCCTGCACTGCACTAGGGAAATTGGATATCAATGAGCAGCTATAAGGGTAAAGGGTACTGCATCCAAGGGAGTGAATATGTCAGAATTTCACTTAAAAGGAAAAAGGAAATATATTTGAATATTGACCAAATGATGGGTGGCAATATTGGTTTAAATTAAATATGTGCTTTCGGTTTTATCGTACAAAGTATCACGGGCAATATGGAATTAAGGTGGAAAACAGGTTCTTATCCAAAAAGAAAAAGTGAAAAACATGTTATTCTAGATAATAACAACAATTCTTTTATTAAGAAAAAACATTTCTCGGTTGTTTTTTTCGTTTATTTGTAAATTATTATGTTACGAAGAAGTGATTACGGACGCGACACCGTTTCTCATGCCAATTATTTCTCTCCCTGGTGATTTTCGCTTAGAAGTTAAATGAGAGAAGCGGTTTTGCTTTCGCTGCTTGTTCCTCTGCTAACAAGAACTGGGGAACGCAAAATAACAGATAAGTGAAACATGTTTTGTCAGTGTGGAGTGGGCATTGGGATAAAGTGTAAGAAAGTAATAATAGATAGAGACGAAACATAAGAACTGTTATGAGAATTGAGAGCCAAACATGAATTCCCAACTTGCAAATACCATTGATTTAATTCAACTCCCTAAACCCTTATACACCTCTAAAACCCTTTTCAGCCATTTCCCAACTCCCAAAACCCGTAAACGTTTTCTGAGAACTAGATTACGGGATAATAAGGAGCTACCGTTTTGTATTTGTCACAGGAAACTCAGAATAAGTGCTTGTAAAGCTTCCGATTCTCTTACAGCAACGGAGAATGCAGAAGAAGATGCCGACTCTTCTCAGATATTCGAGGTTGTCTTTTCAATTCTTATTTATTCCTCTCTCTCTCTCTCTCTCTCTCCTTGTTGGGTCACCTGCTCATGTGATGATGCATATATCCCCTTTGTGTTAGGAACTTGTAAGTTTCTGAGAATACTATAATTATGGTGTCTTTTCAGAAACTGAAGGAAGCTGAAAGGAAACGGATAAATGATTTACAAGAGCTTGAGAGCAAGGCTAATATGCAGTTAGAGAGGCAACTTGTCATGGCTTCATCTTGGAGCAGAGCTTTGTTGACCATGCGTGGAAAACTAAAGGGAACTGAATGGGATCCAGAGAACTCACACAGGATAGACTTCAGTGATTTCTTGAGACTGCTTGACTCCAATCATGTCCAGTTTATGGAATACTCAAATTATGGTCAAACAATATCAGGTGGGGATTTTTTTGCTTTTAAAATACATTGATACAGAACCACTTGGTTATTCGAGCTCTAATTTGATGTTTGCTTCCCTGGATATATTGTTCGACAATCTTAGGTTAGTTACTACGGATCAGGTTTTAAAATATATAGAAGGGACTCTAATATCATTGTTTTCTGTCCATGATTGGGTAAATTGATTTATTTTAGCTTAACATAAACTTCAGGTTGCTACATTTAAGTTTTTAATGTTCGATTCAACACAAAACTTGGTTAATCAAATTAATTTATTCATGGCCAATTTTTTTTTTCCAGCACCGTTTTGTATATGATGCATTGATATCTTTCATTTTTGCTATTATTTATGTGTCTAATATTCTTCACATGCGCTATTTGCTTTTCAAACAAAAAAGAAAGAAAGAAAAAGCTATTGCCATGTCTTACTGTGGTAAGTACTTTTGTTGTTTGACTTTCAACTCAACTAAATAGGTGGCCTGTCTTCAATTGCTTTATTCCTTTCATTTATTTTATTTGTCATTCTTTTTATGGAATGGATCACCTCAAAATGCCTAATTGTTATAAAGTTCTTGGTGACACTTAGTATGTTGTCAAACTGCCTAAAAATTTCTTCCCAGTTTTGTGCTCCTTGAACCCTTATGTTGATTATTCATGGCCTTATTTCTACAGTGATTCTACCATATTACAAGAATGGGAAAACCACAGAAACTGAAGGGAATCCTAAGGATATTGTTTTTCGGCGGCATGGGGTTGACCGGATGCCAATTGATTGTTGGAATGATATTTGGCAAAAGCTGCATCAACAGATTGTAAATGTTGATGTCATTAATGTGGACAGTGTACCTGCAGAAGTGTACTCTACTGTTGCAACTGCAGTCATATGGTCTATGCGGCTTGCCCTGGCTGTTGGATTCTATGTATGGATTGATAATTTGATGAGACCAATATATGCAAAGTTGATACCTTCTGATTTGGGAACCCCTAGCCAACAAACCAGGCTGCCACTTAAAAGTCATGCGCTTGGATCATTAGGCAAGAGTCGGTAAGTGGAGAAATTTTCCTCTTTTTGTTTCTCCTCCTTCTTGGTTGTTGGAGACTTCATTGTGTTGCATATGGAAATTGTTAGCTGGTTCATATGTGTTGTTCTGCTAGTGGTTACGATTTATTAGAGAATGTTTTCAATTTTCTTGGCCTTTACTGTTCACTTGTGCTTTTGGGTTATGCGGTTCTCCAATAGAATCAATTCATAATAGAGGAAAATATGACACTTCTACAAGATCAAGGTTTCTTAAGATTCCAATAAAATCTTTACCCTTTTTCTTTTGTTAGTCAAAGAGTGGTGGCCACTTTCAGTCTTGCTGCCTTTGCCTTTCAGGCTTCCAGAGTTAGGTTAGTCTGCAGAATAACTACTTATTGTTGACAAGTACACTCTTTGCAACTAAGTGCACTACTTGTTGACTTGCTTTTTGGGTTGCTTTAACTCCACCAAGGTGCCAAGATAACAGCCAATCTTCGATATATGTTTAGCGTATTAACTTCGTCCTGATCATGTTTATTTTAGAATTTCACTTTTCATATGAAAGAACTTAGAGGTTGATACCCTGTGTGTTGCCAGCTTGGATTTGCCAAGCCATTTATTATTTGTTATTTCCTTTCGACTGGTAGATAAAAGGGACTTATGTTGGTTTTGTCTTGTTTTAGATCCTTCTCTCCCTTCCTCTTTATGATACTTAATGTATTTTGAGGGGAAAAACGTGTTTAATGAATTTTCAAACTTAAAATTATAACATGGCTACCATTTTAAGACTTGTTGTGAGCCTTGTAAGTTATAAGAACTGCGGTCATCTGGTGACAGGTTCATGACAACTGATTATTTGTTGAATGTAGTTAAAAAATTTGAAGTGCATTTATTTTCAATGGAAGTAGAGAAAAGAGAAAGACTTTCACAACAGAGCAGTTTACTCTTTGATCTAATTATTATGCTTTCCCACCAGGGCTAAATTTATATCAGCAGAAGAAAGAACTGGTGTTACATTTGATGATTTTGCTGGCCAGGAATATATAAAGAGAGAACTACAGGAGATTGTCCGAATTTTAAAGAATGAAGAGGAGTTCCAAGACAAGGGAATTTATTGTCCAAAAGGTGTGCTTCTCCATGGGCCTCCTGGAACTGGTAAAACACTGCTGGCTAAAGCTATTGCTGGTGAAGCAGGGTTACCTTTTTTTGCAGCAAATGGCACTGATTTTGTAGAGGTGCTGCCTTCTCTCTGAAAATATTTGTATGAGTTGAAAGGAAGTTAACAAGAAGTAGAATTTGGAATCAAAATTACAGTTCAGTGTCGAAATCCAAAATCATGTGATTTTCTGAAAGACAGGGTTGGAGGTATATATAACATAAATAATTTGATAATTCAACGTGATTAATAATTTCTGAATGCTACAACACCTAATGCTCAGTCCTTCTTGTGGTAGTTGAACACAATTTGACATTGATTGGGGTATGGTTGATGTCCAATTTTACACGCACAAAACATGTCTTCACCTTTTCATCTCTGTTCTATAATTCAGTATTTTGGAACTTTGAAATTAGAATGGAACTGGCTAATTTAAACAAAATTCTCCCCCCCTCCCCCGCCCCCTTTTCTCCCCCTGGGCAGATGTTCGTTGGGGTTGCCGCATCTCGTGTTAAGGACCTTTTCGCTAGTGCCAGGTCATTTGCACCTTCCATCATATTTATCGATGAGATAGATGCCATTGGTAGCAAGCGTGGAGGGCCTGATATTGGTGGAGTAAGACAATCAACAACTTCAATATCTATATGTCTATCTATATATATATATATATATATATATATATATTTCTTTCACTCCCTTGCGCGCCCATGTTCACTCCTTAATGGAACCTTTTTTCATACAGGGTGGTGCAGAGAGGGAACAGGGCCTACTACAGATATTGACTGAGATGGATGGATTCAAAGTTTCTACAGCACAGGTAAGCTTTAAGTTGGTTTCTAGTGTCGTAAAGAAGAGATTATCTGATATACCAAACTTGAGTTTCAGGTGCTAGTGATTGGTGCAACAAATAGATTAGATATTCTAGATCCTGCTCTCTTGAGGAAGGGTCGTTTTGACAAAATCATAAGAGTTGGTTTGCCATCAAAAGATGGCAGATTGGCCATTTTGAAGGTTTGTTGCATGATCTTTATATGCATTATGCGATCCTAGCTTTCTTTGGTTCCTCACTGTCTTCAATGGACACCTTTTCTGTATTTTTGGATCAAACTAGGTGCATGCTAGAAATAAATTTTTCCGCTCAGAGGAGGAAAAGGAAGTTCTACTTACGGAAATTGCGGAGCTAGCAGAGGATTTTACTGGGGCAGAGCTACAGAATATACTGTAACTAATCCTTGACCTACATTGCTGTTTCATGTAACATCAGGATGGAAGGCTGATGTGTTATAAATCAAATGACAGGAATGAGGCTGGAATTTTGACAGCCAGGAAGGATCTGGACTTCATTGGACGAGAAGAGCTGCTTGAGGCATTGAAAAGGGTTGGTGGTTTACCAACTTCTTTCCAGCTGGGCAATTGGAATCTCAATTAATACGTGTTCAATAC
Organism: Cercis canadensis; assembly: GCA_003255065.1. Lineage (NCBI taxonomy): Eukaryota > Viridiplantae > Streptophyta > Magnoliopsida > Fabales > Fabaceae > Cercis > Cercis canadensis. Next base: position 363,823 of record QAOA01001205.1, read on the forward strand.
ATTTTTCATGCTATTTTATGTCCTGAATTATCAATCTTATGGTTTGCAGCAAAAAGGAACATTTGAAACAGGACAAGAAGATAGTACCGAAATTCCTGAAGAATTAAGATTGAGACTGGCATACAGAGAAGCAGCTGTTGCTGTTCTTGCATGTTACTTTCCAGAACCCCACCACCCTTTTGTTGAAGTCAGTGCTAGCATCTTTCGTTGTTATGTTCTGGGATTTCTTTATGTGTATGCTAGGAAATATGACAATTTCATCCTTGTCGCATGTTTATTGTTTGCAGACAGATATAAATTCCATCCGCAGCCGGCCAAATATGCGTTATACTGAAACTTCTGGCAAGGTTTTTGCAAGGAAATCAGATTACATAAATTCTATAGTGCGTGCTTGTGCTCGTAAGTTGTTAAGATTTTCATGGTATTTTGTAAAGTCATCTTTGAATCTCATTTGGTTTACACTATTTTTCATCATCTCATTGGTATTTTGCAGATAAGGTTCTTTTAACATCTTTGTGATGGTTAATACTCTTGAAAGCATGCTTGTTGAATTACGGACTAAAACTAGCATAATTTGATTTTGGCTTGATGGATGGGTATTCCAGGTGTACTTAATGCACGTGTATACCCTGATTCATAGAATAATATATAGAACTCTCTTGTCTACTTCTTCTGTGGTGTGCCTTTTATCTGTTGAATAGAGTTATCAGTTTATATAGCAAGGCAAAATCATGATTACCTAGGATTGGTACTTTGGTTATTAAGCATTTTTTCCCCTTGTTTGTAGCAAGAGTAATTGAAGAGGAAATGTTTGGGATAGACAACTTGTGTTGGATATCTGCAAAGGCAACATTAGAAGCTTCAAGGCTTGCTGAATTTTTAATTCTGCAGACAGGGATGACTGCATTTGGGAAAGCATACTACAAAAGTCAAAGTGATCTTGTGCCTAATGTATGCATGGGGAATCTGAGTATAACAGCTTGTGTTAAAATGCAGTCTATTCTTTCCCTGACATAAGTGTTTTATAAGTACCATTTATATATTATTTATATTTGAATTTTTTCAATAAAGAAAAATGTACAACTGTAGCACAACTTATGTTTTAAGTGTTTACAACAGCTTGCAATGAAGCTTGAAGCACTCCGAGATGAGTATATGCGTTATGCTGTGGACAAGTGTTTGTCTGTGCTAAGAGAATACCATTCAGCTGTTGAAACCATCACAGGTATTATTCTCGTTTTTAGTATATTAACAAAATGAACAGTTTTTCATGCAGCAGCTATTTAAATTAATTCATAATAGTTAAAAGCTTGATTAGTAAGAATTAGGTTTTATTATGATTTAATTCACAAGATTGATCAAGTTTAATGTAAGAAGTAGCTGGCATGATTGGTCCATGCTTACCTGTTATGCAGATGTTTTGCTCGAAAAGGGACAAATTAAAGCTGAGGAAATCTGGGACATCTATAAGAGTGCTCCCCGTATAACTCAGGTAGATCTTGAACTTAAAAGTGAATTATGATTGCCCTTGTTTTTTGATGGCTACTATTGACATTATTCTTTAATGACATCTAGGTTATATCCAGTTTTTCAATTGACAAAAAACCAAGGATTTTAGTAATGAAAATTTAATATAATTTAAATAATGTTTCTCCATTTTTAAATGTGGTATCGATTAAGTGAGATAAAGTGTGCATGAATACCAATCAGTGGGTGACATTTGGCTTTTGACGGGAAGCCAACCAAATCCGACAGCATGAAGTGTATTCTGAGCCTTGAAAAATTATACAAATAGTAGCATTGAAAGAAAAATGTTTTAACAACCCTTCCTCTATTTCTTTTTCTGTGTTGTTTGGTTCGCTTGAATCATTGCCTTGTAATTCATCCTTGGCTGTCCTTGAATTCTTGATTTTCTGGGCAACCTTCGTTCACTCATTTATTTATCACTACCAAGTCTTGGATGGTTGTACATGGAATTACCTGATGCATTTTCCTATCGACATAGTTTATTTGGTATTTAATAGGGGATGGTTTTGGAAAATAAAAAATCATGCATTCTGTGATAAACCGGTTCAGTTGTCTACTAGCATTGTCAAAGGGCCCGGCCCGGCCCAATCAGCATATGCTGAAATAGGCCCAAATTTAATTGGGCCTATTTTTGGGCCCCAGCTCGGCCTTATGTATAAATAGGCTCGCTTGTTTTGTATTATTTTATTTTAAATATTATTTTTTAAATAGAAAAAGTAATAAATAATAATAAATAAATAAAAGGAAAAATAAATGAACAACAAAAGAAATTAAACTCAGATGGGCCGGCTCAAACAGGGCTAGGCCGAAAAAGGCCAAAATTTAATCAGGTCTCAAAATTCAAGCCCAAGACTGATTTTATATGGGCCAATCCCTAATTTTAAAATAGCCAGACCCAAAATTGACAATGCTATTTATTACTTGTTGAATGATACAATTTGTGTATGTCAGATCAAAATTTTGTTTCAACAAAAATTATATTTTTTACTTGGATGGAAAGCGGCTGACATTAAGACTCATAATCTTGGCTCCTTTTTAGCCTTCTGTGAGTTCTGTTGATGAATATGGAGCACTGATTTATGCTGGGCGATGGGGAATCCATGGGATTACACTTCCTGGGAGGGTTACGTTTGCGCCAGGCAATGTTGGATTTGCGACTTTTGGTGCACCCCGTCCAATGGAGGTATATACAGAAGTGTGCTCTATAGTTTTCCAGCCTAGCTTGATTTCTCATGTAGCCAATTAATGTTCTCTTTTCCCCTTCCCTCTTCGTTTTTTTAATACTGCAGACACAAATAGTTAGTGATGAAACTTGGAAACTAGTAGATGATATATGGGATAAAAGGGTTCAAGAAATTAGAGATGAAGCTTCAAAGCAGATTGAGGAAAACAAAGAAAAGCCACAACTTTTGATGGCAAGCCATTTCCTTTGAGAGGAACTTGCGTGTTTGTACAGGTACGTTTGCATTAAATTAGATTTCAATTTCATTTGTTTTTACTTTTTGTCCCTGGCTGAGGGGGTAGTGGAAGGTGACAACAGTAACATTATTTTACTACAGGGACACGGAGCAGCTGCTTTTTACTGGGGAAAAGAATCTGGGGCATTAGTTTACTATGTGAGAGAAATAGCAGCGATATCGCCTCTGCCCCCTTCCCCAATTCAAAAAACGAATAGTGTTAAGTGAAATTGTGGACAAAAACAAGTTATTTTCTTTCTGGTCTATTTGGCCTTGCAAAATTTTATCTTGCCCTTTTGAGGAAGCCAGACCATATGTAATGTTTCATTTCTTTTGCATGATCCACTTCTCTGTCATCATGGAATCCTAACTTGGCTTTCATAAAATACATAAATTGTTTCATCACGGAATTCCTTCTCTTCGCAGCATTTTGAATTCGTTATGATGAAGCACTGGAATTTTCAGTCTGAGCATGGACAAGTGCAGTGCACTGAAAAAGCAAAGCTGATCCAGAACCTCGATCAGAAATGGTGGCATATTTCAGACATCAGTTTTGATAATTTATTTATGAAGGGATACATTATCTAGGCACATTGTAAATTTATTAATTGGCACCTAAAATATGTTTTCTATATGATTTTAATCATAGTCTCCAACAATAAATTAAATTTTTCAAGGAGGTTCATTTATGTAATGCTGATCTTTATTTTGATAATGGTTGAGTATTGAAGGTTGTTATTTTCCACCCAATTATTTTTTTGATTGAAGTTGTACACTATTGTCTTAGCTACATTCGTTTTTGGTAAACAAAGATAAACTAGAAACAACTTGCTACATCTTAGCTAAGCAGGGATGGCCAGAGTTTCTTCCTCTATTCTTATGCTAAGGAATAACCTTACTATTCACAATGGTGCATAGATATACAAGTGAGTTCGAAAAGTTAAAGTGGTCATCGAGAGAATGTAAAGTGGAAAGAAAATATTTATATTATCCATCAGGTATAAGAAATGACGCATGTCATAAAATGTATATAGATTGACATAGTATGTAGTATGGGCAACAACAATTTTTTTTTTTTTTAAATGTATTGGCCAAATAATTTAAACTCTGAAATGCAGGATATTGGGATCTATATCTCCCTGGAGTCTACTTTCAGAAGGGAACTTGGGGAGGCTCTTGGCAATACATTCAGCTGCGGCTAAGTATAATTCATTCCTTGTCGCCATCCCAACTTGTTTAAATGCATTCGCTGCTTTCAGATCAATGTTTTTGTTTTTATTTACTTCCTCCAAAGCATTTTCCAACAATTGGATTGGAACATTGCAATCGTCTTGCTTGGTTGGAGCCTCAAGTTCTTCGTGTGTTTTCCGTCTCCAGCTGCCATTTCTCAAATTGAAGCTATACAAGGGAAGGAAGCGTTGGCCATAGATTGCTATAAACTCCACCGCTTTTAGAATAAACTCGAAATCCTCTTCTCTCATGTAATAAGGGAAACTGACTCTGGTCCATCCAGGTTTAACTCCAACATAGCCCTATATGCATTGAACAATGTTTCACTTTTAAGTATTGAAGGAAAATAAAAAGGGGAATTGTGAAATTCAAAATTCCAAATACCTGTTGAATTGCGGATCTAATAGCAAGGGAATGAGATTTGGTGATATTGAGCAATTGGTGGCCATAAGGTCCGGCACAAGCACAGCCACCTCGAGCTTGGATGCCAAACAAGTCATTGAGCAGTGTTGCCACAAAAGGGCCATGGAGTGGCTTACCTGTTGCTCTTGTCTTCCCTGTCTCTGCCCACAAGTTAAGTTTTCCTTCTACTCTTTCCTCCTTGGCCTTGCTAGAGTAGATCACAAATGACAATATAGCTTGTCGCTTACAGTCTACGTTTCCCAGAACCTCAATGTTTGGGTTGGGAAGAAACCTCTCAAGTGCTCTCTTTATGTACAATTGTTCTCGTTTTTCAATCTCTTGGAAGCTGATGTACTCTTTGACCCAAAATGCCAACGCCGCTCTAACTGTCTGGATTATTTGAGGTGTACCAGCATTTTCCCTTTCTTGTATGTTTTCCAGATACAATGTGTCCTGCATTTGCATTATTCAATCATTCATTAATTCAATTCAAACAAAACTTGTCAGTAGTGATGGTGGTGATTTGATTTAATTAATAATTTACCTTTTCATCGAAGCCATTGACGTAAGTCACGGTTCCGCCTCCACAAGTGGATGGTGGGGAGGATCCTAACTGGTAGAGGGCCTTGCTCATGAGAAGGACCCCAGGAGAGCCAGGGCCACCCAGAAACTTATGTGGACTTAGGAACACAGCATCATACCCATCACTTTGCCCACACCTCATATCAATCTCCACATACGGACCACTAAACATATATAGATTACAAAGTCAATTTTCGATTACTAGTTTAGTACTACCACTAGTTGTACTCACTCAAGGGCAAACATTGTATTTTCTTTTTTGAAAAAACAAAAGTAGTTACCTTGCTGCAAAATCAAAGCAGGCATAGCCTCTGTATTGGTGAACAAGTTGCGCAATTGCTCGCGTGTCTGTGAAGACTCCGGTGACATTGCTACAAGCCGTGAAAGAGGCTAATATAGGTCTGTTGGTAGATTTGTATGCCTCTAAATGTAGGCTTAGAGCGTGCATGTCCAATAAACCATTGTCATCTAAACCAATCTCTATGACCTGAGCCAGGCTTTGCCGCCAAGAAAGCAGGTTGGAATGGTGCTCATGAGGTCCAACAAAGACAAGCCATCTTTCTTGTGGGTTAAGGCTCTTCACCAGCCTTTCTCTCAGAATTGAAGGCACGGCGATGCCCATCACTTGTTGAAGCCTTTTTATGGCTCCAGTTGTGCCTGACCCACATAGCATGATTGCATCGTCTTCTCCACCACCTAAGCATTTCTTTATGTACTCGCTTGCTTCGTGCACCATTTTTGTTGTCCGGCTTCCCACATAACTGTCGCAAGTGTGAGTATTACCTAATAAACAATAATTATAACACAACAGGAAGAGGGAAAGAGACTGAGAGTTGTGAAGGAAAAGAATAAAGACGATTCTATACAATAGCATTAGTATGCATACATACCATAAAAAGGAAGAACATGATTGATGATAAAATGTTCATTGTAGTGAAGGCTTCGGCCTGAAGCAGTGTGATCAGCATAAAGTAGCCTTCGTCTTCCAAAAGGGGAATCAAACTCTGCATCATCATCACCAATGATCTGGGATTGCAGCCAAGACAGTTTTTCCTCCACAGAATCAATAAACGGCAACCCCATCTCCACTAGCATCTTAAAGGACTCGGAGTGGTTGCAATGGTCATAGGATGTTTCTGTTTCTGATATGCCCACCTTGTTACTACTGCCCTTGCTCTCGCTTTGCCTTATTTCTTCAGCTATACATGGCTCTGCCAATATGACTTTCTCTGCCAACAATGCCTGCTCTAGCTCCATCTTGAACAAGGAAAATAAGAAATCAATGATGTAGAAGGCCTCAAGAGAAAACACAAAATTGATGGGTATTTATATTTTAAACAGTGATATTTCCAGTGGGTTGTATATTATGGGTAGCAGTAAATCTGGTGGTGCTATTTTACTGTCAATGTTTAAATTCCATTATCCAATTCAGGTAGCTCTTGCGGTAGCTAGGGGCAAGAATGTTGGGCGAGACTGCCAAGTCCCAAACATTGTATTTGAAACTTTATTTTGCCCCCTTCTTTTTTTGTTGCTGTTGACTAACCCAGGACATGGTATTAGTATATTATTACTTGGACATGGTATTGCTATATTATTACTTGCTCTTCGCACTTTACTTAGGCGGTGAAACGTTTCTAGAGTGAGGCAGGGGCAGGGCAAGCCGCAGGAATCAGGATGGCATGAGACTTTGGAATTTTTCATTATGAATATGACAATGACATGTCACAACTCACAACATATGGGATACAATCTAATTTTCTACCAAAAACATTAATATTCAACTTTGAACTAAATAATCCCGTTTTATTGCCAAGTAATTACTCAAATATTCAATTTCTTATTTAATCTCATTTTTCTTTTGAATTATTGATTTCCTTTCAGATTCTAATAATTTTCTGTCTAAATCATATATTACACATAAAAGACATTTAGTATATAGATTTTTTTTTCGTTCTTAAAAAACATCATTTCTAAAATTGTAAAGCGACATTCAATAGCTTTATGCGTTAACTTTCCACATCACTAACAGGCGAAACAGGAACAATGAGCAAAAAAAAAACTCTTCTCACATAACTTTGGGTTGAAGCTGTCTTTTATTAATAATCAATAAATTAATATCCAATTTCAATTGTAGTGTATTGAAAACTCTGCGCATAGCCTAACCAGTTACAGTTTACCCACAAGTTTAATATTTTGACAATTGGATTGGAATCCACAGAAATCTAGTTAAGTCGGTCAAAGCGTGTCCCACTAAATGCTTTCTTCACAAAATATATGGGTGTGTTTAATTCTGTTTTTATTTTTTTTTTTGTTTTTAAAAATTATTTTGTAAAACAAAAGTATAAAAAAAAATCTGTTTGATAAATTGTTTTGAAAATAATTTTTAAATAGCTAATAACAAAAAACTTGTTTAGTAAAATTGTTTTGAGAACAAATTTAGAAAAAAAAAATAGAAAACTCGTTTGATATAAAAGTTTTTTTTAATTTTTATGATGACTAATTTTGTAAATAAATTATGGTAATGTTTTAATGAGAATATAAAAATAATAAATAAGTAAAAATAAAAAAAAATTATTATAAAATTTAATATAATATTGATATGACATTAATATTTTTATGGTTTAATTACAATTTTGGTCCTCCTATTTTAACCACTTGAACGTTTTGGTCCCCTTTCTTTAAAAATAAACTATTGAGTCCCTCTATATTCATAAAATGTACAAGTTTAGTCTATTTATCTTTAAGTCAAAATTCTTAGGTTTATTTCAAAGTGTCAAGTTCTCTGATTCATAATCCCACCGTTCAGATTGAAGAGCTACGTCTTGTGAATCTTCCCATTAAATTTCAGCTCAATCTAATTGTGAAAAAGTCTAAATTTTCTGTTAGATGAAAACTTATGGTTTTGGTATTTTGAGTTGAGTCCCACCGTTAGATCGAGCTAAAATTTAGTGAGGAGGTTCACAAGATGTAACACTTCAATCTGAATGGTGGGATTATAAATCAGAAAACTTTACACCTTGAAATAAACCTAAGAATTTTGATTTAAGATAAATGGACTAAACTTGTACATTTTATGAATATAGAGAGACTCAATAGTTCATTTTTAAATAAGGGGGACCAAAACGTTCAAGTGGTTAAAATAGGGAGACCAAAATTGCAATTAAGCCTATTTTTAAATATATTGTTCTAAAATATAAGTGAGAATGAAAATTCTCAAGAACATTAACATTCCCATAAATAAAAATTTGTAACTTATTCCAAACACTACCTTACAAAAATATCATAAATTATGAAAATGGAATGATGACGATTTGTGTTCCACACTTTAGAAATATAACCATCATAAATTTGGCATGAAAATATTGCAACGTCAAGAGTTGAAACAAATTGGGTACAGATCTTTGAAATGCAATATAGCGTCCCCCTCTATGAACAACTATGACCTAACTTTCGCCTTTCTAATTAAAAGATCCAGGTAGGGAGAAATTACCCTGTTGCTAGTTCTCTTCCCTTTCTTTGAACAACTTAAATCTCCTCCCATTTCCCGTTACACTTAAAAAAGTTTAGATTTACCAAAAAAAAAATAACAAATTTCCATGTGACTGCAGTCAGAAGGAAAGTAACCAATTAATTAAACTCATGACATGCGTACAAGTCCAACATTCTAAAATTCATACCACATATATGAAAGAATATAATATAAAGAAAGAAACTGCAAGATACCAATAAATTCGCTTATCTTGCAAAGAATGACCAAAACGTGCTTCGGAGTTTACCAAATTTTGGTAAATGTTAAACAGCTAATTTGACCGAATGTTACATCTGCCATTTTATGGCAACCTCTTGAGAAGCAATGACCAACAATGCTAAATGAACAAAATAGCATTGTGAACCTATCTAGTCTACTTTATATGCTAGAAACAGCACTTGTGATTCAGTCTCTAGACTTCAAAAACACAATACAGAACTAAATGTATGAAGATTATATTATTGTGCAGTGGATTCTTTCAAATATGCAATAACGTCAGCACGTTCCTGCGGCTTCTTAAGACCAGGAAACACCATCTTCGTCCCTGGAATATACTGCACAACAAAATGCCCAAAAATGAATCAGTTCTATAGTACTGTGAAAATCAATTTCCAATTTCACTAAGAATATTAAAATTTATGAGCACAACACCCCTATTGTACAGTAGAAAACACTTAATCCACTAGGATGTGAATAGTTAATGCTTATTCCAAGGGAAGGATATGTCACCATGTAATACAGAAATACTAATTCAATTGGTACCTTTTCGGGGTTAAGCAAGTGGTTAAGCAAGTAATAATACAAAGTCTTCTCCTCCCAAATCACAGCCATGTTCTTATTAGCTGCAGAATAGGAATATCCAGGAGTAGTGCCAGATTGTCTTCCAAATAAACCATTCAGATTGGGACCTGAGAATGTGAACAATCAAGGCAGACATTTTTCATGTTAGAAGAGTACATCAACATATAATTCAAGGAGAGTGAAAAATGGCAAACAACATAAAAATTCAAAGGTCCTAAATTTTTAGGAATAATAAATGAAATAGTTAGATGCAAAAAAGGAAAATTAGAATTATAAATTATAATTCAAGGGGGGAAAAATCTACCAAATGCATGGAGAACTATCTTGTGGAACCTTATAGTGTATAAATTTCCACACAAACTGAAAGGCACTACAGAACTTTATGTAGGAAAAAATACATAAACAGTATCCCCACTGCAGCCACCTAAATCAAATTACTTAAAAGATAATCAACCAAGCATAATGTAATCTCAATAACAAATCCTTATGTTAAACCAAATTTTTTTTGAGCATTCTAGGGGCAAGCACCCGTCAAGCTTGTTGGGTTTCACTATGAACATTCAAACCCACTAAAGGCCACCTGGCTGAAGGAAAAAATCAACTTTACCCAATTGATTAGGCTAGAAACCAGGTTTACCACCCATCTGACAAACCAAGTTAATTAACCATATGAAATCAAAAAACACTGCAATCAGATTCGGTTGGAGTTTCAGACCTCATGAATAGAAGATGTATAGGAAATTTTTTGGCATCCACATCAATACAAACAAAACATTCACGTACAGCAGAAAATATAAGATACAAATGTAAAACATTAAAAACTAAATTAATACCATCCACTCTACAACTGAAGTTTGAAGACAATATTTTCCATGAAATTTTGTAACAGCTTCTTTTCATGGTGACGGGAATTCAGTTCACCAATGGACAAGGCAACTTCACTCTTCAGGAAACTCAGGCAGTGCGTATACCTAGATTAACCTGGATATTGACATGATTCTATAAAGGTTCTTCAAAAATATGGAGTTAGGAAGAGACAAGGAAATTGGTGGGGAGAATACAGTCAGGCTGGTTTTTGTTGATTTGCTTAAAGAAATCTTAACCAATAGGCCAAACTGAATGTACAAAAACTATACACCCAAAGCAACAAAACCTGCTACTTCCAGTTCAGCTTGGACATAATGTTTTGGTTGGGTTATGCTGACCCCAAGAGCTTTTAAATAGAAGCTTGAGGATCACCAATTTAACAAAAAATTTTAATTTTGAAAGCCAGAAGGCAGGAAAAGATTTCTGCAGTATCTATCTTCCTCATCTCCTGAGGGTTACAAAGGGTTGGCAAACCCAAAAAATTAATATTCATTGTGAAACTAAGTTTCAAAAACTAATAGAACAACTTATCTATCATCTGTTGGCAAGAAATATAAGACAAGCCAGTAAAACAATTAGGTTATTTCAGGTTAGGAAAGAAAAGTGAATGCTGGAACACCCAAAAGTTTTAAAACATAGTAAAACATCAATCTTGAACAAACACAAGGTGACGCTCAAATTCTATTTTCATTTCCGATTTTTCCACAACCGAAGGTAATTGATACAGAAACCCAATTGTAAATCTACAGTTTCAATTTCCAGATCTAAGACTGAATTTGCTTAGACTGGGAAAGTAACGCAATTAACAAGACAGAGATCTTGTACCCCAAAATCTAAATAGATCTTGTAAAAACACAGAAAGAAGAATATCAAGAAAATGGTAAGCTCAATACTCACCCTGCTTGTGGCCGGCACCTTTATCAACGGTGTGGCACTGAGCGCACTTGGTCTTGAAGATTTTCTCTCCAGCCTTGGGATTCCCAGGTGGTGCCTCATCGAAAGACGCCATTTTTTAAAGCTTTTCCCCTCTGTTTCTCGAGAGAGGAAACCTGAGAGATTCTAGAAAGCAAACGAAGGAAGAAACGAGAATGGGAAGCGAACGAAGATACGAGACAAGGTGCTCGGTGAAAACAACCTGTGAATTCGGCTGAGAGTGAAGGACAGAAAAACCCTAACGCTGTGAATTCGGGGTTTTCTATTGATTTTTAATAATCTCACCAATCAACCAAAAACAAGGAAAATTCAAAAACTTTGTACAACAAAATTAGAAGCTGACCTTCAACAGCGGTATTTTGAGCCTCGCACAAGAGGCGTCCACAACGACGAGCGAGTCTCGAGCTGGAACTCACCGATCCTGCTAAGCGATTTGCTGCGATCGGTCTGAGCTTAAGGCCTCTGTATTGGGGTAACTTAGCAGAGCCCCTAGGGGATGGGACTGAAGAAATCCAAGAGGCAGTGATGGGAGAGAAAGCAATCGAAGGAAGACAAGATAGCGAGAATTGTTTATAATTAGCAGTGCGATTAATGAAAACAGGTTGTTCTCCGGTCAATGACTTGTTTTGGGAACTTCTTATAATTTTCTTCCTTGCGTTGTATTGTATTGTATTGTATTTGTATTTGTACTATAGACTAGATTAATTTAAGTCAGATTCCGACATGACAATTCTCTCTGGCACTGGCTATATACATCCATCCAGCGATAACATCCCATTTCTGACTAGTTTGTGTTTGTGTGAGAGTGAAGCAAGTATAAAATTGTAGACCACTGCTGGTCAGCTCATACGTTGCAAAGGTTGGTAATGGTCTTTGATGGTGCAGGCAGAGGAAAGAAGTGGAAATTGTCTGTTTGAGGCTCCATGAGTCTCCAAGAGCTTAGAGTTGATGAAAAAAACAGAAAAGGTTCAGAATGAGTTCTATGTCGTCGATATACTATTAATCCTCTTCTTGGGATTAACATTGACCGGGGAGTGATGCTCAATGATGGGCACTCAAGATTTTCAATTAACGGGAAATCAATATGAATATACCATTTTGTTGGAAGTTGGAACCTCTACCTTCAGTGAATACACTGTGCTTCATCTTGGCTGTGCTACTGTTGCCAACATCAATCCTGCTGCTCCACTTGACAAAGTTTGTGTTCTTAGCTCTGCTATCTGATATCTCTAATGGTTAGGACTAGGAGACAGCTGCAACTTTTATTATTTCTATGGATTCAAACTCTCTAATCTATTCTCATGATTCAGTTCCTCAATCATGACAACACTTCTTAAAGTCTCTTTTTGCTTTGAGACTTGTTGGATATATATATCACATGCAAAACTTGTTTCTTCTCACTGATGACTGATTTCTAATGTGACACGAGCTTGAGCTGGAGAAATTTTTATTCACCCATCAAAGTGCCTTTCTCAGAAATCAACATGCTTAAAGGGGAGAGTCTCTGTTGTATTATCCGCATGGATGCATAGATAGATCAATCAGTTTTGGTGTGAGTGAGAAAGAAGAAATTTCCAGTGAGCATTGGATTGTACAATTACACAGACAATGTCCATAGATTTTGACCTTTGAATTTTCAATGGGTAATTTGTACAGAACAAAAAAAAAAAGTGCTTATGTTTATGTACTGCTGTGTTTATATAAATATATACTTGATTGAGTGAATTTGACTAATGAATGTTTATGTCAGGTGGAAATCTATTATAGATGACATGAATAGGACATCAATGACAACTGTAGTGCCTTTATCTTGTAATTTGTGAGGAGGTGTAATGAGATTAATGACAACTGTAGTGCCTTTATCTTGTAATTTGTTTGACAAGAATAGGACATCAACTAATTAAGCTGTAAAGTAAAAATGTTGCGGGGAAAGTGGTTTAATCGTTAAAAGTTTTGTAGCATGTATGTGGGTAAAATCTGGAAAGATCTAACAATTAGTGGTTGAAGGTAGCTTAGCTTGTTGGTGATGTGAGGTGAATGCAGCGTACATGTGAATGAAAAACAAAACAAAATACCGGAACATCTCAGAGTCAGAACTGAGTAGACATGGGGTTGAGAGTCTAAAATTAATAGAATAGATTGCTGGTGCCGCTGCCGGTGGCGGTTGCTTCTGCTTCTGCTTGTGACCCGTGACTCTAGTTTTGGCAGTTTCCTATCAGACAAAAGAGACCTTATGACTATCTGTCTTATCACCTTCTAAAGAAAACAAGAAAACAACTCATTTTCTACCCCCAAACCCAAACAAATCATATCTCTAACGAAAAATAATGTCTCATTTTTTTATATTAAATAATTAAAATACTCATCCATGAAACACAAGTCAAGAGGACGTAGGTAGATCTGAAAAAAGAAAAGCAACCATATGACTCTCATCCTTGGCTTTATTGCCTCGAATTTCAAGATATATACGTTTTACTCTCTCTCTCTCTTTCTTGCTAATCTAATCTAAAATGGCTTCTAAAATCTTGTTTCCATTTCTCCTGATCTTGCTGTTGTTAGCACAGGCTCAACCTTATAGAGTTGTGAAGGCAGATACCATTTTGATCCGAAAGACTTGCAAGAACACCAAGTACTACGAGCTGTGCTTCTCTTCCCTTAAATCTGATCCAAGCAGCCGAAAGGCAGACCCCAAGGGCCTAGCTATGATCATGATTGGGATTGGAATGACCAATGCCACAGCCACTTCTTCATACTTGTCTTCCGAGCTGCTTGGAACCACCAACGACACCATCTTGAGAAGGATTTTCAAGGAGTGTGCTGACAAGTACACATATGCAGGTGATGCACTCCAAGCTTCACTGCAGGATCTGGCTAATGACTTATATGATTATGCATACGTGCACATCACTGCCGCCGCAGATTATCCAAATGCTTGTCACAATGCATTCAAACGCTATCCGGCTTTGCTTTATCCACCACAGCTTGCGCCTAGAGAGGATGCTTTGAAGCATATCTGTGATGTCGCTCTGGGGATTATTGATAATCTCAACTCCTACTAGTTGCGCCTTGCGCGCACTGCAAACCCTTCATTTTCCCCCTTCTATTATTTCATTTTTCAACATCTTTATTATTCCATATATGTCATATACTTTTCTCATGTGTTTCTTTAGCTAGACCACAATGCCATAACCTCTTCTTTGATAGCTGCAATTCCTGCAGATAGAGTTGGATGCTTGAAATATGTTATCAAAATAAATAATAAAGTGATTTCAATTGAAAGACAATAATAGGTAGCTCTTATAAAAAAAATAGTATGATATAGATACAAGCTGATAGTTGAAATTAGTCAGATTTGAATGCAGGTTAATTGGCAATAATTATTATTGAAAGAGACCTCCGGCTTATCTCCTCTGTATCATTATTTTGATATTTTCCCACTTAATTGGTTGATTGTGGATAGTGGTGCCAAAAAGCAGATGAGGATTTTATGCAATTATAATATATCTCCCACTAATAAAGTGTGTGCATGGTGCACATTTTCTTGTGCAACCAAATGAGTCTATTCGTATTAGTCAAGTAAAGGGGAGGTTCTATCATTGGTTCTCGTTACTGTGTCGTGATAGATACCCCTTCCTTGAACAACTGTCGTTATTCTTCTGAAATCATCTTTGAAAAGTTTGATTCCAAGATATAATTTGATGAATTTAGGGTACATAACTAGGAGTGGTTTTGATTCCTTTCGATATTTGAACTCCAACTTGAAACTTTTTATTAACAAGACTGAAATCCAAATCCAAAACTAGTTCATTTTTGTTGGAGTAACAATAACTGTGACAGTTATAATATTATAGCCTGAATTGCAGGGCACTGCCCAATATTGTATTTCGAGGGAGGCTGAGCACTGATCACGTCTTTTATTGGGCTTATATTAGTCTTTCAATCCAACTCTCTCTCTCTTTCTTTCACTCTTTTATTGGGCTTATAAAAGTCTTTCAATCCAACTCTCTCTCTTTCTCTCACTCTTTTCTTTGGTCTGTGCTACTGTAGTCTTCCAAGTTTCAAGTTGTAGTTATTTTTACCTAAAGGCTCAAATAATCTTGGCTCATCTAGGCTCAAGTGCCATAATTACCAGTATATCTTAATGCCTATTCCTTTTCTTACAGGTTTAAATATACGATATGTCCTTGTAATTTGAACGAATTTTGAATTAGGTCACAATAATTTTTTTTTTTGTCCTTATAGTTTAATTTTTTTTTTTAATTGGCTTACTATTATCACTCTCAATTATAATTTCGTTAGTTTATTGCTAACATAGCAAATGACTTGTCTATGTAGTAATAAAATAAATTGACGCGATGCCCAAGTGGTACAGAAATTGCTATCTTATCAAATTTTGGCTCAAAAAAATGCATACAAAATTGATGAGGTGACAACTTTTATGTTATTTTAGTGTCACGTCAATTTTTTTTTATTGTCACATAGATAAGCCATTTATTACATCAGCACTAATTTGACGGATTTATAACTGGGAATGATGACAGAGACCCAGTTAAAAAAATTTAAAATTATAATGACCTAAAAAGAGGAAAAAAAATTATAGGGATTTGATTCAAAATTTGTCTAAACTACATGGACATACAGTATATTTAAACATTTCTTATATATATTACTCTCTAACAGATATATTTATTTTTTATTTCACTCTCTTTGTTTATTACTCTACCAACTCGAGACTGATCTAACTTGATTTTCGGAATCCGAGTACACTCAACCCGGCCCCTCATTCACTTGTGCTCATTATATAGACCAGAACTCCAGATCAACCCGCCCTAGCATTCACACCCGACCTGTACCCAGATTCGATCCAATCTCTTGACTTCAATATAGGCATCATCACAACTCTTTTTTTTGTTATATTTTTGTTTTTTTAAGGATGAAGCCAATTATGGCTTACAGCTTTGTTTGGGAGCATGGTAGTAGAAAGATTGTGTGCAAAACAGATACAGTTGAGGTGGTTCGCCCGGTGGATTCTTACCATTATGGCTTGGTGGTGCAGGATATCCAGAGCTTGCTAGGGCGAAATTGGAAACCTTCTTTGCCTCAAATTCTCAAAGGCGAACACGGTGGCTGAC
Organism: Cercis canadensis; assembly: GCA_003255065.1. Classification (NCBI taxonomy): domain Eukaryota; kingdom Viridiplantae; phylum Streptophyta; class Magnoliopsida; order Fabales; family Fabaceae; genus Cercis; species Cercis canadensis. Next base: position 380,283 of record QAOA01001205.1, read on the forward strand.
CGTTTGTTTAGGATGGTTTCTGCTAATGATAAGTGGATTGAGTTTGAGTGCCATAATCCTCCAAAACACACTCACTCACTCCCTTTTATCATTATGTAACACAAGAAAAATGAACTAATTGAAATAAAATTTTGTCACACAATGCAATATACAACATCAGTTATTATAATAAAAATTTTATGTATATATAATCATAAGTAATTCCTTGCATCCAGCCAAGTTACATGATAAGTTTGCCACTATATTTTAAGCAAAACTTTAGCCAAAAAAATAAAAGAAGAATGTTTTATTTTCAGCAATTCATTTGATATAATATAATATCACATCTTTCTAAATTTAAAGATTATTTGTCAAGATCTAAAGAAAAATAGAGAATTTTCCAAAAATAAAAGAGAAAATTAGAGAATCATATGACCTTGGTAAAATTAAATTACTTTATTTTGAACATTTTATTTGAATATTGTATTTTAACAACTTATTTACTATATTATTGTAGTTTCAAAACTATTTACTTTAATATTATAATTTTTTATTATTTAAAAAAAAATAAATGTCAATAAGTGAGACCCACCGAATATGACACATACCATATGATATGTCCTCAAGAAACACGTCGTATTGCATAAAACGTATCTAGTAAATATCACCTACAAAGTCACATCTCATTTTTTTGTAAAGTGGGATCCAATGAACATGTCACATGCCATATTTTCAAGGGACACACCGTATGACATGTGGCGTATTTGATGAGTCCTATCTAATAACTTTTATTTTTTTAAAATAAAAAATTATAATGAGCCTTGTTTTTGTTTTTTTTTTTTAAAAATTTCAATGTTACGTTGAGATGTCAATTGGATCTACCACAGAACCACACTTTTCTGGTGGAACCAAAAAAAACAAAAAAACATTTCCCGCCCACTGAAAGCAGCGCGCGAAAGATCCTTGGGTTCTGCTTCTTCCTCTCGCGAAACCTAAATTAAGTGTTCACAGTAGCAAGTGGCAACAAGAGTTCGAAAGCTACAGAAGAATGAAGGGTGGGACAGTTCAGATAAATTGGCATGAAACTAAACCAGTCCTAACCCTCGATTTCCACCCACTCTCCGGTACTCTCGCCACCGGCGGCGCCGATTTCGACATCAAGGTCCTCATTCCTCTTCCTTCTTCGCTGTTCTCTTTTCTAATTTATCATCGATTCTCTGTTATAAGTTTGAACACGTCACTGATTTTTCTTTGTACTGTTACCTAATTTTGCTGATCAAATCGTAATATCACTTTGACAGATGACCGGGTTTTGGGTCCATCTAGGGTAGGGTTATGAATTTTTTTTTTTTTTGTCAAATTGAGGATAACAAATTTCCCAAGATTTCTTTCTCACGATCTGGATACATCTTATAAATGTTACTGACCTTTCCCCAGTTTTTGAATTTTGTAAAAAATATAATCCGGTGCTTACAAAATCAAGAAAAATTAAGGTGCTCCTATTGGTGGGCAACGCTATCATTATTCTCCTTATAAGTTGTAAACAAATAATTATTGAGAGTTTAGAAGATTAATTGATATTTTTGGTACTGTATCTAGAAATATCCCTCTTTTCCTCTATCCATCATGCTCAGTTTCAGGAGAAATGTGTTTAAAAATGATATTTCAATTATTAATTGTTACTTGTTCCTTGAGAGACTTCTTGAGAGCATACCTGCACTGTAATCTGGTAGAATACTGGCAGGGGCCTAATTAACATTTTTTTAAATAAAAAAAATCCTATTATGACTATAATTTCGGAGGATAGTTTGAACTAAGAAATCGTAAAGGTTAGAAGTTATTTAAACTACATGGCCAGTGGTCTCAATTCTGTAATTCAATCAACAAATACCCAGGATATCTCTAGTTTGTCGGTTTTCAACAATGTCGAGGAAAGATTGTTTGAACTACTTTCTTGGGTTAAGTTTCAGTTTCATTGCCAAAGCAATATGAATAGATATATAGACTATTTTCCATTCTGTAGGTGGCATTATTCGGCTAGTGAACAGATGTTGAAAGAGTACCTCTCGATTTTTGCCTCATGTTTACTTTCTCATCAGGCCAACTAACTTTTGAACTGCACTCTATATTCCAGCTTTGGTCAATAAAACCAGCAGAGACACAGAAGAAGCTTCCCACAGTTTCCTATCTGAATAGCCTGTCTTACCATAGTTCTGCAGTGAATGTTATTCGCTTCTCTTCTCCAGGTAAGGGCATACCATTTCTCCCCTCTCTTCTTCCTGGATGAGATGACGATTTCACATAGAGAAATGTCACTATCACATCTCAAATCCTTACCATTTCATACACCGTGGGCCCCAATTTAATTTACACCTTACAGTTTTAACTGAACCCATTCAAAACTTTTTCCTAAAACTTTTTCCTGAACTGCCTAGATTCAACTAGGGCCCATAGAGTATGAAATGGTAAGGATTTGATGTGTGGGAGTGACATTTCTCTTTCACATAATAGTTTCTATTTGTTATCAATCAAAAACTTGCTCCAGCAGTAAAATACTTGAATGCAATATCACTGACTGTCATGCATAATGTCTTGTGAACTCTAAGCTGTCTAAACCCTAAAAAATAAATTTCTTTAGGCTATATGATTACCAATTTTAAAGGGGTTGCACATTGAAATGTTTGCTACATCAGTGTGGGTTTCTCTAATCATCATCAAATAAATAATAAGCTTCATTTGCAATTAAAAAGGAAAACAAAGATAACCAATAAGCTCATATTAAGGTTGATGGTTCCGACTTTTATACTTAAAGTTCCTCTTCCAAATTAGTTATTTACTCTGGAGCACTCTGTAGTTCTTTTGACTACTCGTAGATCTTCTTTGTTTCCTGATATTTTAGTCTTTCAGTCCTGTCATTTTCCAACAACTAAATGGTAATGCTTTCTGGCAGTAGTAACACTATTTTACATGTTGCAGGGGAACTACTGGCCTCTGGTGCTGATGGTACAACTTTAATCACTATTATTGAATGGTTTTAATGGCTACTATCTTCAAGTAGCATGATTAGGAAATGTTTCCCTAATAGGATTTTTCTTATTTCAGGAGGTGACTTGATAATATGGAAGTTACATCCTACAGATACTGGTCATACATGGAAGGTCCTCAAGATGTTACGGTAAGGCCTTTGATTCATTTGTGACCTTTGCATACATTATAAACTAGATCATGTGAACCTGGTATGGCGACAAGTTTATAGAGATTTTGGCTGGTTAATAACCATTCTATGGTAAAATTGTAAACTTCATGTGACTTTATCTTTTATGGTTTTGTCAAGAAGGGCTTACTCAATTCTTCATGGCTCCTGTTTTTCGAACTAATGGACATGTAATTAATGATTTTCTGTGAAATAGATCTCACCACAAGGACATTCTGGATCTGCAGTGGTCTACCAATGGTGCATTTCTCATTTCTGGGTCAGTTGATAATTGTTGCATTATATGGGATGTTAATAAAGGTGAGACAATGTGCCAATTCATTTGCTTTAACTGTGGTGCATGGCAGTTGATATGCTTTACCTGTAATATGCAGCAGTTCATGTTCTTCATTTATATGCTGATTGTACTTGATCCTCTGTATCAGGGATTAACCTTCAGACTTTGGATGCCCATACCCATTATGTCCAAGGGGTGGCATGGGACCCATTGGGAAAGTATGTTGCTTCTCTTAGTTCTGACAGGACTTGCCGAATTTACATTAATAAGCCTCAAAAATCAAAAGGCAGTGAGAAAATCAATTATGTTTGTCAGCACGTTATTTCCAAGGCAGAACAGCCACTAATAGATAATTCTAAGGTTAAGATACAGAGAACCATATTTGTCTTTATAATCACCATGGTCCATAGATGAATTTCTCATATACATGAACCTCATGCTTGGTTTTTGGAATGCAGTCCACAAAATATCATCTCTTCCATGATGAGACATTGCCGTCTTTCTTTAGAAGATTAGCCTGGTCTCCTGATGGTTTATTTCTACTTGTGCCTGCAGGTAATGACTTTAGCAGATCCTAATTTAATTAATTGTTGACCTTTCTCCTCTAGTTCTTTGGGTGAGAGGGTGTAGTTGTATGTACATATTCTTTTGGAACTAGATCTGTGCTTGATACTTTGCTAGTCCAATCATCTTGTATTTTTCAATTAAGTGTTCAAAGTTGGTTGAATTTGTTAATCAGTGTACCCTGTTTGTTGATGAGTTTTATTTGCTGGAGCCCTATAAGCTGATAGGTTGTTTACCCTTTCCTTCTGTGTTTTGACCGGAAATCCGTATAATTAAAATGCAACTTATGTGTATTTTAAGGCTCTGAAATCCTGCAAAGCTTTTACTATATCTTCTGTTTCTTATTCAGAGGTTTATGTGGCACTCTACCTATTTCAGGCTCATATAAAATTGGTTCTGCGTCTGAATCAGTAAATGCCGCTTACATATTTTCTAGAAAAGATCTTTCTCGGTAGGTTTTCCAGCTTTATTATCTTTTATATGCTGAAGATGAGTTGCTAGCCTAGAACAGACTCTTGATCTTTTGTTACTTGACATGAGCCATTGTATTTTAATGGTGTCAACTATAATACAATTATCTGCTCGTTTTGACGTTCTGTTATGATCTTTAGATCATGAATCAAGTTCCAAATGCACTTTCTTTGTGATGTATGTTACTTTCTTATTTGACCTCATATACAGGCCTGTTCTACAGCTTCCTTGTGCAAACAAAGCTGTGGTTGCTGTTCGGTTCTGCCCTATAATTTTTAGCCTTCGTGGAACGAAATCAGGTATGTCTATCCTTGGTATACTTGTGTTTAGCTGTAGTTAAGATGTATAAATAAATTGAGGGTGACGAGATTCTTGGGTGGCACTCTATAATCCCAACTTAAATCCAACAATTTTTACAGTCCACTATTTCTTGTGGGCCATTTTGAGTTGAATTACTTTGTTATAGAAATATTTTACTTGTCTTGGAGAGTGTATAGCTTGATCCATACATGGGGTTACTACTTTTTCCCCCCATTTGTGCAGCAGAGTTATTTAAGCTCCCTTATCGCATCATCTTCGCTGTGGCTACTTTGAATTCATTGTACATTTATGACACTGAAAGCACTCCGCCAATAGCTGTATTTGCCGGTCTTCACTATGCATCAATAACAGACATCACATGGTAAAATTTTGTGGTTACCAGACCCTCTTTTATTTGACAATTACAGTGAATTATACAATGGAAAGTGTCTAATACTTGCCAGTATTTGTTCAAAAGGTCACCTGACGCCCATTATTTGGCATTGTCCTCTCAAGATGGTTTCTGCACTTTGGTAGAATTTGAAAATGATGAACTTGGAGCACCTATCTCTTCATTAGGTATGCAGTTTTCCTTTGCTGCTTTGCCATATTTTTACTACTTAAATTCTTGATGTGTCTGTTTCTTACTGGTCTAGAAGAAAAGAAAATCTCGGAGAAAGATAGTAAGAGTTCAGTGCAGATGGCTGAAAGTATGGTCATTGAAGCAATTGAGCATGGTGGTGCAGTAGTAGCTGACAGTAGGAAAACTGAAGCAGAAGAGAGAGCTGATGACATGGTCATTTCTGAAGCAACTGGGAATGTTGGTACAGTTGTAGCAGATGGTAGGAAAACTGAAGCAGCAGAGAAGACTGGCGACATGGTTATTGAAGCAGCAGGGAATATTGGTACAGTTGTTGGAGATAGTTGGAAAACTGAAGCAGAAAAGAAGGCAGAGAAACAGTCGTCAGGTTCTGAAAGTATAAAATCTGAAGCAGAAGAGAAGGTAGATAAACAGCGATCCAGTACAGATACCGTAAAATTTGAAGCAGAAAAGAATGTGGAGAAACAGCCATCTAGTCCAGATAGTTTAAAAACTGAAGCAGCAGAGAAGGCAGAGCAACAGCCTTCTAGTTTAAAGAGCACGCCCATCTCAAATAAGCCAGCCAGGAAACGTATTACTCCTATGGCAATTGATCCATGAGAAATGCCCTTGGGGTCCGTCCGCCCATGTATATTTTTTTTTTCTTTTATTTTCCAAAATGTTTCTGGTTACATATTCTGTAATATAGATTCCAATCTGATCTGAAGTGAGCGATGTCTTCGTTGGGGAGCTAGAGTTGTATTCGCATGTCTTTTGTCCCCTTTTGTGGACTCTACATAACATTCTTTCCTCAAGCTAATATTAAGAAATCTATAATAATATAAAGAACAATCTCCCGTCCTAGTTTGTCTCTTCAAGCTTCATCACCCGGTTAAATAAAGTGGAGAATACAAGGGAGAACCTATTGCAAAGCTTGGCGAGGGATGACTCTGTTCTTATGATAGTTTTGTCAAGGGTAAGATGATTAACTTGCTCTCATGACAATGATATAACCAATTATACGGCTGAATGGATTTGAACTTAGACAAAAGATAGTTGAATACTTAAATCATATTGAAGGCGCTTGGGTAATCGTTTGGTAAAAGAATGTTATTATTAAGTGATATAGCTTCATCTTCTCTCCCGAGGATACCAAAGGCATAGAGAAGTGAATGTGGGACTTGAACTTTATAAGTTTAACTCTCAATTTTCAATATCTCTAACTAAAAAGTTTTTGTTTTTTTTATTTGATAGCCCAAAAATAAAAGAGAATGATTATCTTTTCTTATTATATTTTTTTTAGTTTTTGAAGAGATTTTTGAAGTAGTTATATTATATTATGTGTGCTTGATGGATTTACTTGCATTATTTCTCTCTTAATGGTTAGCAAAAATGTTACAGTGGCATTTTACCTGAGAAGAGGCAGTTGTATGCACTGTGACCGTGAGTTGTCGTTGTGAGTGTATCTTCACATTTCCTGTTCCAAATTCTCAACAGAGTTAGGATTTAAATTTTTAAGCCTCGTAGTCGTAGCATAGCTATGTCTCACAAAAGTCCTTTCTACTTGTCTTGCCTACTTAGAGGTTGCCTAACTCATTCTGCTTTCTCGCAAGCCAAGCAATGCCATGCCCAAATTCAGGTCCGAGGCTTACTTCCCAGAATCACTCTTCAAACTGATCTCGTGTTAGTGTACTCTAGATGTGGGTTTCTTCATCATGCTCGCCAAGTTTTCGATAGAATGTTCCACAGAAACATGCATTCATGGAATATCATAATTGCCTCGTATGTCGACAAATCGCTATACTCTGATGCTTTACTAGTTTTTAGTGAATTTAACACAAGTGGTCTTCGGCCTGATCATTATACTTTGCCCCCGCTGTTTAAGGCCTCTGCAGCTGTAGGAAATATTTGTCTTGGTGCGACATGTCATGGTTGGGTGGTTAGGCTTGGATATGAGGGCTATGTCATTGTGGGAAGTTCTTTGGTGGAATTTTATGTAAAATGTGGAGCGCTGGATGAGGCAAGGTGGGTATTTTCCAATATGCCCTTTAGAGATTCTGTAGTATGGAATGTAATGATTTCAGGGTATGGAAGGGCTGGTTTCTATCCAGTTGCTATGAATTGTTTCAGGGAGATGCTTCTGAATGGGGTGAAGATTGACTACATGACAGTTCCTAGCATTTTGAATGCTTGCGGAAGGGAAGGCGACTTGATGAAAGGGAAAGAAGTCCATGGTTATGTGGTGAAAAGTTTCATGTTTGATGTAGATGCTGCCATTGGGAATGCGTTAATCAATATGTATGGCAAGTGTGGATGCCTGCAGGATTCAGAAAAGGTTTTCAGGAACATGTGCGATGTGAATTTGGTTACATGGACTACCATGATATCTTGTTATGGGATACACGGAAAGGGAGATGAATCTTTATTTCTGTTTAAGAAGATGATACATTTTGGGTTTACTCCAAACTCTGTCACATTAACAGCAATCTTAGCCAGTTGTAGCCATTCAGGTCTGATAGATCAAGGATGGCAAATTTTTGACTCTATTCATTTAGACTATGGGTTTAAGCCCAATGTAGAGCACTATGCTTGTATGGTGGATATTTTGGGTCGCTATGGGTATCTGGTGGAAGCACTTCAGTTATTGAAAACAATAAAGTCTTCAGTGACGCCAAATGTTTGGGGTGCCCTTCTTGCAGGTTGTATGATGCACAGGAATGTTGAAATTGGAGAGATTGCCGCTGATCATCTCTTCCAATTAGAACCAAATAACCCTAGCAACTACATAGCCCTGTCTGGTATATATGAATCTCGTGGTATGCTTGATAAAGTTTCTAAAGTTAGAGCAAAAATGAAAGATTTGGGTTTGGTCAAAGCTCCTGGTTGTAGCTGGATCAATATTGCAGGAAGGGTTAATAAATTCTACCAAGGGGACCTTTCTCATCCACTATCTCAGATGGTTTATGAAATATCATATCAAATTAGTAACACTTTGATATTGACTGGTGATTCTGAGTAGGGAAACTACTACTTGATGATATTCTGTTTCTAGGTAAGAATATAATATTCCTTATCGATTCATCTGATTGACTCTTGACTTTAACAGTTCTGAGAAAATAGATATCAAGAATTACAATGTACAGCATACACCTTTCTTCGCTCTGGCACAATTAGGAATCTCATAGCATTTTCTGTTATAAGTTATGACAGGACCAGATGCAAAATGATAGTGTGTGTATCCATATTTGTTCCGTTTAGCTGATCTAAGAAATCTTTATTTTGCGTATAGTTGTTTTTGTTTATTTTGCTATTATTTTAATCCAAAACTTCCTTGCAGGATTCAGATGGCTGGCCCTTGCTTACAATCTCTTCCATCATGTAGAGGAATTTATTCACCTCATGGTTTAAAAGGTCTTATTAAGGTACTCTGTAACCTTTTCGTAAGGTCTAACTTTCTCACCTTTTGGAGGTAGAGAATTTGATTGTTGGCCAATGCTATTCTATTGTATCTGGAAGCAATGTGAGGAAGAGTATTCTCGACGACCACCTAATTAAGAACATCATCCAGAGTTATAATTTACATGCAGTAGTAAATGATGAAAGATTTTGCATGGTAGCTTATGGTTTTTTCTTGGAAGCCCTTCTGTAAAAAAATTACTGCTGTCTATGACCTGAGCCCTTCTATAAAAAATTCTGAAACCGATCAATAGACAATAGTGAAATCAAATATAAGTAAAATTTGAAAAATATTCAAGAAAAGAAGTTAGCTTGTGTTTTTGCAACTGATATCTGATTACTTTCACGCATGATTCTACCTAAGCCTGGGAAGTAGTTAGAAGGGGCTGGTCTATAACTGTTTTTCTTCTCTAGTTTTTGTTGTTTCATGCTAGCACAGAGTGGAATCCCTGATACCGCCTGTTATGATTTCACGTGATAGAATTTCAACCCCCAATGGAACCATATAAAAGCTATTTTTTCCCAGGTAATGGTTAATGTTTCCTTAGATGTGTTGTTGAGCAAAAGAAACCGAGAATAAGAGCATAGTATGCGTTTTTACATCGGTCTTGATTTGTTTACCGTGGTCGATAGGGGCTTTAACTTTCCAGTGCCTTAGTTAAGTATGGTTGGGATCAAATTGCACATTTCCTGATTGTAATACATTTTTAAAATCAGCAATTACTGAATTATGGTAAAATTTCATTTTGAGCTGCTATTTGAATTTGTCAGGACCCTCTTTTTCTTCCTGGCTTTATTTTACCATCTGTTGGTATCATTTTATTTTTGATAAAAAATCACTTATAAATTGGGACACATGGAATGTCTTCCTCATAATATCATAAAGGTAGGTATTTCTTGTAATCCACTCAGGAATGTAAAGCATAACCGTGCTTATGTAAACATTGTTATATCATATATTTAATTACTTCACTCAGGCCTTGTACTCTAGACGGTGAGGATTGGATTCAGAAGTTGATGCTTCGGAATGAAAAGCTTGAGGGCTTCCTTGCGCAACTTGTTTGTGCAAACCTTCAGTAACTGACTTTTTATCAACATCTCCTTGAACGTGCAGATCCTCCTCTATGGATATTACCTTGACTTCTTCACCATGTGGACCTGGTATGATGGCTTCTTGAACTTTTACATGTTCTTCAATATTTAGATGCTCAGATTTTTGAATTTTCTTTTTCTTTTTAATGAAGCAGCATAAAGCGACAGAGAGGAATGCAAGAAAAAATAGACCGCCAAGCGAGACAAATACAACAATTATTACAGTTGAGTGGTGTCCTGGGGTTGGTGATGGTGGAGGTGGAATATTATGTGATGGTGGCGGTGGTGGTAAGAAATGATGAGGTGGTGGCATTGCAGTTGGTGGTGGGGGTGGTCTTGAGTGTGTAGGTGGTTTGGCTTCTGGAGGTGGTGGATGAAAATAATGAGTAGGTGGTGTTGCTGGAACTGGGAATGATGGCGGTGGTGGAGAAGATATAATAGGGTGAAAAGGTGGAGCTACTTTTGGAGGAGATGGGAAATTATGGGGTGGCGTTAATGGGTGACTGGGTGGTGGCACTGCTGGAGCGGATGGAGAATGATGAGGTGGCATCACCTTTGGTGGGGCCGGGGATCCATGCGGTGGTGACACCTTTGGTGGGGATGGAGAACTATGAGGAGGCATCCCTTTAGGAGGGATTGGATTATTATGTGGCGGTGATTGAGGAAAAAATGGGATGTAGTAGTCATAGTTTTCTGTAGGTGCCATATTGAGCAAGAAGATCACGCGATAGGAAAATTTCTGGTGCTTGGAGAATGAAGGTGGCGAGCATGGTATGTGTTATATATGCACTATAGAATAAAAAATTACTTAATTCTTTGCATGCTTAGAAGTTTTAAGTTACTTAACCCTCATGCTAAGATTTTGCCCAGTTGTCATTGATTGCAGTGGAAAACACTTAATGCATTTTGTGTTGCGCTGGTCGTGGATGTGTACCCCAGAGATGTTGAAGGGGGGTTTACCATTGATGTTTTGTAATGTTTTAGTCTTCTAGTCCGCACGTGACTGAAATGGTTGAACCGTCTTTCTAATGTTTGAGGCAGCTGAGAGCACTTGATCATGTTCTAGCTGGGAGAACACAACGCACTAGCGCTAGGATTGAATGGGCGTGCTTTCGGCCAATGGGTTTCTACAAGTCTGGAGTGGGAAGGGCAGAAGATAAAGAGAAGGAAATCAAGAGTCAGAATAGGCGCCAATATTCGTTGATGATCATGTAATTTCAGCATTAAATTCATTAAGCTTTTGTAGTTTTAACTTCAAAAAATATTCAGGTAAATGCTTGTACGGTACCCTGTATCGCGTGTTTATTGTTGCAGAGGATAGAGTTAAGAAAGAGTTGATTTTAGTTATTTTATTATCACTTTCTAGTTTCGCTTTTAGCTCGAAGTCAAAGGCATCAAATTGTTCTATTTCAAGGCCGAAAAGGAAAACAGAAAATGCATCTAAGTGGAGCACCAATTTAACAAGATCTTCAGTAGAGAAAACGATCAATATGGTATATTGCAGAGTAGAAAGCTTCGACAGGAGATTACAACTTGGGGACTCATTTTGTACCCTTTTTTATTTTCTTTTTTCCATTCTCTTTTTCTCGTGTTGTGGACAACAATAGCATTGCCATGACCAAATTCAGTCATGACGCGCAGACAATCATTACATCCCAGATACTACCTATCCATTCTGAGATACATAGAATTTAAAAGAATTAAAAAATTATTTTCTGTCGCAATTTTTTTGTATAAAAAAAAAGAAAATTGTGTATTTGGGGCTTTCTGAGAATCTGTGCAATCATAAGTACTGCAGAAAGCTCGTGGTAGATGGCAGAAGTCAACAATCACCCATAGATAGCTCCAGGTTAATAATGTTAGCAAGGAAATTAAATCTGGTCCGAGGGTATAATCTGATTTGTTTGAGGTATGCTTGTAACTTAAATGTCAAGAAAGCAAGTCTTTCTTATCTGCATCCAGAAATGAATGACAAAAAAAATGTGAGAAAAGTAATTTTTTTTTTCTGAAAATGATAAAGCATTCAAAATTGTAGGTCGGATTAGCACAACGCTTTGTGGTTTGAAAGTTTCCTGAGCTGAAAAACTCAACATAAACTCTCCTCATTCTCTTTCACACACAAATGTAGGTCTTTGTTGAAAGAAGAAATAAGGATGAACATTAATCGGCTAATGCGCAGTGAAAGCCAAGGAATATATTGAGCATATAAAAGAAAAGGAAACCCTTATACAATATGCATATAAAAGACCAGAGTAGGAGAACTAAACGCATATATGAGAATAACACCAAATGACTAGTACTATGAGTTTGACCAGCTGTTCTAGATGTTTGAGTCAATTTGAGGATGTGACATACGTTAAAGTAAGTCACCATAAAAATAAATGGGACTCCAAAAGGATGGATCTTTCTAAGGATATATATATATATATATATATTCAAGGAGTGGGTCAAGAAATAGGACAGCGGTGGCTATGTATAGTTTCAGTTAAAAGCCTAACAACCAAAATTTAATCATGCCAGATGTTCCAGAGAGAGGGAAAGGGAGAACACGAGAAAGTAACCAAACTTACTGTGTTGTATCATTTGCTGGAAAGGAAATTCCTAGTCAGTAAATAGTTGGGAGAGGACAATCTCATTCCACATATCAGGTACTCCAGGTAGACACCAGTGGCTACAATCAGGGACAGATGGATTGTCACTCCAGTTACCAACATGAGCATCACTCCGGAGAGCTGACATAGATGTAACATGGACAACATTTATAGGAACTGTCACATTCTTTGCCACTTCCAATACTGCATCCGAAAACAAGCTTTGATCCCTTCCATTAGGTTCTAACGAGGGATAATGGGTCACATTGCAAGTCCTACGGGTTTGATCACTGATGCAGACATCAAAACCAGATCGGTAATATTCAAGAGTGCAAATTTTAACTTGTATGAGATTAAATTATCTGAGTGGTAGCATGGCCAACAAGCAACATTTAGAAACGTTAGAAACATAATGGCATACATGACATGAGGTAATAGAAATATTGAGCTCATGGTGCTAAATAAAATGAAATCCTAAGGGGAGAAAGATGAACAAAGAGATACTACTATATTGCAGTGGCTAATAGGGATAGGTTTACCAAGAATAGCAAGTAGTTTTAAGCAATTGTATACACAGGAAAAAACATGTTCAAACAGAGCATCATGTTACCAGTAATGTAAGAATACCTCCAGTGAGATGGTTCAAAAGTCCTAAAGAAGACACGTGTTCTATTTTTGTTAATCTCTTTCTCAATCCATGATGCCCAAGTGCCAAGAGCTACTCTAAAGGCAGCAGGAATTGACATGCCTAGTTTCAGCGAGCTTCCAACCTGGAAATAGCAACCCCTGTTGAATGCAATTGATAGAGGATCATTTAACATGAATGAACACAATTAAAATTCATATTCATCCTAAAAAATAAAAATACTGATCACACCACTCAAGTGAAAACTTTTAATCCAAATGGATACATGTTTACTGAATATTATGTTACCATGGAGTTTTTTTCCCTTTTAACTTTGATAAGGCTGGCCATTGAATACTTTAAGTATGAAAAGTAGACCTAAACCCTTCCTTTGATAGTAATATCCACACACACACACACACACACACACATATCACCCTAGTTAATTCACTTCTACCAGAGCCAACCTCAGATGATAAGCATGTTTCTACCAACTTAGCTTTTGCTGCTGATAACTTACATTTGATTTATAGAACGTTATAGTCAGAGACATTAACAGCTCTCCGTCAAATGAAAGGTTCACAGACAGAATATCCAAAGTGTTATGAATGTTCAAATTTAATGCTGAAGATGCACGAGGAAAAAACTTTATGATTTCAGATAAGATTATCATCATACATCTCAATTGAGCATGATTTCCATGTAGTTTGACACTCACAAATGAAAGTAATCTCTTACGTTATTTTAATATGTAACTGCATAAAATGAGGATGAAGCAACCACAAGGAATTGCCACCATAAAGAATTACACTAACTGAACATTTTAGGTACATGTCAAAATGGGATATGGACACATGAATATGTGTGCTCTCCAACATGTGATACAAATTCCTTAGTTCAGCCTCAAATTGCTAACTTACAATCTCTCAGGTTCCGTAAGAGAAGCCCCCACCAACACCCCTCACCCGCAAAAATAAAATAAAATAAAATAAAATCACCCTTCTTTCTCTGCAGAGTATTATCTGAAATTACCAAAGCCTTGAAGAATCCAACTCAAAAGAAGTAAATACCAGATACAAACAAATCCTATATAAGCATATGACTGTTTCCAGCATAGTTTGATGGGGTTGGAAGAGTCGGATGTTTCTAGTAAAGAAGCATGGCTAAACATATGCAGCTCTCCTGAAGGATGAAAGAAAAAAGATGTTGATCCCACTTGGTATGCATTACGGATTCATTAAGTTGATTTAGTTTGCAAGTAGGTCACATTTCTCACATAGATGCCTGAGCTGATTACTTAAGTAGTTAAGTTGGAAACATAAAGGAAAAATATCTTATCACTAGATCTAGATGCACAGCTTTCTAGGAGGGTCCTGTAATGTCTAACTAAGAACAGAAGACACAAGTAAACAAGAATAAGAAGACCAAGATTCAAGCGTCACTCTATCTCAAGTATCTGGATTGTAGAAACCATGAGAGAAAGGACCTGCAACCAACATTGGCAAGCCAGGAACCAAAACAACACCCTCCAGAGATATATTTGTCATGAGGAGGAAAAAAGCCTTTTGGTCAAAGTTTTTGGTAGCCCAAGCATCTCATAATGGAGAAATTCTTTCACAAGCATAGGTTTTATTATTCTTCTTACTTAATAACATTCCACAAGTGCAAAATCATGCTATTTCTAAAAGGTAATAAGTAGAATAGCTATTATGAGTCATTTAAGTGAATGCTTGGGAAACTTTTCCTATTGGTAAACAGATGTTTAAGAACTGTTAAGAGCATGTAAACGAATAGTATACAGAATCAAGTGTAGCAGATATATTCATTGTAATACTAATGGCTGAGTACTAAATGTAAAAATGAAGGGAACTTACATGTGAAAAAGCTTCGATGGCACCCACCAATGCCCAGTGTTGAATATCAGAACATCTGAATCAACCCACTGGTGACTTATGTCATCCAAACTGTCTAATATAAGTGTTGATTTGACCCTCCTTGGTGCATGTTTAGGCATATGACCCGGTTGAACCAGGAAAACTGAGCGAAAAAATTCAATGGTGAAGTTGAAGGCACTGAACCGAACCCCTAGAAATTTAATACGCTTTGTAATGTTATTTTGATTTACTTCATAAACGCTCCTTTTGTCCTCTACCCCAGCCATGAGCATACAAATCAGTGATTCCCACTGTGTTCTACCCATAGAATCACCAACAAAAACAATTCTTTTGCTTCGAAACATGTCTAAAACTTTATGCACATCAAACCTTGGAATATCGCAATTCTTTGGTTTCCATCTCCAATGAAGATAATCCTTGTCACTCCGACCGTTAGCTAAGCAATTGAACCCTTGCTCTACAAAAGGACATTCTGTTGCATTGTACAGAGGATATGTAGGGACCTGGACCCAGTTGCCGTCAAAAACATGGCAGTTTCTGAGCGATCTGTTAACGTTGGGGGATTCTTGCCCATGAGAAAAAGCCAGTTTTGTGAGGCTAGGGAGCAAATACAAGTATCCACCGCCCATGACTAGGAGAAACGAAATCACAAATCCAATAATGAGAAGCAGGGGAAACCACCGCGATACCCATCCGAAACCGCAACCGAAGCGGTTGACAAGGACTACTCTGGGACTTGCGACACTGAGAGCCCTTCGATTGAATGAAACGCTCCTATTAAAAGCACTCATTGTCTCAATTATTATCCACCGCAATCCTCCTTTGCAGACCAACTGATGAAGTCCAAAGCCATTACGCAATCAACTGAGCAGCAACTATCATCGCAAATAACTATTCTTATTCTATTCAAAAACCTTAACAGACAACATGGAATGGAACTCCCACATATAACATTACCAAGTTGAAGCACGGTCCTGCGTCGAAACGCAAATCCAATTTCAAGAGCTGATAAGCTCAAGCTAAGCACTTTCAGAATGTGTTACACTGGTATGGTAAAAAATGATTCAAGACCCAATTGGGAAAAGCTTCAATTTTTGAAGTGTAGATCGGATTCGGAGGTGGTTGAATTGAATGCAGCAGCGAACAGAGAATAAGAGCCAAAAATAAACAGAAACAAAGAGACTACAAAATTCAACCAGCGCCTGCCACTTCAGACATCTGTGCAAAGTGGAAGGTTAATATAGTAAATTTCCTTGGAACAGTACGGTGCCTTTTCTTGTTGGAGTACGAGTGTAAGATTGCGACACACGATCATTTCTGCAAAATTAAAAAGGAAAATAATCACGTGATAGGATTAGGAGGTGTTAAACGACCACATAGAAATAAGGCTGCTAATTCTGTCTAATCACTTTTGATAAAATAACAAGGCCAAAATTTAAAAAAAAAAAATTGATAAAATAGCTGACCCCAGAGAGAAGGTAATGGAGCTGAATAATGCCAATACATATATATATATATAATCTCATATGGAAAGGCTATTTAAAATGATGATAAGATGCTAGTGACTACTTACCACATGATCTTTTCAACTTGAGACCCTCCAACTCTGATTTTGTACTTTTTGCTTGGTTACACGACTTGCCGTATAATCACAGCATCATTCCCAAAATTATATTATATATCATTGCAATTAATTAATCATGGTGGTAGGATTCATTAATTCTCTCAACAAAAGATAGTGTTATACATCATATTATTGTTGGTCTAAATGTTATCTACATACTCTACACTTTTTAGATAAATTAAATTAATTTTTTTAGTTTAGAATATAAAAAAAAATGAAGATCTAAACATGAAATTTTAAATTTTTTGAGAAATTCTTAGTTTATATAAAGCCATGAAACTAGTTGATTATTAATTTGGGGAACACTTGTGCAGACGGTTGAATGCGGACAAGGTGGTGCTTGACTACATTGAAAAGTAACACAAGCATGTCACAATTAGTTTTGACGATGTTTGTGCTGAGTTCGGGGAGCTTGGTGTGAGGTCGGTTGATTGGGAGGTAAATGGATTTGGATTTGAATTGGAGTTTGATTTGCACAAAAGTACAATGAGTTAGGCCGAGTTGAGAATATTTAAATTCTGAAAATCAAGTTAGATTAAAATCGAGTTAAAGGAATGCAAATAGAGGATACGTGTAAAAAGTGATCATACTTAATAAGGAGTTATATTTATAGAGATTTGAGAGAGTATTTTGATAATTATGTGTAATTGAGCCTAAATGAGCGTTGAGGAGATGGGCTTTGGTATGTACAAGTTCATAGTTCATACAAAGGTCATTTGGGAGGGATCGTTGGTGCAATGCTGGACTCGTCGTAACACAGGCTCTCCTTCACAGATTGGCAATTCAAGAAATTAAGAGGAATAGAGTTGATGGGTCACAGGCACAGCCTCTCTTCTCCAAGATTTGGTATTTGCTATCCAAGATCCAAGTACTCATTGTACGTCTTCTTTGTTTGGTAGAAAAAATGTGACAAAAAAGGTGACCAATTGGGTTAAGGACATGTACTAATTTATCATCAATGAATACCCAGAATTAAGAGGGTTATAAAATCTAATGATGGGTACCGCGTGGGCGTGGGCGTGGCCATGCACCTATAGTGTGAGTGAGCAGAACAGAAGCATATTAATTATGTGCTCCTTTCGTCTCATCTAAGCTAACCATACTGACATAGAAAGGATGATGGGCAACCACGTGCCTTCTTAACTTTTATGTGTCATCTAAATGACAACCTGCGATCCTCTTGTCCCATTTGCCCTCAAAATCAGAATGGTACACATCTACTCTCTCTGATTTAGCTATATACTACTATATATAAAATTAAGCTTTTTATCCCATTAAATCGCTCTCTTTAATATGTTTGCTTATGCCCAGCAAATTAACCTATTTATATTCTTTAAAGATTATATATAAGGTATGTACGTATCAAATCAAATGTTTGTGTTTTATTGATCATTTTGTTAATTCGTTGATCGATCATAAGCACTGCAAATGAAAGAGTACGTAATGGCAAGAGCTATATATTCTGTGAAATCTGAAGATCAATCCAATTGGTGCACTCTCATGCTAGTTATATATATGAACTTGAATCACATCTGCGAAAGGTAGGATCATACACAATTGGATTAATTGACAAACACTTCTACCAATCAAAATTTACTTTTTTTTTTTCTTTTTTCTAATTTCATTTTCTATAGATTCATGGCGATCATCAGGGTTAAACTTGAATGCTTTAGCTAGATCACTTTGCAATTTAGTTTGCCCAAGTAATCAGATAATGCAGTACATATATAAACAATAAGAATCAAGAATTGAAGAGCACATGCATCAAATTAACAGCAAGGTAGCCAACTTTGCATTAACTGAAACATTGAAACTGCAAAAAAATGACTAAACCCAAACTGTTGTCTTCATCTGTCCCATGTGATATTTGACTCAGTCCATCAAAATGAATAATCATACTACAAATTCGGTGAGTGAAAAACAAGCAATCACACGCATTTTTTAGCGGATGCATATATATATGTGAACACCACATTAATGTTCTTGCAGATGATTACGTTAAAGTGTTAAACCAAAATTTGAATACACTATAATTATCTCGAGCTATATGCTTCTTGTCTCTTTATGCATGCAATTGATTAGTTAGCTAGAACACATATAGGGTGTATTTCTCTACATTGAAAGTTATATTTATGTGATTAATTTTTATTGAGAGTAAGATCCTAATTAGAGTTCATAGTTTGAAAGCATCCACTTTTTAGAGAGTGCACTCACAATATCCTAAAATGACTGTCATTACTGATATCTGGTTTGAAACTGGTATAACATAGAAAATGTGAATCTTGATATATAAATAATCAGTTATGGTGTTAGTATATCTCTATGTACTATATAAATTCGAAAGGAGAAAAAAATTAAAATGGTGAAAATAGATAACTAGTTTTACTCTTTAAATATTGCTAATTATTGAAGAAATAAAATCTAAAAGCCATTAGAAAGCCAATGTACATATTGGGAAATTAGATTCATCGATCACATGCAAATTACAATACCTGGCTCTACAATCATTCACTCTACTAGTTGAATATATATAGCTAAATCCATGTAAGAAATTAATTAGCACGGATCATATATAAAAGGGCTTAAAGTTCAGTGCATGTCAGCATAGAATATACCCCACTCCCCCATATAAACATAAGCAATTATCTACAAATTTAGGAATTACAATTATAATGGTTTTATATGAGGAAACAAATAAAACTGAAGCGTTAAAAATAAACATAAGCACTTAGCCTTCAGTTATGCAAGTAAAATATATGCACCACCCTTACTAAATGGAGGATGATCTTTCATATATATACCACGCTGGACTTTTCATGTATAATCAGTTTGGCCTACCCATTCTATATAAAGAGTATTAAAATCTACTTTAGATAGAATCAAAAAAGGAAAAAAAGAAAACGAAATCCACTTTAGATCATTAAACAATGTTAACTATATATCAGACATAACTGCAAATACATAATGTATTACATGCAAACAACTGCAATAGGTTATGCACATATATATATATATATACCAAGCAGCATCAACATTCTTAAACATTAAGAAACCCACAAAAAAAGAAAGAAAATCACGAGGAATAAAAAGAAACAGAAAATGGGGAGAAGAAAAAGGTTTCCTTCTCAGTGCAAATGGAAACCATTAGGTTTTGAATCGAAAAACTAAATTTTGGGTGTTTGATTTTTGGTCAGAGAAAAGGAGAGAGACTAATCTCTATGAAGAGTAAGTAATCTCGCACAGGATGACTTGGACCGTACTAATAAAAGAACTGCTTCTTTCAAATTAACAATGCAAAAAATTAGATGAGTTCAGTTGTCTACACTAGAGATCAATGCAATTATTTATGAAAATGGAAGAATTTATAAGGGATGATCTTTGGCTTTTGAGTTTTGTCTAAAATAATACCCGTTTAGGGCTAGCTTTCTTCCACATGCACGATCATGAGATTGGTTCAGACTCTTATTATATACCCTGCAGTATTTTACACATGCTAATTAACAGCAATATGTATATATGTAATTATGTGTATACATATATATATATATATATATATATATAGAGAGAGAGAGAGAGAGAGAGAGAGAGAGGCAGAAAAGAGTGAGAGAAGAGAGAGAGTATGGATTCAATGATAATTTAATAGGTTCGATCACGTCACAGTTTAATTTATTCCCGGAAGAGAGATCGGCCAAACAAACTTTCCGGCCAACTCCCAAACTGCATAGCACATTATTCCATTCTATAAATTATATACTATAAGGCAGTACGTAACCCAAGGCCAACCGTTATGATTATTCCGCAGGGCCTTTAGTCAACAATATCCTAACAAACCTTTTCAATTCCCCTCACACTCTCACACATGACTCTTGATCTACGCTTCTACACCCTCTTCCTCTTTTTTTTTTTTCCTTTATATATTTTCTTGATACACAAATGGATCGTCAAACAATACATATATAGATATATGCGCACAACACAACAAGTCTATATATATATATATACCCTAATTAATGAAACCCAGTACTAATCAATCACTAATTACCTCATGATTAAAGGAAGAGCCATGAATGGCATGATGAGCTGGACCTGCTCCCCCCCCGGCGTTGAATCCAAGTGCTGCGGCAGCGGCTGTGTCCATAGACATAGGGGAGGAGGAGGTGGTGGAAGTGTAGTACTGTAGCATATTTGGTGCAAAAGGCCAATGATGAGCAGCGGCAGCGGCAGCGGGGGCTAAGCTAGAATATGCAGCACTAGTGGTAGTAGTAGTGTTGGCAATAAGGCCCAAAGCAGGAATGCATTGTGGGTGTGGGTGTGGGTGTGGGTGGGGGTGTGGGTGTGGGTGTGGGTGTGGGTGTGGGTGTGGGTGTGAGTGTTGAGAATGAGGTGATGATTGCAGCAACCTGATTTGTCTCTTCAAGAACTTGACATAGCGAATGGCTTCGTCAAGCATAGAAGCAGTATCCATTTTAGTCCCTCCAGGGACAAGTCTTTGGAGGATACGGATTTTCTCACTGATCCTCTCTCGCCTGTGACGTGCAGCCACGCTTTGTGGGTCATCGCTAATTCTAACGTTTCGCCTCTTTGGCTTTCGAATGGTGGCTGGGTCGATGTCCACTGGCTGCATAGCAGCTATCTTGTACATCATCTCCTTCATGGCTCCTAGCTCTTCTTCTCGTTCCCCTTCTTCCTCCTCTTCTTCTTCTTCTTCTTCTTCTAAGTGGATCCCTAACATATCATTAAGGAAACCCGAACAAGAGGTAGGTAATAGGCCGGATGAGGATGATGATGACGACGAGGACGAGGACGATGGTATTTGTTGTATTTGAAAAGGGTAGTTTGCCCAAACAGCAGAACCCGTAGGGATTTGCTCATGAACAACATTATTAGTCTCCGCTTCCATCTTCTCAAGATTCCAACTAGTGCTGTTAAAATTTGAGAATGTAGTATTCTGATTGCTATCCATGTGGGTATCTTTCTCCGCTGGTTTTGACAAGAAGAAAGGGAGATCAATCAGAGGCAGAGCTATCAAAAATATTTATTCAATCGAAGAATGGAAATTGTGATTCTGAGTTCAAACTTGAAATTAACACCACTTATTCTAGTATATAATCTCATAAAAGGCTGTGGTGTGGTTGGTGGTGAACAAGGAAGAGTTAACTTGTATAGCCTTAAGGTTAATTGTTCTGGTTTCTCTGCGTATGCTTTTGATGGTTCAAAAGGTAGCTAGCTAGGTAGCAGAGTAGAACTAGAGGGGCCCCGGAAGAGAAAGAGAGATGAACTATTTTGGTAGGGGTTTCATTTTACTCAAGAAAGGCTACTGACTGCAAAAAGTATATTGATGAATGAATAAAAAGAAAAGGTAGCAAAGTAAAGGATTGAATTGAATTCGGTTCTACAAAATATCAATGATTCGATTCAACCAAAGGGTTCAGGGGGGGGAGAAAAAAAGCAGTCTAGCTAGGGTTAAAGAAAGAATTGCACCTAATAGCTAGCCAACAATAGAATAGAATAGAGGGCTTAGTCACATTCCAAGACCAAGAGTTCTCTCTCCAATTTGTTTTTTGTGCACTGAAATCCTTGCTAGCTAACGAGGGCTGCTTCTCATTTCACATTTATATATACCTCTCGCTCTCTTTGCTATCATTTCGGTAATTTTGTGAACCTTGGATGGAAAAACAGTTGAACGGCGTTTTAAAAGTTTCACCTTAATTTCTTTCCTTTTTACGGATTGAAAAATCTAACATCAAATTTTAATTAATTGGTTCTTAATTGTTAAGTCCATTTAAGTTCTCATCCTAATTAATTAGCAGCTAATTAAGCATAAAAAATATGTAGATGAAAAGTTAATCATATAATGAAAAATTACAATTATTGCTACTTTACGTCAACAAAATCAAAATACCTATTGTATATACTAACATATCTACATGCATGAATACACACATATTTTGTATATATTTCTGTTCAATTGAGTGATAATATATATATATATATATATATATATATATATATATAAACATTGAGCTTCTTATAAAGTACAAGATTACTCTAAAGATATTCTTCTTCAAAATTAATTAAGATTAAAACCATAAAAAAAAGAATGTAGATTTCACCAAAAACAAAAAAGAATGCAGATGATTAACCTAGGAAATTAATAGTGCACAAAGAGGTCAATTTGTTCACATAAGAAGATATACATGCACTAGAATCATAATTTTTCCATCGCCCAAGTCAACAATTTCTTGAAGTATTGTTCGCTATTCTATCAATTTCGAGAAATAGCAACATGACAGCTATGTATGATACATCAATATCACTGAGTCATTTATTGTGTATATCATAACAATAAATTAATGTACTCTCTGTTTTTTTTTTTTTTTTTTTATCTGTTGTTTAAGGTAATTAGTAATTACACAAGGATTAATTAAGAAAGCTATTAAATAGCCTTAATTATAGAAAAAAAATAATTACATTTTACTAAATTATCCTTTTATTAAAATACTCAAAATGTTATAATTCCATTAATCCTTTTTCTCGAACTACATTAATCCTCTCTCTTACTCTATTAATACTCTCTCTCTCTCTCTCTCCTTCCCTATATCTGGCTCATTTAAATTATCAAAACACAGTAAATGCTCCTTTAAAAAATAAAGGTGATTGGCCAGAGAGAAATATTGTATGAGTAAATTAGTTAATAAATTTTAGACAAGAAAAGTGAATTACTATGTATAGTAGTTGAGTATTTAATGGAGATATATAATAAGGGCAAAGTTGGAAAAAAATAATAATTCATACCTCCTTGATTTTCTAAAGCGACATGTAAAATGATTTCTTCTGTCTGGTGTGTAACCTGGAACAAATCGGGTTGCTTATTATCTAAAGTGGGGAAGATTTTCTATATAAGTGAATTATTCAACTTACATGTGAACATTTGGAAACCAATACATAAACTAATTTAATGTCAATATCTGTAAGAAAAACATTCAGGTGGAACTTTGGTGCCTTATTTTTATGATAACCCTCATTTTTTGAACAAAAAATTGGGTTTTGCTACAAGAATATTCAATTATTTATATAAGCTTCTCTTGATCTTTTAACCTTTTTTTTTTTCGGCTATGGAAAGAGAGGATATAGAACCTGGGCAGAAAAGGAGGTGAAAACCTTTAGAAGACAATATGGCACTCTGAGAGAGGCTAGGGTTTCCTGTTAAGATTTATATATATTTCTAATAATCAATTGGAACGTTTGAGATCACAGAGTATGCAACCGAAGGATTTGGCATAGTTTTTCTGTTTCCTAGAATTTGAAGGACAATAATTAAGTTGCATGCATATGTATACAGATGAATCTCTTTTTTATTATTTGAACCAGTTAAACTCAGAAAACAACGACAAAAGGAATTATTGCAATATGCCATTGATATGGAACACAGCTTGCCTTTTGATCTTTCTCCCTTTTATTATTATTATCTTTTTCTTTTTTTTGCAAGTAAACATATCCAAAATCATAATTAATTTTGGCATCACCCACTTGCTTTTATAGGTATCCTATAATTTCAAGAAACATCATAATAACAAGACAAAGAAAAATCAACATATCATTGATGATCATTAATTATCAACTATTGTAATAAGAATTAGTCTACCATCATATATATAATCAAGGTGGAACCGTGTTCTTGAAGCCAACTAATTAGCTTTGAAAAGAAGGGGCTGATATCATATTTCCCCAGAGTAGAAGGTTTCCCATATCAAAAAGCATTATCAAACAATTGAAAAACAGTACATAACCAAATTTAGTTAATATCTAACTAGCAGTGCACCTTGAATGTTGATGTGATATAATAGAAAAGTAAATCTTTCTAAACAGAGTCAAACAAGATAAAGAAGTTCTTAGAAATTCGTTGTCGTCTTTATCACCTTAAACCCCAAAAGGAAAGTTTGAACAAGAATATAGCCTACGAGGGTGTTATATATTTTTATAAATTAAAATAATCTTAATTAATTAGTCATAGTAATATCATACCATATGCATATATATAAATTGAAGACATGTCTGCTTTGAAACATTCGTTAGATATATCTGCGGTATCTGTCATAATCAATTAGGGTTAGAGAATAGAAATGATGGAGTAAGCAACTGATCAATATATAAAGGTTTGGAACTGGAAATTAATATTACGACATGAAAATTTATGTATAGTCATTTTTGTTTTCGTGTGTTGATGATGTGTGGAGTGGGAGAGAGACACAATCCTGTGAGCCAGATAAATATATATATTAGAGAGAGCAAAATTATAAACTTGGAAATAGAAGAAACAAAGAGGGCAAAGTGGAAATATAGGATCTTTAATTGGTCTTTGTGTTTTGCAGTGTTTCTGATTCACCCAGGAACAAGGTATCATAAGTCATATGAAATACTTAGAGTCAGAAACAACAGAACTTGAAAAACTTACATCAGCCTGAGACTGATGATCAGACAGTAGTGGGGCTTGCAACACTGTGTGATCATTTTTTCAGTTCTCAAGTACGACACACCACCTCACTTTCCCTGTATCTATGTTATAATAATTCTATGTTGTTCTACGCTTGCGCATGCACAAAGCAATCATTCTCTATTTTGATCTAGCTAGGGTTTCATCACCTGGGTTTTACCCAAACGACCCGACCCGAATTGTGTCTTTTCCTCTCTGCTCTCTACAATGATTTATTCTTTAATAGTTTCTTCCCAACATAATATATTACTAAGATCAAAAGGCAAGAGTGGTAGATTAATTATTAGGGTGGGTGCAGTAGTCTGCTATAGAAGGTGCATATCTACGCATAAATTTTCACACTTGTATACAAGGATGCAGGTCACTATATATATCATGGCTTTGGCTATTGGAGCCCTTTCTTTGTGAAAGAAAACTTTCTTAGGACTGGTATAAGGTCAACACGTCAGAATAGGTGCCAAGAACCGAAAGCTGTAACATTCAAACTTTCTTTCTGCATTTTGAAATATGTTAGACTAACATAAACAAATTAATTAAACCTTTAACTTGCCCCCTACATATATTAATCTTAATATTCTTGTTTTTGGTTGATTGGATATTTTTGTGTCATCTCATTTATTGTTCTATATATCCATGTGGAAGTACGTGTGGTGTTTGTATGTTGCAGACTAAAATTTGTAGACAAGAACGTCATTAATCATGTGAATATGGGATCTTGTATATTTTTTTGTGGGGGAGGAGCTAATGTTAATTTAATTTGCATTGACACACATTGCCCCAAATGCGTGTGTATATAAAGTAACAATCAGAGTGGACCTACCTCACACGTCAAAGAATTTAATTGATTCCAGTTACGCACAATTAGATTATTAGACTATAGTACACTGCACGCTATAAGACCTTTTAGGAAAAAGAAGGAAAGAAAGTCCATATGCTGCTAGTGAAACTGAAAGTAATTGACGTATGGTAATAAGATTAAGCACTTAAAAATCTGTGTGCTTTGGCCATATGGTTCTGGCCAGCTAGTTCCATTTGAGTGTTTGGTTTCTTTTAAAGGAAATTTATTGAACAAGTAATTTGGGAATTGTCCAAGGTCAAGTAATGAGGGATTTGTTGTGTAAAGGGAAAAAAGAAAATAAGAAAATGAAATTGAAGGGAAGGGAAACAACGAGAAAGAAGACAAGTGGGCTTTAATGTAAGTGTATAAAAAAGGGTGGGGTAATAGCCTTATCACTTTTAAGAATAGTTAGTAAATATGGAAGAACATCTTTACGAGAAGGATTGGGTCAGATCTGACAACCATGCATTCACTTTCACCCCACCACCATGACCATACTAAAGAGAGTTAAAGGGAGGAGGGGGTGTCATAGAATTCAACTCCACTTCTTCAAAATGGCCTCCTCAGAGTCCGGACTTATAGTGACTTGCTTAGAGTGAGGAATTTCAGACTTCCATTTCAAGAAAAAGAGAAGCAAAAGTGCAGCTATCTTTGTTTCGTCAAACAATGCCCTTTGGAAAGCTCTTCTTTGGATTCGACTTCTATCCTAACAATTCTCTTTGCCTTTTCGTTTCACCCTTTCATATTCTAGTTGGCATCCAATTAACTAATTAATAACTCATTATTCATACTTTTATTTTTTGGTAGCAACCTAAGAACTAGGGTCTAATCTCAACCTTTGATGAAGCTAGACTTATTAAACTTGAGACGAGTCATCCTTATTTTAAGAGTTTTGCTATCGAAGCACCTACAACTATAGCTTTATGTGGGCTGTGAGGGAACACTTTTGAGACTTTCATTTCCATATATGTGTCCAATCAATTAATTGACGGCAATTAATTACTGATCATAATAATACAAAATCAAAAACCAAAAGTTCTTATCTAATGAAACAGCCAAACCAAATATAGCAATGCAATTGGTTAATGACAACATATTTCATTTGGAAGGGTATATATAATAGAAATATTTAAAACAAATTTTTTTTTTGTTAATACCACGAGTATCTCCACTTTATCTAATTGAGCATGGGCTTAATTTTGTTTGAGGGTTAAAATAATTACAGTTTTCATTCTTCCAACAATGCTTTCACTAGACTTCAAACCCTTGACCACAGCCAAGGATGCACGCCCAGGGTTTAATTTGCTACCAATTGAACTAAGCGCTTGATAATATTTAAAACAAATATCTGATTGTTCCTTCGGGACAATCTAATAAAATTACATCCCAAATATCATTATATGCTTCATTTTCTAATTCTTTTATTATTAAATAATTAAAACTATATCTTTTAGTTACGATATGTTTCATTTTTAATTAATAAAAAAATTAAAGAAAATTTACATAGTACAAATGATTCATATGATTTCTAATAAGGTTGAAGTCTTTTGTTAAAATTTTCATTCTCTGAATTTCTTTTGTTAAAAATTCTAACTCTATCTATTTAACAATAATAAAAAAGTTAAAAGATGAAAATCAGCTCACCAATTTTTCATAATAGTAATGAATTGCAAAATTTTCCCCCTATCTCTGAAGTTTGTCTACTTTTAGTTAGCAAGTATGAGCTTGAACATTTTTTTTGGCAACAACTTTGGATCTAACACAGAACTCATAAGTCTTGAGGACGATTTCAGTATCACTCGACTACAAACTGTTTAGTTGAGCTTGAACATTTTAACCAGGCCTCAATTTAAATGCCACATACATAAAATATACGCAATGTAAAAACCTTAGCAGCTTGATGGCCATGTAACATTATGAAGGCCTAAGGGCCCCACCTTATGAATATGAATTAGAAGTATGACAAAATGGACCTCTCATAATATATTAATATGAAGAAAAAAAAAAACTCAAAATTCGGAACCATAAGATTAGTAAGAATGAAATTTGATTATCGTAAACTTGATAACTGACAAGAATTATTCAGTCTATCAATAAATAATTACCCGCACACATCTTCATACTATGGCATTATACACAATTTAATTATTAATTTTCAAAGAAAAAAACCCTAATAGTCAAGTATTTAATAGGTTTTGGATTTAAAGTTTATTGGGAATAGATAGAGTAGGACAATGGAAGAAGATAAACTAACCCTTATTAACCTCTATTAAAAATATCGTCAATGACTTATAAGTTTAGTGACACATTCTTTAATGATAGAAATTAAAGTGATTCATGTCTTGAGTTTTAATTATATATTCTCTTTTTTTTTCTCAGCACATAGTACTTCTATGTAATGAAAAAAAATATAAAAAAATCACCTAAATAATAATTACACATTCAAACATTAAAAAATTGTCATGAAAATAGAAGTTAAAAACGTGTGCTATATATTATCTGTTGACAGGACTCTTCCTATTTTGTTTAAATCTAACGTAACACATAAGAGAGATGAAACAAAGGAAAATTCGTTCCGTAACGTTTGGAATTGGTTATGTTCTGATCATCTACTACACTACTGTTTGAGAAACATACATACATCCAATTTCCTGATTGGATCACACCTTTCGAATAAGCAAAACAGAACCAAAGTGGTATGAGAAACCACACTACACTAGACGAGGCATGCTTAATTGCCCTTATCATAGCAACATCCAAAACACAGAATGCAGAATCCAGATGTAACCAAAAACTGAAGACAACAGAAAAAAAACGAATCCCCACATAACGGCCTCATTTGAGTTCAAAACTTACGTATAGTAGCACAAGACATCCAAAACTTTTCTAAGGGGGGGAAGGGGGAAAAAAAAAGAAGCCCCAAAGGTTATCTGTACGCAAGAGCTGAAAAGGTTACTCATTATCAACTCAAAATACATGAACAAGGAAAAGAAATTGAAAAATCTATAGGTACAGAAACATAGTACACAAGAATGATAATAACCCCTAGCACAATGCAGTCAACAGATTAGAAAGCCAAATTTCTAAACTTCCTCTACGCCTTCTGAACCTTTTCGACATATGCCTGCAACCAAAAGGAGAATTATTACTAAGACAAGCATTTTAACTAAACAAAAGAAAAAAAAATGTCCAAAGACAAGTAAAGTTTCAATTTGAAATGGATTACAGGGCCAAAAAAATTGAAATGGATTTTTCTTAAGAAAAAAAAACTTGTTAGTGATTACCTGTCAGAATGATTCAATTACTAAATCATGAAATGAAAAAGAAACAATTAGAAATAGTTCAAGTTATAAAGGGTTGGGCTAACTACTTTCAGTCCATACAGGAGACAGTATTTTTAAAATTGAACTTTAGTTATATATTCAAAACCTTGGAAAAGTGAATAGATTTATGCTCAAAATTTAAAATCATTTTTTGGACAACTTCCCAAAAAAAGGTTCACCATCCAAATCAAGCCTTTCTAGAATATTCAGTAGAGTCGAGCTGCATCCAAATTTATTCATCTATAAAGGCAAGTAGAACGGGATAAGGCTCAGAAAACCTTTAAACACACAATGGCATAGTTTAAGTAAA
The DNA here is from genome assembly GCA_003255065.1 of Cercis canadensis. Classification (NCBI taxonomy): domain Eukaryota; kingdom Viridiplantae; phylum Streptophyta; class Magnoliopsida; order Fabales; family Fabaceae; genus Cercis; species Cercis canadensis. Next base: position 409,916 of record QAOA01001205.1, read on the forward strand.
CCACCACTGACCTCTACAAGTTTGGTAAGCTTTGGTTTTGAAAATGATAAATAGTGGTCAATTTTTTCTTGTGTCTGAGGAATATGGGCCCCCTGCATGGTACCAGTTACTTTGTCAACCACTTTCTTCACAATTGTTTTATAATCTTCTTTTGAGATTTGACCATCCTTCCATGTTGGTTTCAGAAGCTCCTTAACAAACTCCACCAGTGCAAATTTAAAAGCACGAACGCCCTTCACATCCTTTATTTTCTTGGACTCATCAGGTCCACCATTTTGGTCAGTGTTTTCCAACGGATCATTCTCTTTTGTATTTCCATAATCTTCTCGAGACTTTTGCTTTTCCTCAGCCATCATTTCATTGTTCCCCTTAATAATCTCAATGTTTTCACCTGGCTGCAACTGAATTAGCTGTTCACTCTTGACAATCTGTTGTTTTTCTGAGCCAGCAGTCTTACAAGCCTCACCAGAGTTTTGTCTCCCTGAATTAGACAACAGTGACGGAGTTTCTATTTCACCTTCTGCAATTTTTTTACTTGGAGAAAAAGACAGGGGAATACCACTAGCATTGACCTTCTTTGGCTCGATACTATCACTCATTGGATCATATTGCTTCTGGAATCCAACTGCAGGATCTGGTTTGATGAATGTTGTAGAAACAGGCTCACCAGATCCTTCAGTTTTAGCTAGGGAGGGAGTGTCCTTTGCATCATGAGAATTTAAAGCAGCATAAAGCTGTGGGAGCTGCTGACCTGTCCCAAGAAAATGAGCCAGAGAGGCTGAGAGATTGGTAAGTTGAGTAAGCTGTACATTGCTCACCATGTTCTGAGTTGAAGGATTTCTGGAACCAACTTGCAATGAGCTTGCATCCATGATATTTGGTTCAACACTGTACTTCTCAGCAGACACTTCTTGGTTCTGCGGACCTTCAATATTTCCTCCTCTGGGAGGGATAATGGGGACTGCCACTTGACTTTGTCCAACCACATGACAGCTTGAAGGGTGCAATGCATTTATGCTCTGTGCATTCTGGTTGAAGCCTTGTCCTGACAAAACAACAGTAGAAAAAGTTTAGTCCTATGTCTGAACCTGCAGACTTTATCTTATCAACACACTTCAATGCATTAGCAACATCCATTTTAAAATTTTGATTTTGCAGGTTATAAGAATTTTCAATGGCCAAAGGATGTAAACTTGAAAGAACATCAAGCATTTAATTACCTGGAGCAGCTGGTATTCTATCACGTTCAGAGGTGGCTAATAATGTACCATCCTGGGATAACCCCTGCTTATGCTGACCATGCTCTTCTTTAATATGGCTGGAAGATCCCACGCTATAATTCCAATCAGGTGACATTTTGTCTGTACCTATTGACTCAGAAACACCCGCGTTGGCACCAGCATTTTCTGTCTTCCACTGGTTGCCTTCCTTCTTATCACTCTCAACTGTGGGTTCCCCATGTAATTTGCTCTTATCTAAACTATGGTCCCATCCTTCACTGATAGGCCAAGCAGTGAATCCTGATTCTGGGGCACTCATATTTCCATTTTTTATCTCACTCAATTTTGTTGTATCAGAGACCACAACTGTATCATTCCACTTTGGACTATCCCACACCTTATCTGTATCAACCATATTACGATCTGAACCCCATCTATCATCTCTTAGCCTTCCATTAGGACTAACTGAATCACTCCATTTTGGCCTATCCAACACCTGATCTCCACCTGGATTGCTCCCCCACCTCTCTTCCCTTAATCTTCTACTAGGACTCCTACGCACTTGCCTATCATGAGAAAACCTGCAATATTTACCATTACGACAGTTTCCTGCAGCAAAAAATTTGCAGGGCGTATCCAAACTGCGGTTTGCCTCATGTCCACCACCCCGCTCAAAAGAACCCTCTCTGCGCTTTCTATCAGTTTCTCTTTCTCTAGCTAATTCATCAGCATTGCCATGATGCACATACTTGCAAGATGCTCCCATTCTACACCTGCCATTTATAAAACTAACACAAGCCTCATTAGATCTTCCACTCCGAAGTGAATAGTCCCTACTCTCATGGGGAGCAGAATATCTGGGAGCTCCATCTTTCCTGTGTCTACTATCCCAGCTATCATCATAACTTTGGTCATCATGAAGAAAATGGCAACGGCTACCTCTTCTGCATTTCCCAGCAGCAAAATCTCTACAAAGTTGTGTTCCCCCTCCAGGTCTTCTATTTCTGTCCTCAAATCCTGAATCCCACCTGATACGGACAGGGCTCCTGCTCCTGCTCCTACTCTGGCTCCTGCTTATATACATGGTATCACCCAAAGGGAAGACAGACAAATTAATAGAACCAATCGCATCTACAAAACTTGCAGAGTATATTCAATATGGAATTCCTTGGGGAGGAAAGAATTAGATGATTTGAGATTAATGACTACCTCGGGGTAAAAGATCCAAAAAAGAAAGCAGTCAGAAGTTCTATGATGAACTTGAATAGAAAGCAACTAGGTACTTATAAGAAACAAAAGGACACAAAGTATGCAATTTAGGACAGATGTATAACTATTGGATCTACTTAAGAGACTTGGCTAAGAAACCATAAGTTAAAATGATGCACTACCAACTCCAAGGGAATAAATTGTAGATACTTTGAAATTTTAATATTGCTCAATATCAAAAAAACACAGAAAATCCTGTGAACATAACATCTCTGTATATAAGTGAAATCAAAGCAACCCTAATAGAATAAGAGATCCTAACTGAAGACTCAAATAATATCCTGATCCAAATGCATGATAGAATCCTAATCCAACAGATAATAGAAAATACCCACTACCAAACAACAAAACCCTAATTCTCAAATTCCCAATCCTAATTTCCAAATTACACAATATCTTGATTTCATCCACCATCATAAACTTTTACACCTTCCATCAATTTTTTGAAAATAGGACAGCAAAGACACGATGCATAGAAAAACAAACCTGACTGACCTGCCCCAACCATTTTTGGGGGATTGACTGTGCCTCTTGTGTTTCCATTCCTCGAAACCAGGAGACATTTGTGTGCTGTAACTTCCATCTGCATCCCAGGCCACTGAGGCGTCCAAAACTCTATTGTACTCTTTATTTGTAATATTGTCTTTACTTAAACCTCTGCCTCCAGAAAAAGGTTCCTTGGATGGGAATCCCAAATTAGGTTTTACCTTATCATTCCTTTCCAAATAAGACCACTTTGAACCATCACTACCAGCAACATCTGCAGAGGGCCACCCAGATCGCAACTGCTTACTATCAGATGCAAATTCATGTTCATCTTTCAAATCCCATTTTGAGGAGCGCTTTCTACTACTTCCACTCATCTCACTTCCCAAATCCTTATATCTTCACTTTGATAAATGTAATGTGCTCTGAAGTCTGAATCAGAAAAATAACAAAGAAATCAATCGCGCATACTCATTCTTCTATTATTTTTTTCCTTCAGTGAAAGAAGATAACATCCTAGGAAGATAAACAACAGAATATTAGATGAATGACAGAATAATCATTTGTTAATATAAACAAAATATCGTAATGTAGGAAGTTCCACCAAAACTTGAAAAATCTAATTGACCCTTATCTATGCTGTTATCAACCAACAAAGTCACAAATATAATTGTCCATGAGGAACCATGAGCAATTTCCATATACTCAAGTTCAACAATCAAATTCCACTTTGTATGTGTCCTGTTAGGGATTTTGCCTCTGGTTGCTTTTATGTTTTCTTTCTATTCCCTTGAGCACCAGCAGGCCCTCTATGGTGAATTACTGATGCCAAAACATAATATGTAAGCAATCAAGTTGAGCGACCTAAAGTACAGAATACAGATTGATAGAATGCTGCCAGCTGAATGGACAGCCAACAGGGTTTTCTGCCCGTAGCAAATAAATCTTTTTTTCTTTTTGGCCATATTCTGTATTGAGCTTGGCAGACATAGCAGGGAAAGTAAGAAGACTGAGAATCAAAAGTGAAAATGAAGAAAAATAATAAAAAGGAAAAACTAAAAATAGAGCGCCTGCCATTTAAAAAATCAGTTACAAATCTTTTCATCTCCAATCTTGGATGAAAATGAGGTATGCATGAGATGAATATAATGTCAATGGTCCAAAAAATATAAATGGTAATCATGAGTAATATTAAAACAATGAGCATAGATTTCATAGTATGAATGAGGATAGATTTCATTAGTTTACTCTAATGCTTTGCTTAAAAAGATTATGAATTGGGATAATATGATCATCATGAGTACTACATTTTTTTTCCTTTCTACTTTAACTCCTACTAAGCAAGAGAAATGACATATATATTTCAGGCCTTTGATTTTCCATCTTCTCTAACAAAGCACAAATAAGTGAAAATTAGGACCTGTTTGTTTGCTGTTTTTTTAAAAAAACAAAATAAAAGAATGTGTTTGGGAACCTATTTTCTGTTCCCAGCTTTTAGAAATAGTTACTGGAGATATTGTATAGAAAAAGAAAACAGTTCTAAAGTGTTTCTGAAAACTGATTTTCCAGAACAGGTGTTTTCACTATAGCAATTTTGTAATAAGCTGGTTTCATTACTGCCAATTCAGTAATTAAGTGCAAATCACTTTATTTCACCATCTCTCTCCTCGCCAAAACCATCTGCTTCTTTGTGGCCACCTGTAGTCCAGCCAGGACAACTGCAACCCTCTTCTTAGCTGCACAAGTGACAGTACAGGTACTTACTGCTGATGACAATAACTTGGGAGGCCATGAGGGGGAGAAATTGAATGGCGGGCTTCATTTCCAGTGGTGGACAAAAGATAGACAACTGAATTTGAAAACCCATTAACAACCACGAGAGCACGTTCCTTGGGGGAGATTACAGCTTTCAAGGAGATGGGTAGCAGAAATACGACACAACAAAGAAGATTAGGATGTGGCTTGGCACCTACCAAACAGCTGAGGAAGCCATTTCAAGCTAATGATGAGGCTGCTTGCCTCCTTAGAGGACAAATACTCATAGAACTCTAGTCCGCTTGCTACCAGTTCTCCTGTTTTTCTGAAAATCAGAGAGCCCCTTTATCATAGAAGGACCTAAATTCAAAACCAGTCCACTATTAAAGCCAGTACAGGAGCTACTCCTAATTAGTGCCACTAGTAGCATCCCCAAGATAGTTCTGGTTATGTACTGAACGTAAGGGCTCTGTTTTAGGTTCAAAATGAATACACCCAATTCTCTGATCATTCATATACACCCAATTTAATCAACTGCTCAATGGGATTTGTACCAGAATATGTCTCGGTTCGATAAGTCTTGGCCAATGTTGGGTTTGAGCAAATAACTTCAGCACAATAACAGATGGGGCTACAAAGAAATGGTTTATTGCGTTCAGACATGAGATCACAAAAGAAGGTGAGCAATGGGCACATAAAATCAAGATCCGCAGATTTAAGCTTGGAAAATAATGAAAATATGTGTGAATGGGAATTTGGGGGCTGTTCATGAAAGCAGCTCCTCCAAACAAATTCTCTGCTTTTGGTTTCCTAAAATTGTTTTAAAAATAATCCTATCCAAACAAGTTTTTTTAATGTTTTGTTTCTGAATTTTTCTGAAATACAGCTTTTGAAAACAGAAATTAAAAAAGAATACTAACAAACAGGCCCTAAGACTTTTCCATCTCACTCCATTTTCACTCCTATCTCTGATCATGTTTTTCACCTTCCCGTTTTTCACCTTTCCTACCCAGCATACTGTTTACCTAATAATGCACATAATTGCCATTTATAGCGTCCTGAAATTATCTTAGTCCGAAGACACTTGACATGATATTTACATGGTCCAGAGGTTGATAAGAACCAAATTAATTGATTTACACAACCTGGACGTTGGCAAGAACCAAGGGACAATGCCTCCCTAGCCTGAGTCAGCCTACCAGCAAAGCAAACAGTTCTTGATTTCCAGATCAAATCACAATATTTTGTACAAACATCACATGCAAAAGAATCCAATTCTCATAAACATTGAAATTTGGAAAGTTGAGGTGTTGATGCAAATGCCTGAGAATATTCTTCCTCACTGTTCAAAACAAAGTAAAGTATTTTTTTTTTAACCCTGCCACTTTTATAAATTAAGTAGTATCATTACACACTAGAAAGATAATATTGTGCTAAGAATAAAAATAGCAGAACATATCACAGTTCTGCACAGCAAGAAGAATGACATGTGCATCCTTCATTTAAAAATTTCCAGCCAAAAAGAAAAGAAAATCTTCTGAAACATTTGCAGATCCATAGATTCAGAAATAGCCACTTAACCATTCTTCTTAACTCGTCCTCTACCTCTGAAACTTGGCAATATACTTTTCAAATTCCAAATCAACAGAACCATGATAAGTAGACATGACACCAGAAAATAAGTAATCCTTCAAAAATTACTAATGGCAAGTCCACTATCTAAGCTATAGGGAAGAAAATTAAGCAATATAAGCACCAAGGACTCTGTTGCCCGTACTTTGGCATCTAGCTTTCAAAGAATTCCTATTTTAAACCCTCTCAATGCAATATAAAATCTTCAGGAAAATTGACCAACCTGTACAATTTTTCTTAATACTCTCAAGTCGCAATGAACTATAATGCAGAAACCCTTTACAAATGCCACAAATTGGCAAGTCTTAAAATTAGATATAGCCTCTTGTATAACCAATTGCTATTAATTACAGAGAGCATATGATTCCCAGCTCTCAAATGATGTTAGCCTAATTTCAACAATAAAATAATAAAGATATTTTGGATCTTCAAACAAGAAAATACTGATCTAGCACATCCAAACTTCCCAATAATCTTCCAAATCCTATGCATAGTCTCCCAAAACCACAAAAAACCTTTATTCATGATGGAAATTCTACAACATCTTTACAAACCATAATATGTTAATACATCTCATAAAGTTTCCACGATCTCAACCCTAAACAATTGGCCACTCAAAAACTAGATCGAAGCTGCAATGTTTATTGCATTGGTTTTCTTCAATGCCTGTTCTTGATGCACATCAGGTACTAGTGTATCAAATAGAAGATATATTCTTTCCAGTTCTTGAACTAACAAGTGGTTTATGCTGCTATCTCAGAATATTTAATCTCCACTCCCAAACAATCCAATAAAGATTGATCAATGTGTCAAATATCCAATATTGCTCTCGTGGAAGGATCAAATGCCATTGCAAACATATTTACACCGCTACTTTGAATGCACTTGGTAACACCTCCACGCATTGATCACATCAAATTACTGCAGAAAAATTGTATCTCATATTAGCACTTTGAAAAATGTACTCTTACTGAGATACATAGAACTAAAGCATATAGGAGACTGTCTATCCCACTACCTAACATCTCAGCTGGCATCTAGAAAATCCATCTGAGAAGCTGGATGAAAGCCTAAAGGTGTAATCACATGGTCAACCAAGTATGAATGACCATATAACATTTTTTTCCATTGGGCCTAAATAGTAATCCAAAGCATTTTCCACTATGGTCAAAGCAACAATGAACAAGACTACATGTATCCATAAGACAGCACATCCCAATCATCAAAGATTAAGACATACATAAATTCACCATCAGCAACCCCCACCCCCTCCAAAAAAATTAAGAAAAAAAGAACAGAAACAATATCTCGATCAATGCCCAGGTCTAACCAATCACATTGTGTCCTAGAAATAAATTTTTAGAATACTAGTTTCCATCCATGAATTCTTGGCAAAGAAAGGAATGACATAGGCCAAGAAAGAGTAAATTTAAGAGAGAAGGCAAGGAAGAGAGGGAGAATGAGGAGAGTGCTTTCTAAAACTAATGGGAGGATGACAGCCGCTATCTGTCAAGAATACCAAGTTCGCTTTCAAGTTTATTTACTCACTAAAGGGAAAATTACAAGTTGCAAGGATACCAAGTCCTCCATGTAAATGTCCATCAAGCCATATGTGGTGAACTGGTGATTTAAAAAATCCATAAAACTAACGAGTTACTAGCATCATATCCTCCCGTATCAGAAGCCTATCTTTTTTCATAGTTAGTTGGCAAGCGCAAAATGGTTACCTCCACAATCCAAGATTAAAAAATTCTTTCAGAACGAAAAGACAAGCACACAAATACGAAAACCTAGCTCAGACCGAACCGCAAAGAAAAAAGGGGGAAAACTCAAAATCATATAATTAATATCGAATGCGAGCAGGTTAAAGCCAGAGTAGGGGACGAACTTGATAAAAATCGAGGCTCTAAAAGAGAAAGCAGAGTAAACCCTAGATAGAACAGCGATAGGCACAAATAAAATAGTGAGAGAGTAAAGCAGGGAGAAGAACTCACAGGTCAGCGGTGGGAGAGCGTCCAGAGAGAAACCCAAACCCTAGAGTTCAACGAGGAAGTAAAAAGCTTGTGATTTGGTCATCATGTCGAAGCTCGCCGAGTCCCACATCAATCATTCTTCCACTCAAAAGTGGACTAACTAATGGACAGATAAGTCCCACATCGGTAAGAAATAAAAGTTTGTTGCTCTTTATATATGAGTATCCCTAGCTTTAAGGCTATCTATCCACGAGGTGATGTGAATGGGCCTTACACCCATTATATGGGATGCTGGGCTCAGGAAAGTCCCCGGGCCTCTATCTGCAGAGATGCAGCCTCGGAAACGAGAGTTCTTCGAGCTGGGAATTGGAACTGAGACGCGTGTGGAGCTTTACAATTCCTGCCGAAGAAATTGGCCGACAACACAGTCATTCACATGGCCCTTCGGGCTAACTGAACGGGGCTTACACCCTCGTGGTCAACCTTTTATTGGAGCCAGGGAGTGTGGTGAGGGACAGCAATGGCCAACGATTTCTCCACCATGGATCTTATCCAAGTATTGGCAAGAACTCATAGACTTTATTGAGCTTTTGGATTACTATGTTATGGCTCCCAGACTCTTATTTTCAGTATTTATCAGAAAAGAAAGAAAATTGGGAATTTTGAACCAGAGAGGAGGGGAAAGAAAATTGTGTGTGTATATGTACCCCTTTTTTATATATATATAAAAGGAGTTCTTTTTTCAATAAGAGTTGAATCTATATAATTAACTTAAAATAGTTGAAAAAACTAGTTTCAATTGAAAAATTATATAATATTTCTTTAATTTAATAGATGATAGAATAGAGGCTGAGTTTGTGAAGAGAATAAGTGTAAAACAAGGTTAAAATGAACGTTTTAACCATTTTAAAATATACCACTTTTTTTTTATAAGAAAAAAAAGCTGAGATGAGCTTCAAGTTTTTGATACATCTCAAAAACAGGTACAACACCAATTTTGAAATACCGGTACAACAAAAGTTGGCATTTAGTTTACATAAATTTTTTATATTATAAAATTTGGAAAAGATCTTCATCTTAAATTATTTTTAGATGTGATGGATTGACACAGTCATTTTAAATTTTAACATATTATAAAAGAACATTTACATTATATTAACTTAAAGTAATATACCAAAAAAAAAATTAAGATAAGTAAAATACACGTGATTTTTTTTCATTTCTTATTTTCCTTTTGAGGTTTCTTTCTTGTTCGAACCTCCTCCTTTAGATTTTAGTATCACAATCCCTTTCTCAAGCAACTATTATAAATGTTAAAAAAAATATTCATATATGATATTTAATATCGATAAAGGTTTTTAGAAGATAAAATTTTTGTTAATAAAATGATGCGAGGCATTTTAATTTAAAGTTTAATCATTACTACCAAAGTGAAAGATCTTGGATAATTAACCATTTGAATCACACCAAAAATACATTCCAACTGCATATTTATGGGGATTTCTTCAGTTGATAAACAAAATCTCCAAAGACCTGCAATGGAGGGAGAAAATAGTTAGGCCGGAGCTGATGCTCCATGCATCCTCTGACACTCAAGTCAATAGGAGCAGGAGAGAGAAAGCAGTAAGGTCAAGGGAGAATGAATGTGGTAGAGTAATAGAAAATAATTTACTAAATAAGATGAAAAATACATCTTTCAACCTTAAGGATAATATAATCTTTTTATTATGATGAAATGCTAACATCTTCTATAATCTATTGATTAACGGTATGGTCAGAATTCTTGCTTCATTACCATAGTAAACTAGATGAAATTAAGTGCTTGTTTGTTGAAAGTGATCTACAATTACAAGCACAGGACATTTAGTTTACATAGATTTTCTATATTATAAAATTTGGAAAAGATCTTCATCTTAAACTATTTTTAGATGTAATGGATTGACACTGTCATTTTAAATTTTAACATTTATAAAAGAACATTTACATTATATTAACTTAAGTAATATACCCAAAAACATTCAAATAAGTAAAATACATGTGATTTTTTTCATTTCCTATTTCTTTTGAGGTGTGTTTCTTGTTCGAACCTCCTTTAAATTTTAGTATCACAATCCCTTTCTCAAGCAACTATAATAGATGTTAAAAAAAATATTCATATATGATATTTAATATCAATAAAAAATTTTAGAAGATAAATTTTTTGTTAATAAAATAATGCTAGTCATTTTAATTTAAAGTTTAAAAATATTTAATGGTTGGGAAAAGAATTTTTCTCCAACTAATAACATTATTCTATGTGATTATATTAGTGTAGATATGAGTTATTTAACAACTACCACCTTGAATTGTGGAGCTAATAATTTTCCAACATTTCTCAACTGAAACTAACCATGGAAACCGCAAGAACTACGGGAATTCAAAATAAACACATGCTTAACAATTGATAATTTTCAGGTGTTAGCAAAATTTTATTTCCTGCTATTGACAAATTTGTCTAAAATGAAGGTCATATCACCTGTTTGCAGCCTTGTTTGTATTCGTTTTCCTTTTCTTCTTTCAAAAATAAATAACCCAAGAAACCTATCTATGCACACTTGTATTTTGGAGGTCATAAGGATGATGTACCGTTGCTCCAGATGGATATTGAGGATAAGCATCAACACCAGCATAATTCTGAAATGGATAGCAGATTTTGTTATTTAATTTTCTAGTATCTTTTTTTGGATACATAAGGTCATATGCTAGTCTTATCTTTGAAAGATTATTCAACATTAAGTGAAAGATATTTACATTTATTCATTTATTTAACAATAGGTTATTTAGGGTTAGAAAGCAATCTTATCTTTCAAAGAAATTGTTTACTTTTCAGTTATGTCGCCACGTAAGTTCATCAAACATTTGGATTAGAAAGAGAAAATAAAAAAGAACGATGCTTTTGATGCAATTACCAATTTGTGAACTTACCTATTACTCTCTATTAGTGCAAGTTATCTGCTGTAGATAATTATTTGGTCAATAAATAATACCATCTTGTTTGTCTATTAACAAGTTTAAACCCAAGAATAATTAGTATTTACTATTTCGGTCTTTTTCCTTTTCTTTTCGTTGTTTAACAAGTAAATTGTCATACTTCTTATGCAAATTCCTCGAGTTCCCAAGGGTTTGGTTTGTTTAGCAGTCGAGAAGGAAGGAAATGAAATGACACTAGAAAGAAAGAAACAAGAAAGTGAAGGAAGGGATAAAAGGATACTTTCCTCTCCCTTGTTTGGATATTAAAGGGATATGAATTGGAGGGACATGATTCCTTCCAAAACCTCTCAATGTGGGAGAGCTCAAAGAATGGTCTCCGGAGGGCTTTGGGAATTTTAGCTGAAGTTCTTCATTTCCCTTCTTGTTTTTGTTTTTGTTTTGAAGCTTCCAAACATGGAAGTTACGTAACCCCCTTTCCCCTTTTCTTCTTTCCCTTTTTTTTTTTTTTTTTTTTTTTTTTTTTTTTTTTANCTTTTCTTCTTTCCCTTTTTTTTTTTTTTTTGTTGTTGTTGTTGTTTTGAAGCTTCCAAACATGGAAGTTACATAACCCCCTTTCCCCTTTTCTTCCACAACCCCTCATCCAAACAAACTGCTAATATAACTAGACAACATCATTATTTGGAGACTAGCCAATAAAATAAACAAAAGTAGCAAGTAATATAGTGCCATACATACCTGATGCATGCTATAAGAGTCAGGGTACGTAATTCCTCCATATCCCATCTCAGGATTGTCATGGCTCGCTAGATATCCAGGACCTGCATATAAACAAACAACTCCAAAGATTTAAAAACAAAGTTCGATGAGACCTTCAAGTTCTACTTCTGTTGCATACTGCAAGGGCTTCAAGATGAATATGACCAAGGAAGTCAAATTACCTGGCTTTGCTTTACCTGGCTTTGCTGCTGCAGCTGCAGCAGTTGCAGCCCTTGCCCTCTTCTCTGTATTAGCCAGCTCAGCACGTAGTTTTTCAACTTCACGGACCATGATAATCATGTTTTTGTCCATTGCCCGACTGTGTTCAAGGTTACTAGCAAGTGTCTGCTTCTCGAACTCAATAGCATTCCTATATGCATCAATAAATGGAAGTACGAAAATTTTAGTTGATAAGGAGCATCCTTAGCATCTGACTCAACCAACAAAGACGTACAGACACATACCACAGAGAGAATTTCACATCTCTCTGATTCTTACTTCTTTCAAATAGCCTGCTTCTCTTGTGCAAATTTTGCCTCAATATTTTTTGATCTTTCAACAAAAATAACCTAATTCAAGTTAAATCCTGCACAAAATGTTCAATAGCGACCTACCTAAAGCTAGTGCAGAGTCCTTTAAAATCCCAAAAGTAAAAGAAGGAAGTTCTATCTATGTCACCCTAAATAAGGGAATAAGACACTTGGGTAGATTTCAAGAGCTCTTGCTTTCCATCTACGTTACAACTAAGAATTATAGAAACAAATATTTTACAGTTTGCAGGTCAACTAGGCTGTGAAAAAATCATACTTCTGATGGGAAAAGTGATGCAGGATGGAAAGCCCTAAAATAAAATCTAATAGCCTCAAGAGATAATTAGAGGGAAAAAAATGGGCAAAGAGATCCAAAACACAGTCATTAGGGGCTGGTTCTTCAGCCTAAACAGCTTGTCTTCTGGTTAAAAATAAAACAGAGACTTTAGAAGAAAACTTCTACTCTGAAGAAATGATAAAAACTGATCTCAAAAGAAACCATGATAACTGTGACTTATCCTACAAGTATTAGGAATAGAACCCTAATTCTTTAAGGATTGGTGCCTCTTACTGGTCCTAAGCCCATAAGGAATACTTGGGCAACAAGATAAGACTCTAAAATAACTAAATAACATAAACCTAACCCCCCATGACCAGAAAGTACGAAATTTAATAAAAATATTAAAAAATTAATAATATACCCACTGATAACTGAAATATTATAGTTAACCTGAAAATCAAAACTGAACCAAAATACTAAATTAAACTTAGGCTTCCCCGATGGTAGTGCATCCTGCATCAAAAAGCAAGTGGTTCAGGAATTTGCCAGCTGGGATCGTCGGTAGGTGGGCATTTACAGATTCTAAATGGACAGATCAGATTTTATTTTGGTATCAAATTAACAAGTAACTGAGCTGAAGATTAATTTAGGTCAAGGCATGTTTCTACACTGTGAGCAGTTCCACATAAACATTGGTTTTTATTTTGGTATCATTAAGTTTTGATGGTATAGGAATTTAGATGTCAACACAGCTCAGTCAGATTCATGCAAGATCAGGAATGAAAGAAATTTGTAATTTAGCAACCAAAAGTAGGAAAGTAAGGAAGAAACTTCGGATACACACTCAAAATAATGTAAACTACTTAAATTCTGATTGGTAACTTGATTTTAATTAAGTGCAAAGGTAAATATCAATAATATTCCAACAAAATCCTTCTCCACTATGATGGGAACTTCCTACCTAACAGAGACACTAGGGTCTGATAATAATACAGACTAACATAAATAATACAAAACTCAAGGGCCTTAGCTACATAAATCCAGCGGCTACTAGAACCAAGATGCTAATGACCTAGTAAACTACCATTTCTCATTGGTAAAAAGTAGCTGAGGTTACAGAACCAAGATACCCTTCATTCATTTGCTTTGTTTATCCAAAGAAGATGAAGGTACTCTTATGGTCCATAGTGACAGAAATGATGTGCTACCAAGAGCTCATTCGATATGACTATTCACATCCAGCTAGGGTAGCCTCGTGTGGCCAAAGGAACATATCCATGCATCAATTAAAACATACAACAGTAAAATGAAAGACACTTACAGCATAAATTCTACTAAAATCAGATGGGCCCATCACTCTACCTGATGCTTAGATCATTCTCTCCAGTATTTCTCCAAGCATGCTTTTGCATCAGGCATGACCTTTTAAATCCAAATTTTCTAATATTTTCTTTCTTAATCATATTAAATTATAATGTCCAGAGAGATGGAAGGGAGAGAGACAGAAGCTGATAATTTCATTAATATGATAAGATCAAGTAAATTATACTGATGTATAGAGTTCAAATAAGTGCAAAATGTAAGAAAAGTATATGACACCAGGCAATGAATATTGAGCATGCTAGTAACAATGATTTTTCATTTATTTATTATAAATAGAGAAAAAGATAAATTTACAAAATTATTTTTCCTTTTTTTTTAAAAAAAAGATTCTTCTTATGGACAGTTCTTTCTTACTGGAATTAAGAGTATCAGGCAATGAAACTATTCATTCTGGTGGATGGATTCATTTGTGAATACCCAGATGGATAGAAAATGATGAGGAATCAATATTTAGGGGCAGACTGAATGTGGCACCCCATCCTATGCTTGCAGGATTAGCCATCTATTGTGGGGTTATAGCAGACATGATAGAAGGTAAGAGGTGAAACCAAATACATTTTACCACACCAAACTGTGATTGACAGTCTTATATAGATTTAGACCCTCAGATATAAAGAACCTTGATATTGAAAATTTAAGAAATATAACTTTGGAACCAAAAAAAATTGTATTTCAAACAGGTTCTCTTTTCCGCTTTTGTTGTTTTAGGAGGAACCCTTATCCTCCAAATTTTATTTCCTCTTTCCAAAAATATTTTCCTTCTTTTATCTAAAAAAAGGTCTCATGACCTTCCTAGAAAGTATAAACCCCGTCAATAACTGACTACACATAGATGCAAATGACAGTTATAAGAAAGTAGATTCAAGAAATTTTTAAACTGTATTAAGAGAAAAAGGAAAAATAGACATGGTATCATAATTTAAACTGCAATGACCCATCTGATATTGTGAACTCTAAATAATTAGATTAGATATAATCAGATTCTGCAGAATCACTATAAGGTAACATAACATATTGTCTGGTAATCTTGGGATTCTTGATATAAATTATTAATAAGAAAACTAAGTTGTAAAACTTTGCTTTTCTTTGTTGAGTCAGAAACATCTTAAAATTGTAAACTTTCTAAAATGTAGCAAAAAGCACTGAACTTTTTTCTGTTTTTGACAATGCACGACTCAGGACAAGACTACAATTTTATCCACTGATAGTTCTTGAAAAACATACCTACATTTTCCAGTATTTAATGCAACAAATAACAGAAACTATTCTCATGGAGAATAAAAACCACAACTGTTCATTATATATAACCAACTATAATTTTAACATCTATTTACATCAGCTAGAATTGTAGCCAGAATTGAACCATCATTTGTTGGTCATCACTTCTGGTTTCTGGCCTCCAGTCATTTTTTCTTATAAGTATACCAGGCACCACAGAATCATACTAAGGATGTGTTTATTGTGAGACAATATTCTCTACAGAAACATTTTCATAATTTTTCTTTTTATGAAACCAGTAAAGCCTAGGTGTATTTATGAAGAGTCAATTGTTTAAGGAAACGTCACTCTCCACATTTTTTCCCTTGCTTATCTTTAGGTGAAGTTTTATAATAAATTATTAGTTAAACATGGTGTGTAAACAGGTTCAATGCTAAAGTTAAAAACTTTAAACTATATGGTTATACTCTTGTTCTTTTGGGGTTGTCATAGTATACTCCTTAGATAGTTACCCGGTTACCCCTATAACACACTGATCCTAAAACTTAAAAACTCTAAATTATCTTGATCAATTGCAGCAAATAATACAAGTAGTTACAAAATTTGTATAAGTGATAGACATATGACTTTACATGTCAAGATACACATGCCTAATACAAAATGTTTGAATCAACCTCATTCATAACCATAATCTCAACCATGTTTGATGAATAGTTCGGGTTTCACAAGGCTTGATGGTAAATACTAAATAGGCAGCCTGCAGGGTCTTCTCTTAATTTCCTTTGAATTGCAACGTCTCAATGTATGACCTTAAACTTTTTTTTGCCATTTTTTTTGGTAGAAAGCTCTTAAACTCTATTACTCAATAGCCATTTGACCTTCAAAGTATATGCATGCATAATTCATTTGAATGAGAATTTAACGGCGGTATTAACACAAATGATACTCATAGTGATAAAAATAAACAAAACAAAATAAAAATACGTCAACTGTAATGTTTAAATCAATGATACAGGAATTGGGCGTTGTAGAAATTTACCTTCCTCGTTGTATTTCACGGCCTATGGTATCTATCTCGGCCTTGATCACCGGAACTTGCTGTGACTCCGCGCGGAACCTTGCAAGTCCACTCTCAATGGCCTGCAACTGCGACGCGAGCTCCTTCCTCGCGGCACCGAGTTCCTGTATATCCTCCCGTACCTGAACCAGCTCCGAGCTCATCGCTTCAATAGCACAGACTTCAGCTTCCATCTTCAGCGATTTTTCGTAAATCTCACGCACCTCAGCGTCTCTCTCGGCTTTGATATCAGCCGCTGCTGCGGTCAATTGTCGGACCTCTTTCTGAGCAGCGGTTAGATCTTGCTTCAGAGCGACGTGGGTGGCTGCGAGCCGTTGATTGTCTACAAGGAGGGATTGAATTTCACAGTGCTGAGCAGCGAGACGGTCTTCGAGGAAATCAACCGGAAGAGCCCGTACTGCGGCGGAGGAGGACGGCGGAGAGTGGTGGAGACGGTGGAGGAGGTGAGGTTCGTCGATTGAGTGATTTGTGCGAGTGAGAGTGGCTCCTCCTCGGGCCAAAATGACTTCACGGAGTTTCAAGGCTTCTTGTGGCGGGAGATGCTTTCGTCCGGCCATCCCCGCTGGCTGTTGCCCTTAGCAAACGTGTTTGATTTGGTGATTGGTCATTTTAGATGGGGAGGGCAAAGTGGGAAGAGTGTAATGGTGTGTCTGTATTTTCTCCCTTGCTTTTCTAGGTGTTTTTAACAATGTTTTAAAAACCGTCGGTCTGGTAAAAAATACTGGTTTATACCGGTTGAATTAAATTTTTCTAAAGATTAACAAAAAATAAATAAAATATGAAGGATGAAACATAAATTATTAAACTTAATTTATAAGTAAAAGTTTCAAATTTAAAGATTTAAATAACTAAAAATATAAAAATTTAATTTATATACACTTAATTTAAAATGGTGACCTATAATAAAATTAGATTGTTTCAATAGCCAACATCTCTTACAAATTCACATATTCTTAATATAATCATGTTCACAATTTCTAACATAACAAAATTAGATAATTAAAATATATAAATAAATAATCAGATAATCATAACAAAAAAGAAAGAGATAGATAAATAAATAACTAAGAAACTAATTAAATTATGCATAATAGACTAAGAGGAAAAAAATGCAAGAACATGTGGTGTCGAACCCACATAGGTACATATGATTTTGTTCCTTCTTAATAGAGTTAGTGACACACGTATATTAAATAATAACGAAAAATGAGAAAAAAAAAAAAGAAAATATGAGAATAACAATAAATCAATGGGTTAATAGTTAAAGTTTTAAGAAATTAGTAAAATATCAGAAGTTAAAGCCACTGTGATTATGTGTTATAATTTTTACATATTTAAATATTTAATATTAAATAAATCTACTAAATAGTTAATAAATAATTTTTGTACAACAATAAATACAAGTCTTGAATTGTCCTAATGATTTGGATGAGAAAAAATTTATTTTTTTAACTATTTTATTAATAAATATATTTATATGTGATAATGTACTCAAAAGTTGATATACCATAGCAGCAAAGAATGTCATCTTTAAAGCAAATGTGAGGAGATCAAATCCTCTCATGAGCGATTTTCCTTTCAATTTTATAGATTTTGCAAGTTGTCCAATTTTCACTGTACCGGTTCAGATAGTTTTAAGCGGTTTAGCCAATGCAACGGTTAAGAGCTATGAACCAAACCAATTTTTTCACCGTGTATTGGTCGGACCGGTTGAACCAGCCAGTCCAGTCTGATTTTTAAAAAATGGTTTTTAAGAAAATTATTCTGGTTATGTTTTCAACGTTGGCTTCCTTTTTTTTTTTTTTTTTTTTTTCTTGTTTAATTGAGTTTCTTCAAATAAAGCAAAAATTGAGGGCCATGCTATGAGGTAGCACTATCCCCACTCTCTTTGGATGAGATTTTGAGTGAGATTTAATAGGACTTATTATATAATTTTAGGATCATTGCAAAAATCTAAAAAAAATGAATCATTCAATATGTTCTAAAATACACAATTACTTATAAAATATAAGAACATCATAATATAAAAAATTTGTCAAAAAGTAAACTTTAAAAAGTTGCTTATTGATACTTTTTTTATATCGTATTATTATTGCATTTTATAAGTAATTGTATGTTTTGACACATATTGTGTAACTCAATTTTTTGAGTCTTCACAATGATACCAACATTATTAGTAGGTTCCACCCGAACCCACCTAACTGAAGTAGCGATATTACTAGCTCTCTTAGAGAGAGTAGCATAGTGCTCACCAAATTCAAATAAGTCTTCATAATTCAATTTTCTTTAAATAAATTCTTAAAAGATAAAACCTTAATAAGAACATGGTAAAAAAAAAAAAAAAACGTTAGGCCCAAAGAAAAAAAAAATAAAAGAGACCACAGCCCAAAAGAAGTGCAAAATTCCAAATTGTTAATGGCCTTTTGTTTAGTGGGATCCCTTACGGGCCTCCATTCTCAGTTCTCACGCCTGTTATGCCGCGCCTGCATTTTCGGTCTCAAATATTAAATTCTCAAGCGTACCCCAATCTATTTAAATCCCGAACGGTTCAAGCTTTCAAATTTTCAAGGAACTTTAACCGCCATTTTCTCTCTCGTAAATGTCACGCTCAGCAGCACAAGAACAATTCTCCCTCCTTCACTCACTGATAAAAGCCAGAAGGTCCTCTTCCTCTTTCATCTACGTCAATCTCCATCAATCTCATTTTCCGTTTCAGAGCTAATAAACTCAATTTTCTTTCTCTCTTGCAGTTTCGAAGATTCGACGCTTCGAGTTCTTGAATCGCTTTTGGTCATCAGAGATGTGAAATCGTTGGTGGAAGTCCGATCGAACTGGACAAAATTTCTCATATCTGAATCTTTGTCCGTTATTCGTTCAATTGCAGGGAAAACTGTTGAGGAGAAGCTTCTCATCCTCCATTTTTTGGTTCGTGCTTTTGCTATCATCGGAGATGTAGAGGTGCTTCTAATGCTTCTGATTTTCAGAAATTTCTTGGTTATCATTTTCGTTTTAGATTCGTGATGTTTACTAGTATTAGATGAATTGAATTTTGAACCGTGATTGTGCTTTTACTATTTTTTTGCTGATTTTATTTGCTCAAAGTTTTCTACCCAAACGTAGTTATAGCTTCTGATGAAAATTCAAAGCAAGCGATGCTATGGAAAAATTTGTCAACGATGTATTTATTTTAGGGTTTATAAGATTGCTATTGTCATGTTTAGGAAGTGAAAAATGAAGTGTTAATGCTTCTCTTTTCTATTTTTTTTTTTTTTACTGTTTCAAACTTACTTTTTCGCAGAGTTGCTTAGCTTTGAGATACGAGGCTTTAGTTATGAGGGAACTCAAGTCCGCAAGTTGCCATTGGCTAGAAGTTTCATACACGGAATGGTTAAATTTTGTGGAAGACGCAATGCATAATGGTTTTCATTCCATGGCAGAAAAGGTACATGTTAAGCTGCATCTTTATATATGTGATGTATATCATCCAAAATTCTGCTTGTTGAAGTTCTGAGTTAAGCTACAGTTTTTCTTTTTGTTCTCAACATGAAATTTCGGTTCATGATAGGTAGTAATGATTTATGTGTTAAATTGCCTAAATATGTTTCCATTAGCATTTAGCATCAGAATTTGGAGGAAAATAGGAAGAAGCCCAGGTAATGTCATTTGTTCAATTTTTTATATATTGAAAAAGGCTTCACTTTGAAAAGTAACTTGAGATTGGTATCAGTCACTAACTTGCCATTTTTTGAATAATCGAATCGGGTATATAAAATTGATGAAGCTATTCAACCTTGTCTTCGATTTTATTCTATAATGTATAAACGGTTTGTTTTGATTGAGGTGCTTTTGCTGACTATAGTTTCAAACATTGTACTAACATTGTTTCATACCTTTACAACTTTGTTCTTTTTTGAATTAGAAAGCTTACATGTGGTTAAAGCTCCACGTGAAAGGAATCCTACTGTCATCTCTTTATATTAAAGTCCAGGAAATTGTTTTAATTTACCAATTTCAGCAATACTCTATGCTGTGTTTGTGATTCAAATCATATGATCACATTACAATGGAACAATTTATTCCTTGTCAACTCTTTCTTTGGTTTGAAATCTAAGTGAGTTAGTCTTTTTTATGCTTCTAATCTGTAATCATTCTCCTGTTTGACAATTATGCATGTGAAAATGCATTATTGTGCTTTGGTAAGCATGATGTTCTAGAGCCCGGAACAGACGAATTTTCTGAAAATGTAAAGGCAATTAGGAAGATAGCGAGACTCAAGCACCGTGCAATGACATCAATTGCTTATCGCTCTGGTAACACCTCACCCATGTATTAATTTCTTTGGATTTTCATGTCATTGCTATTCTGTATACAAGAGTCTTGTGAGCAGCTGTGACTTCAGCGTGACTCATTTTCAAATATGGGATGCGAATGTCTGCATGTTATTTGGGCCTATTGCTGTTTCAACTCACTTGCAAAGGATAGTTGACAAACCACCTATTCAGTTGACTTCATACTTTAACTGCTGGACCGTAACTTGATTATTTCAATTCAAACAACATAATTTTCTTCCATTAAGATATATAATTGGTTAATTGGGTCTGTGTAATGGAAGCTTCTTTTGAACTGCATAGTCGAAGAAGTGATCCAATGAGTCAATGAGGATCTGTAGCTGTTACGTACTAATTCCCAGAGTACAACATAATATGTCTAGAGTTACTAAAATGCTTGCAACATAAAAGTTTTAATAACAAAAAGTACTGATGCCTGTGACAGTATTGCTCCACTTGACTTAATACAATACAATCTTCTCTATTGATATGTATTATGTGATTTTAATTCAATGCGGACCATTTGCATACGTATTACTTGAAACAGTTGATGACATGTTTTTCTTAAAATGGAATGAGGTACAAGATGCCTCGCGTATCCACTAAGGTAAGCACATTCTCCTCCTTATTGGCAGAGAGATTAAGTTACAAGTTCATGTCCGAAGCTAGAGTGGTGGTGGTGAAAGGAAAAATAAGCTTTTAGAGGTTGTCGAATGTTGAGTGAGGGAATACTTTAAGCTGAAATATGCTTCTGCCATTATTTGAAAATGTGTAGAAAGAAATAGGCCAGATTTTGGCCTTCTTAACATAGATGAAAGATGCAACTTAGTATTGCATTCTTGTATGGTCCCAGCACAAAATGAAAGTTTTAATCTTGTGAAAAGATCCATGCCTTATAGTAAGAAGATCACTACAACTTTTTGCATTGTCCTTAGTTTTTGGGTTGTTTCAGGGTATCATGGCAGAGAAATATCAAGTGTCATTTAAAATATAGTAGTTATAATCTTGAAGTAGGCCAAAGACTGTACTTTTGAGTCATGTTTCCTCAGTTATCATTTTCCTTTTCCACGGTGTAATTTATCTGCCTGCCGTCTGCTGTTGATAATTGAAAATTAAGGGAGCTTTTAATTTCTTCTTTTTGTGTATGTATATTTCAAGAGCCTTATGATATTAAATCACAAACATTTTATTTGGATATTTATATCTGGATACGGTATATGTCAGTTATTCATTCCCCTTCTAAGTGGCTAGTCTTATAAACATTGATATTTAAATTAGGTTTTGATGTTCTTTCTGAAAGAATTGTGCTTTAGGAGTAGTAATTTGTTCATGGAAAATCCTCTTTTTTCATTTCAGTTCAAGGGCAAGCGGCAAAGTACCTAGAAAAGAAAACAATAGAAAAGTGCAAATTGGACGTATTCTACCAAGACAAACAATGTCTAGAAAGCACTGCCTTCAAAGATGGAATTAAAAAGCAGAATATGCGAAGGTTGCGTGAACACCAAAACCTTCTGCAGATCAATGTGTTAAACTCTCAGTGTTTGTAAAGCACGTAATAGTTTGGGAGAATGAAACTTCTACATTAATTAAACATCTGAACTGGCTTTAAGTAGCCTTACAAGATAACTGAATTAGAAAAAATATTTAACCCAAGTTTTAACAAACCTACCAACGTGGTAATAGACTGAGTTACATATAAAAGCAAACTAAGTGTCCTTAAAGACAAGAGATCATTATCAAAGCAGTTGCAAACTGCTCCATGAAATCCTAGCTGAACCAAAGTGGATGAAAACCTTTAAGTCAGGAAATCCTACAATTGAAACCTTAACTTTAAGATCCTCCCCTAAGCTGAATGCTATCAGCATCAGTTTACACTTGAATCTGAACAAACACCCATAAGATCATGCATCTTCAAGAAGGCATCAAGCTTTAAAGGCTTAGTCATTATATCTACAACTTGATCTTGAGAATGACAATGGACCATCTTCACAACTCGATCATTTGTTAGCTCTTGAAGAAAATGAAAACAAACATCTATGTGCTTGTTGCGACCATGCATCACTGGATTCTTAGAGAGCTTTATAGGTAAGCTATTATCACAATAAATTGTAGTGGGATCTTGTTGAGCATGACCTAATTGCTTTAAGATTCTCCTCAGCCATACTGCTTGACAAGCACATGAGGTAGTACCTATGAATTCAGCTTCAATTAATGGTGGAAAAGGTGACTACAGGCTTTTTCTTTTAGGACCATGACACAGCTCCTATACTCAACATAAATACATATCTTGAAATGCTTTTTCTATCTTCAATAAAGCATAATCACTATATATGAAAGCACTCAGCTCCTCATCTCCTCCCTTCCTATAGAATAATCCAGAGTTAACAATACCTTTAAAATATCTTAGCACTCTCTTTGCTATTTGTAGGTGAAGCTCGGTTGGATTCTCCATGTATTTGCTGATGAAACTTACCACAAACATCATATCATGTCGTGTAGCAATCAAGTACATTAAGCTTCCCACGATCTTCTTATAGAAAGTACTATCCACCTTCAAATCATTCATATCTTTCACAAGTTTCGAACCAAGAACAATAGGGTTGTTAACTAGATTGCATTCATTCATTTCGAACCTTTCTAATACCTCCTATGCATATTTCTTTTGACCAACAAATATTCCATTTGAATTTTGCATTATTTCAATACCAAGAAAGTATCTCATCTTTCCAAGATTAGTCATATCAAACTCAGACATCATAGATTGTTTGAACTCAGCAAACATATGTTCATCATTTTTAGTAAAAATGATATCATCAACATAGAGATACACAATTAAAATCTTACCTCCATCTTCAGTTTTGATGAATAAAGTGTGCTCATAGGGACACTTCTCGAAACCTTGCTTCACAAAGTAAGACTCTATACGACTGTACCAAGCACGAGGAGTTGTTTAAGTTCGTATAAAGCCTTCTTTAGTTTGTATACCTTCTGCTCATTGCCCTTCTGCACATAACCAAGTGGTTGTTCGACATAGACTTCCTCACTTAGCTTTCCATGTAAGAAGGCTGATTTAACATCTAACTGATAGATGGTCCATTCTTTCTGTGCTACAAGAGAAATCACAAATGTGTCTAGCCAAGCAATACGTGCAAAAACTTCAGCATAATCAACTCCATGTTGTTGTGTATATCCCTTGGCCACAAGCCGTGCCTTGTACTTGTCCACCTCCCCATTCTCCTTGACTTTTGTCTTAAAGATTCATTTTACCCCAATCTTCTTTCCACTTGCACGTAATTTTGTCAATTCCCAAGTATCATTTCTTTCAATGGCTTCTATTTATGCATCCATTGCTTTCCTCCATTTAGCATTTTTTACAGCTTTAATATAGTATATAGGATCACTGCCTGCAAACATAGCCAAGTATGATGTGTCTTCTTCTTCAAAGAGACCTTGACCACTCACATAATCTCTCATCCAAAATGGTGGCCTGCTGATTTTTCCCTCATTGAAACTAAATGAGTGTTATCTTGCTGATTCATCTGAAATATCATTTTCTACTTCATTTTCAGCAGCTTCATCACTATCACTCCATTCTAGATCAACCATGATTTCTTCTTGATGATTCTCATCCCAATCTCGGTTACTATCTTCCTCAAACTTTACACCCCTACTCACAATTATCTTCTGTGAGACTGGATCATATAGCCTATATGCTTTTGACTCCTCACTAACTACAAGCAATATGCACTTCAAGCTTTTGTCATCAAGCTTAGTTCTCTTGTTATCCAAGTTCATAATGGTTCTATTCTTCCTCTCCGCAACACCGTTTTGTTGCGGAGTGTATGCAACTATTAATTATTGTCAAATGCGATTCTCACTACAGAAATTAATAAATTCTTTGGAAGTGAATTCACCACCTCGATCAGTTCTCAAGCCTCTTATCTATACACAAGTTTCTTTCACAAGAAGATTCTTAAATTTTTTGAAAGTAATAAATGCTTCTGACTTTTCTACCAAGAAATAAATCCAAGTTTTTGGACTGAAATCAACAATGAAACTAATTAGATACCTTTTCTTACCATTGGAGATTGGCTTGATTGGTCCACATATGTCAGCATGCACAATTAAGTTGAAGAATTTGGGAAACCCTCCAAGTGCTCTCTTTAGGAAATGGATCTCTTTGTTGTTTTCCTACCAAGCAGCCTTCACATACTTTCAAGGGAGCCTTGAGTTATGGCAGTCCGCGTACCATACCCTTCTCCCGAAATGTTTTTAAGCCACCATAACTCAGATGCCCATATCTACAATGCCAGAGTCAATTTGGATCTTCTGTAATGGTGTTGAAGCAGGTTTGTTCCTTTGGTTGAGGTTGAACAAACAAAGTGAACATTCTATTCGACGAAATTGAAGTCTCTGTGATCAAACCTCTCTCAGGATGATAAATCTTACATTTCCCTCGTTGTATGAGAATTGCAAGACCTCTTTCTTGTAGCTGTCCAATGCTCAATAGGTTGTTCTTCAGGGCTGGTACATAAAACACTCCAGTGATCACTTGCACAATCTCATTCACTTGAAGCCTTACATTTCCTTTTCCCATCACTTCCATCCTCGAGTTTCTGCCCAACTTCACAGATTCTCTAAACTTTTCATCAAAAGTGGAGAAAAGTTTTCTCTTGCCACACATGTGATTACTGCAACTAAGTCAAGAAACCAAACCTCTTCTTTGCTAGCTTCCTCCACATCCACATATGCTATTAACAACATCTCCTCATTAGTTTTTGCATAATTTGCTTTTGTCTCTTTCTCTTTCTTTGGGCACTCATACTTAAAATGCCCTAGTTCATGACAGTTGTAGCATTCAATATATAGTAGACTTATCAAAGCCTTGTCTACCTATTCTTCATCCTCGTCCTCGAAAACCACCACAACCACATCCTCTTCCTCCTAAGTTACCTTTATGGGTAAATTTGAGGGCTTGCTCTTCCATAGCAGCATGATCATTCATGCGTTGCTCATGCACCAAGATACTGCTTTGTAACTCATCAATGGTTAGAGAGTCTAGATCATTAGACTCCTCAATCGAACAAACAACATAGTCAAAATTAGAAGTCATGGACCTCAGGATTTTTTCAATGACATCTACATCTTCCATTTTCTCACCTTGGATTCTCTTTTTTTTTTTATTTTTTTTTTATTTTGCTATATTGAGAGTTCGAGCAAATAGTCAGTCACAGGCTCTCCCACCTTCATGTGAAGAACTTCCCATTCCTTTTGAAGAGCTTGTAACTGTGCACGTTTGACTCGTGTTGTTCCTTGGTATTTCTGCTTCAAGGAGTCCCAAAAATCCTTGGCTATGTCTTTGTTAAATGGTCTCTAGGATTGATCGATCAATGTCCTGAAAGAGGTAGTTCTTGGTCTTCAAATCCTTCAACTTCAAATCATCAATCACTTTTTTCTATCCTTTTATAAGTTCCACTCCTTCTGCTGTTACAGGGATCCCTTATTCCACCAAGCCCTAATATTCCTTTGATCTCAAGAAGTTCTCCATGAGCATGGACCAATGATCATAGTGCCCAATAAACTTTGGAATCAATGGTTGCACGAAACTGCTTTCTGTTGCTATATCAGAATACTACTGTCACAACGTACCCGAAGGGTAGCTGTGACACGGATGACAGACTTTGAAAAAAAATTAGTTTTCAAAAAAAACTTGGAGTCCAATTGAAAAAATATTACTCTAAGATTGAGTCTTCTAGCTTGTCGCCACTTACAATATGACTCACAAATATTATCAGCAACAATGATTGAATATGGTCATAAAGCCAACAAAAGAGCATTAATTAAGGAAACATGTAAGAAATTATTCAAGCATGGATAACCAAAAGGACCTACTAAAAAGTAAAGTAGAGTAATGCATGAAATGACTTTGGAGTAATGCAAAATAAGGATGTACAAGAAGCTTGCCTATCATTTTTCAAAAGTAACCCTGGTACAACAAACCAAAACACATGTCACAAAATAGCACCTAGGCGAAACAATATCTAAAAGAATTTCACGACGGAGCAAAAAATGGGATAACTTTAGATGATAATTTAGGACACATGCCAATGAATTTTTATCTCAAATTTTTACATACCAGAGACACACTCACTCAAAAAGGAGTTTTGTAGCTCCTGCTATAGAAATAAAAATCTGAGCGCTGCTAATGTTGACTTACAGACCCGAAAATAACTTTTTCCAGTGCTCTCTTTCATGCTTTGATGCAATGTCACCAAAAGACAAAATGAAACTAAAGATATATGATGGTAATGACTTTCCAAGAACAACTAATGCCCAAATTAGCCCTTAAATATATCTTTCAATAAACAAGGAATCAAGACAACATGTAACTAAAATCAACAAAGATGTTAACCCCAAAACAACCGCATATCCTAGTCAAAACAATGAGCAATTGGCCATCTAACAATGACACTGGGACAGCAGCTTGCATGAATAAAATAGTCCCCAAAATTCCTTTGAAACTCATACAAAACCAAAGATAGGAAAGTGCCAAATATGCTTGATCAAGCATCCAGGAACAATAAATAAACTAAAGAACCAGCATTCACAGTATCCACTTCTATAATTATTTAAGAACCAAACCAAAAATCAAATACTTCATCATTCTTCTAAACATAAAAGAATATTAAGAAAGATAATCAAAATTTTGCTTCTACTTAAAATGTTCCATGCAAATACTCAACCAAAAATAATATCAAGAAAAACGCATGGTTGTAAAAGCCAATGATCCTGCAATTTAACTTGCTAGGCCAACAGCACACTTGCTCCATCAATCAGACCAAAGCCAATAATCTCCAACGCACATGACTATGGAGAAATCCGAAATTACCCATATTTTAACTGAAATTTGAAGGAAAATAAAATTTTATGTTTTGTTTGGTAGCCTAAATAAAATATTTAAAAGTGATATATTTTAATAAATTATTTTAACAGAAATCATTTTTTGTATTTATTTACTATTTTTTAAAAAAAAAACCGTGATAAGGATAGGAGAGGTTAATAATGAGTATTGTATAGGAGATTTAAGTGGGGGAGCACGTTCCGTTGATTTGGCCGACACTATCGTTTTCGTTGGTTGAATGGTTTTATAACAACAATTAAATTAAATTAAAGGGTTGAGGTGAGCTGGTTCTGTTTTCCTCCCGTTCCCAGAAACTTTCTTTGTTTCAGTTCCCTCCCAAATCTGAATCACTTTCACGTCTAAATCTAAACCCCATTATTATCTTCCTAATCCTGACGCTAACTAAATTTTGCTTACACCCAATAACAACAACCCGTGATTCTAATCTCCAACACTGCTTCTCGCTGTTGGCCCGTGACAAATACACAATAGTAATAATGCCAACGCCATTCAATTCAATGATCAATTCTTTCAAGAGACAGCGAGCACATCCACATCCGAGAGAGAGAGCGAGAGCGAGCACATCCACACCTTTGCTTCGCCCTCTACTTCCCAAACGCAAACATCTGATCCATCCAATCCAAATTAACCAAACAAACCCCGTGATCGCTTCATTCATTCCCCTTCCCGTGAATCTTTTCACGACTGACTCAAACAAACAAACAAACTAACTAACAAACCAAACCAAAAATAAAACCAACAATCACTCACCACCTCACTTATAAATACACCATCACCATGACGACCCATGTCAGAAAACCCCTCAAACCCATCACCTTTTTCCGATCCTCTCTATCATTATCAAGATCCACTTTCCTTATATTTTCAATGGCTTCTCTCCTCTGCGTTTCCATTCTTTCCATCTTTCTCTTCCTCTCCATCTCCTCCGCCACCCGCCACAACCACTCGCCACCACCACGTTCCCCCAAGCCTTCTCTTCCCACCACCGTCACACCCGAGATCCAACAAGCCTGCAAAGCCACCCGCTTCCCCCAACAATGTCAAACTTCTCTAACCCAATCCAATCACGTCCCTCCCAACCCGACCCCACTCCAACTCATCCAATCGGCCATGGGGGTCTCCTCCGATAACCTCAAGACCGCTCAGTCAATGGTCAAGGCCATTCTAGACGCCTCAGCAGACAGCCTCAACCGTACCACGGCTGCAAAGAGCTGCCTTGAAGTGCTCCATAACTCGGAGTACCGCATTTCTCTCACCAATGACGCGCTGTCACGCGGTAAGAACAAGGACGCCCGGGCTTGGATGAGCGCCGCCTTAGTGTACCAGTACGACTGCTGGTCCGGTTTGAAGTATGCCAACGACACCCGCATGGTGGGTGAAACCATGGCCTTCTTGGACTCTCTCACTGCCCTTTCCAGTAACGCCCTCAGCATCATCATGTCCTACGATCTATTCGGGAGCAACACTGCATCCTGGACACCGCCCATGACCGAGCGTGGTGGGTTCTGGGAGGGATCCGGGTCGGGCGGAGGGTCTGGATTGGGCTTCAGTGGTGGGTTCCCAACCAAGCTGACGGAGGACGCTACGGTCTGTAAGGACGGGGGCAATGGCTGTTATAAGACGGTGCAGGAAGCTGTGAACGCCGCGCCCGATAACGCTGGGGCGCGGAGGTTTGTGATACGCATAAAGGAAGGGGTTTATGAGGAGACGGTTCGGGTTCCGTTGGAGAAGAAAAATGTGGTCTTTTTGGGTGATGGCATGGGTAAGACGGTCATCACAGGCTCCGCCAATGTGGGCCAGCCCGGAATGACTACCTACAATTCAGCTACTGTCGGTGAGTTTATTCTCAAGTTTATGACTTATAATTCTGTTTCATACATGATAATAAATGAATGCAAGCTTTACTTCTATAGTCTAGGCTATAATTATTGAATTAACAATCAAAGTGTGTGTTGTGTGATCCAATGTTTACGTATCTGGTTTAGAGTCAATTACCTGGTGATATTCACCTCACGCACTTTGTACATGATAACAAGAACACGGAATTTTGGCATATTTCAAGTATGAAGGATGACATGCATCATGATGATGAGCAGAAGGAATAAACAATGAGAAAAAGTGATAGTTGCAGTGGTTAGTAGGATTTACTAGTCAATACTCACTAATTGTTGATTAATTGTTTTGGTTTTATGAATTTGGCAGCGGTTCTTGGGGATGGGTTCATGGCCAAGGATCTGACAATACAGAACACGGCAGGTCCTGATGCTCACCAAGCAGTGGCCTTCAGATCAGACAGTGATCTGTCTGTGATTGAGAACTGTGAATTCATAGGCAATCAAGATACTCTTTATGCTCATTCGCTCCGGCAATTCTATAAATCTTGCCGCATCCAGGGCAATGTGGATTTCATCTTTGGCAACTCAGCTTCTATTTTCCAAGACTGCCAGGTCTTAGTGAGTCCCAGGCAAGTGAAGCCCGAAAAGGGGGAGAACAATGCCATCACAGCACATGGCAGGACAGACCCTGCCCAGACAACAGGCTTTGTTTTCCAGAACTGTTTGATTAATGGCACTGAGGAATACATGAAATTGTATTACAGCAAGCCTCAAGCACACAAGAACTTCTTGGGGAGGCCCTGGAAGGAGTATTCCAGAACTGTTTTCATTCACTCTTTATTGGAAGCTCTTGTCACACCACAAGGTTGGATGCCATGGTCTGGTGACTTTGCGCTAAAAACACTCTTCTATGGCGAATTTGAGAATTCAGGAGCTGGTTCTAATATGAATCAGAGAGTAACCTGGAGTAGCAAGATCCCAGCTCAGCATGTCTTCACATATTCAGTCCAGAATTTCATTCAAGGAGATGAGTGGATTCCCTCATCTCAGTTATTAGCTCATCGTCGTAAAATTGATAATAGATTGACAAGGAGGCATCACTAAGTAGATCAGATCTTGGGGGAAGTTTTCCCTATTCCTTTTGTAATTACTAATTACTTATACAACTCAATAACGGTATCAAGATTTCGTAAATGAAATCTTAAGAAAGAATTGTCAGCTATTTCTGTGCCAGTGCTCATAGTCATAGTTATAGATATTGAGGAATATGATCATAAATGGTCTCCAGTTGAAGTTCTCAATTCCTTTTTATTATAGATGCATCTATGGCTCACTTGAACTAAGGAAAGAAAAAAAAGAACCCATATGAGCAGGGCACCATCAGTAATCAATATGTAAGTAAAATAATTGTTGTTGTGGATGGATTTCAAGTTTGGCAAGCAAAAGAAGAGAATTATAATAATCCCTGGTGTCTGGTGACCTGAATCCTCTAAATTGAAAAAATGATTAAAACAACAACCGTTTCCTTGCCTTTGAAGCCAACATGCAATGTTGCAATTGATATTGGATATGTGACGACGCGATCATGTCTCCACTGGTTAACTGGAGCATGCCTTTGGCGACGTGACTCTGACCCCTTAAACGCTAAAGCACTCAGCTGAGCTCAACTGAATTGAGACTTGAGAGGAGAGATGCTTGCACGTAAATGAAGCGTGACACTGAACCCAATCAACAAGTGCCTTTGCTTTTTCCTTACTCCTTACGTAGTATGAACAAATGTACAATGAGATCAAACAATTGTTTGTCTTCATCAATCACCGCTTCTTTTCTTTTTTTTCTTTTTGGTTACAATCTATCACCGGTTTAATTACATGCATATTTAAAATAATCTAAATGCTGACATAATAGTAGGTAATCACATTCACATGCTCAGCAAAAATGTCAAATGGGCAAGAAGGCACTTTGAAACTAACGTGAAATTAATTGCTTCACATGTCCTACGACCCTTAACTGCAACAGTAATTGGATTGTATTCTATTTTAAAAGATGTAGGAAGGTAGCAGTAGCACACTAGCACCGAGCTCCAAGCCTTTTAGTTGTAAATAAAAATTCTTGTCACGTTACCTTTGGACTTTCTACTCCAAGTGATACGGAGCAGTTGGGTTGGGGATAGAACTGGAGTGGAATAGGATTATAAAAGGAAAGAACGAACCAAGCTGCCTGCATATGAAATTTAGTTAAAAGTTACTTTCAAGTTCAACCAACTAAATTTCCAGTGCAGTTAAACTTTGAATTTCATAGATAGGCCAAGGCATGTGCGGGTAGTTGGGTTAGCCACCATTCCATTCAAACCTTCCCTTTTCTTTGCTTTAATTTTGAAGCGGTTGCATCCACTTTATCCAGGATTCAGCATCCCTTGAAAAATAAAGCACCCTAATCCTAAGTGGTTGCTCCACTAGCTGCTTCAGGGAGCGAATGGATATCCAGTATCCACTATCCTGTCCACTTCCCAAAACAAATGCTCTTGACTTCATTTATCAACATTTTCTTAGTACAAAGACAAGGTTGGTGGTTTCCATGTGTTGTCACTTGTCACAAAATTGTAGTTGTGGCTGGCTACGTCTATCACGCAATACTATACTAGTTACTTTTCCACTTCCAGTAACCAGTAACCAGTAACCACCCCAATGTGGGGCAATCTGCATCATCCTTCGTGTCCAATTCTAGTTGGATTGGATCGCCAAAGATAGTTGACTAATTTGTGTGTGTGTGTTAGTTCAACCTTCTCATGCTCTAATTCAATGTCTTTGCATTCATCAAATCTAATCTACAATCTAGAATACTAAAATTCCACACTGGTTAAATTAAGGCCCAGTTCATGTCCAAATAGTTGCACAAAAGCTCCGTCTTTGAGGCTTGTTCACATGCTCTGCCAACAATCTTGTTTACTTTTACCTAAAATATTAATTTATTCAATTTATGTATATCTAATGAGTCTGTAACCAAGATTGTGCTCACCTAGATGAAACTATGGAAGAACATGTTGGCAGGAGTTTTTATTTTTCTTTTTGGGCTATGAAGTATTATGACCATTAATAAAGTAAAACAGAGGACAAACAGAGCAAAACAGAGAGGGAAGGGTCTTGCACTAGAGATTCATCAAGGTAGATTCCTCAAGAATTGAATTCTGAAGATATACCATTTTTATGCGTGAACTGAAGAGAAAAAGCCAAGGAAAAAAAAACTCGTTCTTTATCCCTTTGTCCTAACTCTAGGAAATTTAACAAGCGTGAGGAAGGTAGAAAGTGAAAGTCAGAAATCATAAAGCAGAAAGAGATGCTGTGGTAATGGCAGGTGGTGTTGGAGAGTGAGACTCATCCTCTGTCCAATTTGTCTCTCCCCAGTGCTGCAACATGCTTTTCCAGGAACACAAATTATCTACACATTTCTTCAAGCGCCAATCCTTAACTTTAATTCGCCAATGCCCGTCTGTGTAGTTTGCCTTTTCAGCTTCCCTACGATCCCATTCCAACTGTGCCTTCTGCTTTGATTTCAAGAGGCAAAACTGCTGCAGAAGCTCAGGCATTGCATCATGCACCTTCCACCACCTTGCATGAGCAACGTCACTTGCAAACTCGTGAAAAATGTCAGAATTCCAGTTACAATCATAGTCCCGGAAGCACAACCATGGTTTCAAACCTAGATAGTGAAGAACATACAGAATCGGAGGCTCAGCACCAAATAGCCTAGTTTTCATTTGCCTCTTCTCTTCCTCATCACCAATCCAAAAATGCTTCAAAAAGTTCATATGTCTGGGAATCCTGTGCCACCATGTAAATATCTCATTCAAATATCCCTGGTCCCCTCCATTATAAGACTCGATCTCATTAATATGATCCATGAGAAGCTGGAATGTGCAATTTGATGGCTCAAGAACCATGACACCAGAGTTGAAAAGTGTGGCATCATTTCCAGTAGCCGTAATCTCAGGCATTCCAAAGAGGAAATCGATATTTCTTAGTATAATTAGATCAGCGTCAATGAAAATGATCTTATCATAATCCGTGAGCTGCCATAATCGGAACTTGCTATAATTCCATTCATTATATGCATCTTTCTCAGCTTTTGGGTTTCTGATCCTCTGGATTGTCCTCACTTTCCACCCTGCTGCTTCCAGTCCACTTCGATGGTACCCACTGATTGTCTCATCAACAAGTATTACAAGGTCTCTTGTTGATCCAGACATGCGGATACTTTGTGCAGCAGCAATGGCTCCGCACACATAAACATGAGCTGAATGAAGAATTGTTGCGTACGCTTCTCTCTCAACATTTCCCCTGTAAACCAGCTCTGCTTCCAATTTATGATTCAATAAGTTAATAATTAAATTAAAGATAGATAAAATATGATTTTCATAATTCATATGAAGGAACTGAGGAAGCAGGATTAGAAATAAATATACAGAATATTACAAAACTGACCTTTGCCCCTCATAGGAAGAGCAAGTTCACAAGAGCCTAGCGGGAGCTGAAGTTTTTCCCTCACAACACTCAAGTTTGGTTTGTATAACCATACATTCCCTTCGTGTCCAACAAGTTCTTTGCAAGTAAAGAGATTTGGTATTGGGAAGCAATTGGTAATGAAGAGCACATATACAGGATAATTGCCTTTGAAAGAGGCTGCAAGGGCAGCTGCTGCAAGCTGCAGGTGCAAGCGAGCAACATCTCTAGACCAATTCCCCCCATTCCCTTTCCTACAAGGAAGCTTCACAGCAATGAGATTAAGCCTTATTCCAGGAGGTCTCAGGCTTGGTAGAGATGGGCAAACGGGAACTTCAGTTTCTTCTTCTTCATCAATCCATTCTGGATACAGCGACTCCCATGTCACATTTCTTGCAGCATACTCCAGCTGCAAAACCACATGTGTCGCTTCAGGAATCACCTCCTCCCACTTCTCTATTTCACTCTTATTGAAGTTTAATAGCCCAATTCCTTGAAATTCATTTTTCCCTATCACCTTCTCACTCATTTTCACTATATCTTCCCAATCAATGTCCATATTAGATATATACCGGGGATCTGAACCGCCCCATATCCACCTATTCACAAAATTTGGCCTGCAATATGTAAATTCGGTGTCATTATTTTGCAACTATATATATCTTGTTCACTTCTTAACTCTACTCTGGGTTTACCATATATATATATACTCCAAACTCTCTTTTGTTTCACAGTTTTGGAAATTTATTCACTACTAGCAAATTCATCTCATCAGTACTGTTTCCAACAATGCATTGTATGTGAACATAAGTAGAATTATACATACCGAGAGCCAGAGCTTGATAAATGGTTGCTATTATAAACTTCTGGCGAGGAGAGGAGCGTTACGAAAGTGCCAGAAATGGCTATCAGTAGGATAAGTTTCAAGAAAGAAAATTTGCATCTTGAACTCCTTTCATGGATCGATAAGTGGAAAGGCTTCTCCACATCTTTGGCTTTACTTCTTGTCAGTCTTCGTTTGTATAGTTCTTCGCTGATCCATGCAATTATCAACACAAAATTAACAGATATAAAGAAAGAAAAGAAGAAAGTATACAAGACACACTTGAACAATTTCAAAGTATACGAGATATAATTTGTTTTTAATTAACTGAAACAATTTCAATAGAAGAATTTTAAGATAATAGCAGCAATCATGCTGCCACGTAATATCTTGTAAAAAGGGGAAACGCAATGATTAGTGACATGATAGGCATTCATTTTATTGTCCCATTTCAAAGTACAATCAGAAAGAATTCTTACTTTCTCGTTAATTGTAGGACACTGTTAGTGTTATTATCCCCTCTCCTATTATTATTATTATTATTATTATTATAATATAGGCCCATCTAATAGCATCTGCTACTGTTCTGATTTTAACATGCAACTCTAAAATTGTAAGGGAGAGAGTATTAGTACTAACATAGTCTCAAATCTTGTCCTCTCATGCAGTAGACATAAAACTCAGGCTTTACATAGGAAAGGGCTATGTTACACTTCTTCATTTGGGTGAGACTCAGATTTACAGTGTAATTTTAGTGTCATTATGAAAATTTTAAAAAACCGAATCACTCAAAACTCAATTTCTCAAAAAAAAGAAACATATTCAATTTTTATTTTTTTTTTTCTAGTGGGACTCTAACCGATTGTTGTTTACGGTTGGTACTGTTCACCTAATAAGTAAGTGAGTGTTTGATCCAAACTTGTTAACGCTAGAGAAACAAAAAACAAAATTATTGATTATATACAAGAGGAATGTATTGTTCGCAAAAGCAAGATATAATGGAGAGTTGAGATTGATATAAAAGTGGTTGGTTTCCTTTGAACGTAAATAACAAATCCTTTTGATTTTGAGATAAAACGTCCTTGTCATTAATTCCCTGAAGCCATAAACAATTATATCGTATGAATCACAAAAGATTGGATTTCAACAAAAAATTTTGAATTCCAATGAAATTTTTTCTGAGAAGTAGAAGCACTCCCTTGTCATCCTGTAGCAGAAAAAGATTGGACAACTCTAGATACGTAATTCCTAAATCCTAGCTAGCTACCAAGATTTGTGAATCAGATCGAGCATTATCTAGCTAGTTTTACCCAATAAGTTAACACCAAGTGTGCATTTTTAATCTCTCCCTTGAATGATGACAAAAGGAAGAGAAAAAGGTTAGCCTAGCTATTAACCTCAAACTGAATAGAACTTTACGTAATATAAACAATATTTATTGCCTTTGACATATTACGATCGCAGTTAATAGGCTTTGGTGACAATCTGTGCAGGTATTAAATTAAACCTGATAAAAGAAGAAAAAACAAATAAAGGGTTAAAGCAGAATTAATGGCTAGAGAATGAAGAACTCACATGGATGCAGGTGGCCGGTGTCTAGCTTCAATGGCGTGCGGCGCAGTACCCATTGTTCCTCGCATACCGACTATTCAGCAACAGGGGAATGCGACATCTGATCTAAAACAATGGGGAAACACCTTTTTTGTGAACTTGAGGCGCCAATGAAACAACTTATAATAAGGACAAACTATATTAAAAATTCCCAGAAAGTTAAACCATCTGATCTAACTCTCAAGTATTCAGAAGCAGAAACAAGTACAAATAGTATATCATTTGGGAGTTGCAAATATTGAGTTATGTGAAAGTGAAACAGTTTTCAATGCATGAATGGAAAAACACGAGCTAATCAAAATAGACCAAAAAAATAAGGCAGGGAAATCATTGAGAGAGAAAGTGCTAAGTAAATAATACATTGTGTGAATGTCTAATGACTCCTGCAGACTGCAGCCGAAACACAATCCTCAAGAATCAAGTCAAGTGGCCACAAAAACTAATCAAATTCGAAACCCAGAAACCAAGGAAGAGAGACAAGGTGTTCTTATAGTTATACCCCGACAGAGAGAGAGAGAGAGAGAAAGAGAGGAATGTAAGCTTGGTAGAGAACAGAGAGCTTTTGAAGCCGTGAAGGCACTCTTCGATGGGCATGGTTAGGGAGTTTGAGTCAATATAGACAGATTGACAGAGTAACGTCTTCTGAAATTTTGGTTTGTATCTTTCAATTTCATTCTAGTTTTTGGTAGTCACCAACTCTGCCTCATCTCTCAATTCATTATCCCTATGATTTTTCTTTTCCATGCCCAAAAAGAAAAAAAATTGATTTCTCTTTTCTTTTTCCTCTTATTGGTCAACTTGTCAAGTTCCCAGAGGGAAATTTATCTTACTTATATTAATCAGTACCACTCTTGCTGATGTAAAATCAAGCCTAGATATGAAGTATCAAAATTTTATTTTACATTCTGTTGCTAGATTAATATATGCGATACATAGACTTCCATTTTATTCATGTCAATAGGAAAGGCTTTTAAAATCTTTCAACCCCATGTTATGGCAAAAGGAAATTAGCACTCGGCAGAATTTTAAGTGCCTAATACGTAAATTTCTTGGCCCTTTCTTCTTACAATCACATTATTATTAAAGTAAAATATATTTTTTATTTTTGAATTATTTTTTAAATGTCACTTTAATCCACGAATAATCATATTGCTCGCTAAATTAGTCATCTGTACATAACACAAAAAATAATTATTTAAAAGATTGATTTAGTAGACAGAGTAATTATTTGATGACTAAAGTGACCTTTAAAAAATAATTCAATAATAAAAAAAATATTTAACTCTTATTATTATTTGGTTTATGATATATATGGGAATCAAATCCTTTATTCAATTCATTTGTTTTCGGGTAAGAGGGTAGGAGAAGGACATCTTAAGAGTATAGACGTATTTTTAAATTCTTAGAAGCTTTTATTTTATTGAATGAAAAAGAAAACAGAAAAGAGAAACTTGTCGTTATAGTGAGAGTAGTTGCTAAAGATAAGGTTAATGAAAACAATTGATTTAGTAGATCATGGACAATGGTTTATTGGTTTTGATTTAGAGTAAAAGCGAGCACATGTCCCAAGTCACTTGCCAAATAGGGAATATAATTCCTTCTGAAAATTAGAAAATTTTCCTAAAACGAGGAGGAGGATTGTTGCCAATGCCTGCCTAGTACCTTATTAAATCTTATATATCTTATTAGATCAGTTTTTGCACCTTTTCTTTTTCTTGCTTGAGTTAGGGTGTGTTCTCCATCCCTTGTCCTGTTTTTTCAATTATGGCTGACATGCAAGGTTCATGTTTTTTCTGTTGTAGGTAAAGTCTCATATCCTTATAATTTTCTCTTTGTGTTTAATCTAATGTAGTTTATCTGCATTTGAAGAAATTGGAAGACAACATCAACACCAAATTAACTGCCATGGGAAACTTGCACTAACAGTTAATTTACTGTACAATTGTGTTTCCATTCTATCTAATAGCATAATCAATCGTCTTTCAAATTGATGACATTAGTTTAAATGTCCTTTCAGTAATTGTCTCACCAAACCCAGGGTTTTAGCACTATCAAAATCAGTCAAAGCCACAATAACAATGCTGATTAACCGAAACCAAAAAAGATTGATTATCAATCAGCAAAAGAACATTGCACCAGTTGAGCTCCCCTCTTCCCATCTAACTTTCATATCTTGGGTCTGTCTTTTTGGCTCTATATAAATAAAAAATAAAAACAAAAGAAAATTGAAAGCCATTTTATAAATGAATCTCTTAAAAGAAAAGAAGTACAGGTTGGCAATCTTATTTGCTGAGAAGATAAAAAAGAGAAAGGGTGAGAGGAGATTTCCGGTAATAATTTAGGGCAATGGAAGCCTTGCACCCATCGCTACGTATCCGTCCCATGCATTACATTAATAATACATATATATAAATATATATATTGATTTTGACAGATAACGATATACATATGGTTTTGGTTTACAGATATATAAGGACTTCTATAAATGAAAGAGAAGTCTCATGAAAACATAGAGAGAGAGAGAGAGAGAGAGAGAGAGAAAAGGAATATAGAGACGTGAGAGTGTATTTGTATTGTATTGCAAGCGAAGCAAGTGAAAGGTAAAAGGGTTTGATTCTGTGAGTAAGCCGACCTGAGCCTTGTACCAGTAATCCTTTATCCGTTTACGAAGAAGCATGTCTGTGAGAAAGAATGGTACCCACCCTCCCACAACTAATTAAGCATGCGTAATCAGTTCTCTCCTTAAGTGACCTTCTCAAGTCAAGGCAACTTCAACAAAAAGTTCACCTTCAACTTCTAGGCCATTTCTTGTTTGAAAATGACATTAACAAAAGCAAGTTGCAACATCAAATAGCTATACATTAATGTCGAATGTTTAAACCACATATATAGGTAATTAAGGTCTAATGAATCAAAAGATTCATAAAGATAATTAAGGTGTTTCCCTATATTCAAGTATCAATAAAATTGGAACTAGTAAAGTTAATTGATAATGTAGGTCTAAGTTACTGGCCTCCAGTTTTTTAATCTTTCATAAGTGAACTTACATTGCCGTGCAAGTAATTTGTTTTGAAGTTTTGAAATCCTACTGATTCAAATTGCCCTCAGACATGGAAAATCACCTAGGACAGGAGTAGGAGGAAGTTTAAGGTTTTGGCCATCGAAATAAAAAAAGCAGCACTCTAAGGTAGCGTAAGAAGTTCTTGATTTGTCCCGAAGGAACCCAACTATGCATGGGAGGATTTCTTCTTTGTCAGATGGAGCTTGCATCAATTTGAGACACGGGTCAGTTCCCTAAACTTTTGGCCTTCTAATTAATTAAGCTGAACATAATCCAGCCAAAAGGTAAGCATCACATCACACCACCGCTCCGGAAAATAGAGTGGGAGAGAACTGAATATATATATACCAGTTGTAAACACGTGTCATGCATAGGTAATTAATTAACAGCAAAAAAGAAGAGAAACAGAAAAAATAAAAGGAAGAGCCTGGATACAATGATTTAAATAGCCTTACTCGTAGAGAAATGATTCTCTTTTAGGTATACTAATAGATATATTTCTCCCCTTCTGAATTAACTTATACTTGTATTAAATTCAAATTATTTTACATATATAGCAGATAACACCTCTTAATTAATTCCCCCCTTTCAATATATATATACATTAGAAACATTTTACAAGGAATCCAAAAACAGATTCAGATTTGTCCCATATATATAGGTGCATGGATAAATTAAGGGGACTGGACTGGAGCTCTCTCTGGTGGTTGAGGAGTTGGTGGTTTTGACTGCAAAACCTTATTTTCTCTCCATCAGTTAATGAACCTGTTCCATTTAAACAATATAAAAACACAAATTAAAACAGTAATGATATATATATTTGCATATTAAGCAACCTGAGAGACTTGATGGTTAAATATGCATATATACTTCACCATCACAACATGTTAAGCAGACAGGCAACATCAAAACCCAACCAGAGAACAGTCACGTCTTACTCTTATGGTGAAATAAAGCTTTAGATCACCCACATAATATATATATATATATATATATATATATATATATATATATATATCAGGCAGAAGAACCAAACAAATGAAGTAAATTTAACGAATGACTTTACTCGATAAATGTAAGTCATTAATTGCTGCACCATCACATTCACACACGAGTACGAAGCAATCTTGTGTTTCCACCTACACCTACTCTATCCCTGCAACACATAATCAATGTCCATTCAGAGTTGCAATCATAAATTGAAGAATGAAATTACATCAGAATCAGATTCAATAATCAAATATTCTCATTAGTAACGATCGATATGCCAGTTCTGTGAATAGCTTATGAAGGACATTGTCTCCTCGCACAAAACTTCCACAACAATGAAACTAATTAATGAAGTAATACATATCAATGAAATAGTTACCCTGCTATATATGCTATCAGCCTTAGTTTTCAATACCTTGGTCGATCATGTCAGCATTTATCTGATTCTTGAGAAGAGTTAAATATATTTTTTGACTTTGATTTATTTTTTAAATATCAGTTTAGTCTTTCATTTATTTTTTGTGTCACTTTAATTTTTAAATAATTACTTTACTTGTCAAATCAGTCTTTTAAATTATTATTTTTTGTACTATAGAAGATTGATTTGACGGATAATATGATTATTAGAATATTAAAATAACACAAAAAATAAATTAATAACTAAAATAATATTTAAAAAATAATTTAAAGATGAAAAAAATATTTTATTATCTTGAGAATTATATATATATTGACAATACACATAGAAACTCACACAAAGAGTGGTAACAATAGATTTTCAATGAATCAATTTAATGTTTTTTCTCTTTGAAAAAGGAAAAAGGAGAGAATGAAAATGCAAATAGAGCCCATCAAAAAATCATAATTCAAGTATTGTTTTAATTATTTTGGATTTTCTCAAAATCCATTTTATGTGATCACATATAGAGCAAAATGGACTGGAAGACAAAACTGGGATGCATTAGGGATGAGTCGATCACTGGTGATAGGGCTCAAATGTGAGCAACCCAATAACTCTCTTTGAGCCAACAATTTATATTTGGGCCATAAATCCACCAATAGCCCAACTTGAACATTAACAAACATAGAAACAAGTTGGGCTTTTATTTTTTTTTTTTGTTTTCTAAATTATATGACAGTAAAAAAGTTCGAATCTCTATTTATTATGTATTATTTAAATCTCTTACCATTAAATCAAACATAATAGCTCTATATACTATGATATGACTCCTACATACTATATTGTTTTCGTCAATATTAGATGAGAAATATAATATGATATGACTACGATAGTTAACAAACAATATGATGATGATTTCTATCAGCAATAGAAAAATAATAATATGATGATGGTTTCAACTTTCAACCAAGAAAAGAAAACGATGAATTGATGATGGGGTTTACTTCTGTTCATGATCTATTGGAGATGCAGTACTTTGGATAGAGTAGGACCAATAGGTGAAAAGAAACGATGAAGAAAAAGAGAGAGTTTCTTTCTCTTTTTGATGGATGGAGATTAGATTAAGGTTAAATTAGATTAGATAAAAAGATAACATAAATAAATAAGATATAGTAAAAAATTATGGGATAGGATGATTGAATGAAGGAAGGTTCGAACGGGACATGTCTGAAGTGTCAATTATTGTATTGCAGGTGCTGTGGTTTCTGTCGTTTCCCATGGTTTTGTTGCCACTTGTTTTTGCAGTTGCCACCAGTTTCCTTTGCCACGTTACGCCTTCCCTTAATAAATCCAAATCCAATCTTTCATTTCATGTACTGGACATTGACAACGTTGCTTACTCATCCTTCATTATTTATATCTTTTACATCACTTATCTTTTACATCACTTTTCGGATTATACTAATTTATGTCATATATACCCATAGCCCCCCCCCCCCCCCCCCCCCCCCCCCCCCC
>QAOA01001205.1:453711-501215 GCA_003255065.1 Cercis canadensis
TGCAAGTATAATTATATAAAGTTAATTTTTAATTTTGTTAGTACTTTCTTTTTCATCTTAATTTTTAAAATAATTAAGACTTCTTTCAAATGATAAAAATTCACAAAAGAAATTTTTTAAAAGATACCAAGATGAAGCTTCACAAGTTTTAAAAGATATATGCAAATGAATCTTTTAGT
Organism: Cercis canadensis; assembly: GCA_003255065.1. Lineage (NCBI taxonomy): Eukaryota > Viridiplantae > Streptophyta > Magnoliopsida > Fabales > Fabaceae > Cercis > Cercis canadensis. The sequence continues at coordinate 453,891 of QAOA01001205.1, forward strand.
TTGTCTTTTCTCTTAGTCCTATGTCTCAATAAAAATGCGATGAACTCTAACTTTAAATTTCAAAAGTTTACAATTTTTTGACAAAATCTTCATGTCAATTTGATAAACCATCAAAAGCATCATCTATTGACAAATGTCACACTTACTAATTTAATGGTTTAACTAAATTTATATTGGTTATGTTGATTATGAACTATACAATTTAAAACATTTTAAAATTTATGAGAACAAGTTTCCAAGCAAGGTCTCTAAATTTTGGAGAAATTTGTTTTTTAAAGAATTCTTATGAAATTAGAAGTATTGTCTAACTAAGAATTTTTATACCTTAGTACCATAATCTAATCACTATGTAACTTAAATACTACAAAAATTTGTAATAATTCCTATCTAGTGTTATAAAAAAAATAATTTTTAAAAAGTATCGGTAATGTCAATTAACCTTTTAGGTGATTTTGAATTTAACATGAAAAATAATACATAGAATATTCGCATACGGTGAAAGAAAGATAAAGCTTAAGAATATCCTAACCTTTAAGAAAATGTTGACACTAATTAATTACAGACTTCATATATTAATACCTTAGTTATTGAGATGATAAAATTATTGTGGAATATTCATTCAATATAACATGTATCCATCTTTAATCTTACATTTATTGTATATTATTCTACTTTAAGTAATAATAAGCGTAGTTTATGTGTGAGAATTTTCAAGTCAATGGAGCCCTAAAATAAATCACTTAAAGATATTCTTTCTATAGATTATGACAATCTAATTCTACTTAAATCACTTTTATTAGAAGTCATTACTAATTAATTTTGGTACAATTTTTTTTATATAAACGTTTCAAATACGTTAAATACTTAAAAGTTAAAACATCTATTTTAATTCAAATTAGTTAATATANAGGATATTCTTTCTATAGATTATAACAATCTAATTCTACTTAGATCACTTTTATTATAAGTCATTACTAATTAATTTTGGTACAATATTTTTTATATAAACGTTTCAAATACGTTAAATACTTAAAAGTTAAAACATCTATTTTAATTCAAATTAGTTAATATAAAATTAGAAAAGGGCACATTATCTTATATTTAATGCTTATTAAAAGAAATGGTCATAGAGAATTAGAGATTGAAGATAAACTTTAAAACTTCACTAATTATTAGTGTAAAAAATCAATATTTTAAATATAAGCATAACAAAAAGTATTTATCTTGGGAAAACCTTTAAATTTTCATTTTTTTACCTATATGAAGAAAATTTTAAGTGCATAAATTGAGAAGAAAATAGCTGCCTCCGTACAGAAAAAAAAAAAAAAACTTCTCACTAATAAAAAATTATTTAAATATTTATGGTACTTTTATTTAAATTAGTGCTTGTAATTTTTTGATTAATGATATATTGTTAATGGTAAAAAGAGAATACCACAATCACATGCAAAAATGTCTCCAAAATTATTTGTATTGCCAAAACTAGAAAACTTAGTTTTAGTTATTACACAATTATTTTCACTTTAGGCAATGAAATAGGTAATTTATAGTTTAATAATTAATTTAATATGCATCAATCACCACTAAAGAGAGTACTACACATATATCATTGCTAACCTTGTGAAAATCATACACACAAAATTTAAGCCTGAAATTCTGAGAGTATAGTATCATTTTAATGGTGTAAAGTTTTGAAAAGTTGAGAAAAAATAATTTTGGACATCCAAAAATTCTCAAAAAAATTCAGAAGGTAGAATAGGGAGAAGTGAAAAAAAACTTGGCAAGTTTCATAAAAAAAACTCCCAACATGTGGCCTCCATTTTGCTTTTTTACTATTATATGATCATAATAAGACTAGCAAAGTGAATAAATAGTAACCCCGAGCTCGTCCTTATCACCTAACTATAACTTAGCTATAGATAATAATATAATGTATAAAATATGCATAGTTATCAACTTATCTTAAGGACGAAATAAGTTACATTTATTATTTTCCTTAAAAAATTTAAATATAATATGTCAACGATCTCAATAATTCATGCTTTCGTTTTATGAAAATAATAATGTGAAAAAAATTTATTTAAAATATATATAACGCTAAATTAAATCCTTCCATATATTTGTTAGGTAAAATGGAGATAATAAACATCAGTTTCATAACTGATTAATCTCAGATGAAGATGAACTCAAATGTGGGGATCAAACATATGCAAATCAAGAAGGATCATCATGCTTCGTATTTCATTATTAGATTTTTTATGGTATTCAAACTGTGAGATATTATTTTGAATATTTAATCATTGATAGTCTTCAGTATGTATAAACCATTTGCAACTACTTCTTCTCGAGTCATTAGATGATTTTACAAAGAATTAAGTTTTCACAAAATTATATATTTTTTATATTAATCAAGACTCCTGCACTTATTTGCTTCACTGTTTGTTACTTAATATTTAATATATTGTCAGCATATTGAAATGGTCATGCTTATTGTACACAGATTACATTTAAAAGTAAAATAACGAAGTAGCATGCATGATAATCTTTTTTTATATATATAGTATCATTTCAATTTTAGACACATTGTCAAATAATATACATACACTAACAATGTAATAAAAAATTTAAAAACTGAATTAAGCTGAACTGTGTGAATTTAAATGCTGGTTAGTGGGCTCATGGACCTGCAAATCCTACTTGCAAATATGAAGAGTGAGGAAGAGAGTGAGATTTACTCTCTTTAATTTTTTGACTTGTTTTTTATATTATTGTTCTTCACTTAGCTTAATCTATTTATTAATGTATATTTTTAAATTTTATCATGCTTAAAATTTTATTTTAAATTGTGAATCTTTATATATAAATTTAAATATAATTCTTTTAAAAAAATTTCATAAATTTGTTTGTGAAAAATATATAAATGGAGAGGAATATCATACTTTATGTATTTTCAATTTTAACATAATTTAATTACTAAAAAAAAAGTTTTAACATATATTGTTATTTTAAATGGGGTGCTAACACAATTTTAGTTAAATTAGTGGGTCACATTAATACTATCACACAAGTTGAGAAATAACCAACTTAACAGGTAACCCAAAATAAATACTCACCATTAGATTTGGCACATAGCACAAAAAATGGTGGTGACTGTACCACCTAGGATGGGGTTATATAACCCTATATTTTTACTTGGGGTAAATTAAAGTCGCCCTGTGTTCTATTAAAAGATGACATATTATCGTTTTTTGCAACTCAAACTCCAAATAACTCAAAGATGTTGATTGGAGCAAGAAACCATGGCGTTTTTTATTTTTATTTTTTCAGAGAACCTCTTCTTCACTATGTGGAGCAACCCCCTCCTCACCTCCATCGCCACGGATGCCCTTCTTCACCTTCACCTCCATATCAGAAACTTCATCCTCTTTGCTGGGAATGGGATGCAATTTGAAGAAGGTGCTAAGCAAAGTTTTCCCATCTTCTAATGTTATTGAGTTGGCAGAAAACGATTTCACGTCAGCTTTTAATGGTAAAATCAACATTTCTGTTTGTGTATAAATCAGCATTGACAGAAGAATTTAATTGAAGCGAAAATAAAAAGTGAGAGACATCGGGAACTAAACTAATAACACACCAAAAAGTAAGGATACATCAGTATCTCTTTCTCCAGCTCTTCTTTACCTGTGGGTGGTAAAGCATAGAAAATTCACTAGCACACAAAAAATAAAATAAACGAGCGCCAATTAGGGTTAGCCAGATTAGATTCCAAAACCGATTGCTTTTCTTCCTGTATTGTGTTTGTCTTCCACTTGACTTGTAGGTTTGGCTCGTTAAGTTACGGTGTCTAGTGTCATTGTCTTCAAGTAAAAGAGTTTCCACACGGAATTAGTGAAATGGATCCACACAATTAAGAGACGCAACTCCATCTAGGCAATTTGTCATGAAAGGGAACACAAGCAAACGCGGATATATACAATATTCTTCCTTCTTCAAGCTCCCCATATCAAATTATCAAAATATCTATCAATCCCACGTTTTACACATAAAACATGAAGATGAAGGGGAAAGAAAGATTTTGAAACAATGGGATTTGTGTGGACTGCTTATATTATTTGTATTAAAAAATAACAAGAAAATTGAAAACTTATGGTTTAATGCATACTTACCATAGTAGAAGATCATATAATTCAACCCCAAAAAATTAGAGAAAAAAAAAAAAAAAAAAGAGAGATCTTCAAAATTGGGTAGCCCTCCGCAAAAATAGAGTATGGTCAGCAGCAATTTATGCTCATGTTAGAGAATTGACTAGACAAGGCAGATCCACCACCCAAATTTCTTTTCTTAGGCTTCAGTATTGGGGTTGGAGGCACCCACTTGGCATTGTCAACAGTAGTAGCTGCTGGACGAGGTACAGCACCTTTTGCTTTTGCTCCCATGGCCATATCCATATAATTCTTCTCTCTGCCACTGCCACTGCCAACACCTGCAACAGCACATTTGTCCTCTTTTTGTCTCCCAGACCCAGAGGGAGAAAACCATTTGGAGTGCATGTAAGTAGTGGTTCTCCACGGTGGTACGTAGAGGCCCTTTTCACTTAGGGACTGTTTGGCTGCACAACATAGCAGGGAGATTATTTTGGATAACTTGTTCTCAGTCCCAACGAACATGGATGGGAGTGAGTTTGTGAGTTGTCTGTAGGACTGAGTAGGCCTTGCTACTTCAAATTGGGACCTCAAGTCTATGTCTACTATTACCCTCACCAGATTACCATTCTCTTCTTCAATTATGACATCTATGTATTCGTATTCACCTGTTCCATAATAAACACATAGCATCACAATTTACAAAGAAAAAGTAATTAAATATCAAATTTTAGAGAATCTGGGAGCGAGAATCTATGTGTTCATTTGACGAAAAGAAAAATTAATGGATCTAGAGAGAGAGAGAGATACCAGCGGGACATCCGAAGGAGGTGGGCCAACATGTTTGGCACAAGCAAGCATTAAGGTGATCATCCATTTTGAGTCTCATGACAAGCCACTTCCTCAAACTTGTTGTACATCTTGTCTTCTCGCCCTTCCTCATATGCTTCAACACACACTCCATAACCTTGGACTCTGCTGCTGTCACACTCCTCAAAATGTCCTGAAATCACTAAACTAATCAATTATTAACAACAACCAGCAATATAATATAATAGTGCAGATACAGAACAGAAAGAAACAAGCTTTAGACCCAGGTCGAGGGACTACCTGCAAAACAAAATAGTAGTGATCAGTTGGATGATTTAGAGCATTAGTTTTACGATTTGAGGAACAACACCCTGCGCCTGCGGGGGATGCTGACTCAGATTCTATAAAATCTTGTACCATCCGAACCAGCTCCTCCTCCTCTAAGCTCCTGCTTCCCATGGATCTCTGTTTCTTTGAGTTTATGATTACGAGGAGCTTCCTAATGTAATGTGTTGAGTCAAAGAGAAAAGAAAAACGATGATGGTATAAAAGAAAACAAGGATGGAACAAAAACCACAGGGCTAGTTGGGATTTCTCGAAAGGCTTGGACTTTGTGTGCTGTCCTACTATTATATATACTATTTCCTTAAGACAGAGTGTGGGTAAGGCGGTGGAAATTGCAGCTATATGGTGTCTGACATATGATTGATAACTGATAAGGCCAAGCATTGATTTGTAATTTGTTAGTGTAAATAGAAATGGTAAAAATGTTGACAGCACCCTGTGGTCCAAAGCAAAGCCGCAAACGTGTATACTGTGCCGAATATCCTTATCTTTTTCTTCTTCCAATGCTCATGAAGTATGTAGAGGATGGCAATGGGGGAGGGGTAGGCCCTCCCGGTCCTAAAAGATATTCCCATGGCCCATCTCCAATCTCATCTTTGGCGGATGATTTTTCATTAGTCCTATTCTCGTTCTATTGAATACTCGCTTGTCCTATGCCCTACCCTATTTACTGATATAGTCATGTTTTGTTTCAGTTTATTTATTTATATATATTTATGTACAATACAAAACGGAGTAAAATGAGTACTTCCTTTTCTATCTCCGGCTCCGGCCCCATAAAATCATTCATTTAAATTCTCATTCACATCTTTATACTAATTTTTTTCTGCCTCATATCCGTATTTGACTGGGCAAAAATAGCACACCCTATTAAATATAAGTCAAATTGTCATCCTAATGAACATGATAATGACCTATATTACAAAGGGGTGATATGGGCTGGGTAAGGCCATCTGTTGCCCATGGACTTGAATTCTCTTCCTGTCATATTGTAGACTCACCAACTCCAGTTCATGAGACAAGATAACAGAAATTGATCCACTAGATTGAAATGCCTTGTTCCTTCGCCTTCAAAATTTCCAACAAGAAAAATGCATATGAAAAACGGCCTACACTTTTTTAGTTTACTTTGTTCTTCTACAAGGAAAGCTATTTATCATCAGCTGATAAAAGGATCCTCATAAAGGGAAAATTCTAATATATTAAAGGAATATTGCTTTCATAAGACACACAATATTCTAATACTATTTAGTATGTGGCTATTAAACATAATAATTACATAATTTAAAAAGATATTTTAGTCATTTCTTTGTGTAAAGAGCAAATAAATTCAACTTCTCATACCTAAGATTCATTTTCTCTTCACTTAAAAAAAAAAAAAAACACTTTCCCGTTTAAATTTTCTCATTGAGGAGTAATAATAAATACATAAAATTTGTGACACCATAATTTAAAACTGTCCTCTGATAGAAGTTGAGTTCGACCAAACAAGAAATTAAGTGGAATAGAATATTGTGAATTTTCTATTATTTATTATTATATGTTAATTGTTATTGAGCAGCAAAAAGAGTTGCAGACAGTACCATAGCATTTGTCGTATCAAAATTTCCTTGGGGCTTCTAATCTATTTCCTTCCGGCAGAACATGGTCAGACTCTTGCTGAAAGGCCCAGTTGGAAAAAAATTAGATACTGAGTAGCATGGCCGAGGTGAACGATTGAAGTGCCAAATCCATGATATGATGCCGAGTTTGAATGACAGAAATAACGGGACACATTCTACCAAAACTAGTGGATCATATTGTGAAACTTGTTAAGTCATGCACAGGTTTGATACATCTGAAATTGCTGTACTTGGATATTATATCATATCATATCATATCTGAGATATACCTTGAATAGTGGTAACCACTTTCGTATGTAAATCATACCCTTTTGGAAGATAATACTTGAGTTGGAAGCAAGACATGCTGGTGACCTATTTCTCATTACCTATGTTAGCCAAGTCATACACAAGCACCAAGCATTTTGCCTCCAGGCAAGGTTCCAAGTTTCCTATGCCTAACTGAATTGCCTTGAATTATCAAGTCCACTTCAAATTTCAACAGGAAATCATGAACAAAGCATGTTATTTCATTTTAAACAAGCCAATCTGTTGGTGCCCTTCAATATATAGTGCCATTATAAAATTCAATGGAGTACACTCCGGCTGTTCAGAATTTACAATCATAATTAGCTAAATGCATTCCAAGTCTAGGTTATAAAACAAAAAAGGAAAAAAAAAAATGATAAGTTTAATCTCAATACATTTAGTCAAAATCCCAAAATTTGTTAGTTTCCGGCATGAACTTCGTTCCAGATGATATCTGCAAGAAAGCACTCACTCCTCCTAAACATCCAGCCATGAATATAGAATTCTAATAATTACATACATGTCCAGGATTTGTTTCCAATGCAAGGAATACGTTTTCAAATCTATTCATATCCAGAGTATACGTTTTCAAATCTATTCATATCTCTCATCTTTCAGGGCCTAGGTTGGCATTCAAAGCAGAAACTGACCAATGTCACATTCAAAATTGGTATCTCAATAAAAGGAATAATGGATAATAGGAAAAAATAAAGTAAAGATCACAGTACATTCTCGTCAAAGTCATATCTGACAAGCTGTTAATTTCCTTAAAACTGTACTACAAAAAAATGTATATTTTAGCTCATATTTTGAGACATGGCCTAAATGAAGAAAATCTTCCTAAGGTACTCTATTCATCTCTAAGCCACATAATTGGACCATCTCTATATCATAAATTACAATGAATTGCCCATGAACACAATTGAGTAAAAAATTTGTTGAATCTGGACGAACAATGAGTTGAAGTTTTCAAGAAAATGATGAAAATCCTTTCACGAGGATTCAAAATGGCATGTCTGTAGTATAGGATTGTTAGGAGCTATAAACGACTACTTAGACAAAATGATGAGTGGGGTATTCATGCTCATATCCGTTGTAATCATAATACAGTCTCTCCCCCTTAGAAATATCACGAGTAGCAACCAAAAAGACCCTGCATTCACCATTAACACTGTATCTCACGCATTTACAGTTCTGCTTCTTCCTACCTTCCCTGCACAAATTGGATGTATTTTAAACATAATAAACCTAAAAACTACCAAATAATTATTCATATAAATATTTTTTTATCATTTCCCTAAGTTAGAAAACTACAGAGATGAGTTCTTCACAGAGCATGCCAAGCAACTTATGACTTGGAATGCAAAAAGTATGGCATACGAATGTCCACATGAAGGAGAAATATAAGTGAAATGATCCTTTTCTTTCCCTTTATATAAGACTGTGGCATGAGATATGTGTGACAGGCTTACTGAGTATGATTGTTGATGCCATTAATAAAGCGAGCAATGTTTCCACGTTTATCAGGGCAGATGACAAGACTGTTGGAAGGATCTGTTGCAAGAAGAAGGGTCATCATACTGTCACAATCATCGCGCTCTCGGTTCTTAAGGTAATCCACATCACCAATGTACTCAGCAAGAAATGTCATATCCTTTATCGGGCCATCTGCCTCTACAGTAAAGCTACACAACAAGACCAATACAAGCCTACTCAATATTAAGGTGCCATATAGCAATTGCCTACTGTATTAATGAGTTCAAGATGAGTACCCTTCACATGAATCAAAAACAACCAAAAGGGGAGGGCATTCGCCTCTTTTACACATGGCTCTGCAGTGTTCCAAGGTTTCATTATCTTCCCTGGAAAGAACCTAAGAGGAAAAAGAGGAATCTTCATTGACAACTATGGAGACATCTACTGCAATCACGTTAGTAGCCAAAATTCAAGAGGTAACGAAACTACAAGAGATGTAATTATTTGAAACCTGCATGCCACCATTTTCAAACTTTGCTTGATTAGCAGCTCTAGGAGCCATCATAGATGAGTATGAGAGATCATCACTGAATTCCATATGCAATGTTGTTAAAGCAGAAGCAAGAGAACGCATCTGTTTCAGTCTCTGGCCAGCATCTTCTGTTGGAATAAATGGCAATAATCTCCTCCTCTTCTTTTGCAATACCAGTGATCCTGAACGTCTCCGACGCTTCTTGACATCTAGAGTCCCGAAAAAGTAAATCAAGAAAAAAAAAACTTCCAATTAAATATTTTATTTTGAGAAATAGCATAAAACACACTACAGAATTGGGGGAACAGTGAACTCAAGCTAACCTCTATCAATTTTCCAAAATAACGCATACATTACATTAAAACTTGACCACAAAAACCTAGGGAAAAAGGTATCTAAAAGTACTCTTTTTGCCTCCTTTACCCAACGAAGTTATCAAAAGATTCATGATGAATTCTGTGTGCCCCAGAAACCAACAAGAAACCAGAACTGTATGCCAAGCAAGAGAAAACAAAGCATACAAATAAGAAAAAATTTCAACAAAGAACTGATGGCACAAATAGAAAACAGCGCATTAACATGCACCAAGTCTCCAGTAACCTCATGTCTTAATGAAATCTTTCCAACGAAAATTTGTGTGTGTTCAGTTGTCTGGGAGGTTTTCATGCATTTGAAGAGTGCTAATATTTGACAGATAATTATAGTACAATTCATGTTACAATAGGAAATCAAAAGTTTTCTATCTTTCCTTTTAAGACCCACCTTCTATATAAAGTAAGAGTCCAAAAAAATTCTTTTAGAAAAAGGGGAAAAAAGTTTAAATGAGTTTCTTTAACACTTAGAAACCTTTTTCTAATCATATACATATAATGGTGGAATAAAGAGCCTCAGAGCCCAAAGCTATTGACTAAAATGTAGTGTTATCAAATACTTAATAACTAAATCAAAATCTTTCCATGATAATACCTAAATATTTATGGATCAAGTCATCATAGTAACTTGCTGTTCGGGCTGTTGCCCGAGTGGTCACAGGACTCTGTCCCCATGGAGAGGTCCAATGTTCGACCCCCACCCCATGTGTGTGAGTTCCCCTTCCCCTCACCTGAAATGTACCCAGCAAAATTCATAAGATTAAACCACCTTTTACTCTTTCTGTCCATGTCCGTGTCCATGTCCAAATTCCCTTTCCTACTAATCAAGTCTTCACCTGAATCATGACACCAAAAGAATCCAGTTTGATTGCTTCTTTTCCTTGGCAAGACCTACTTAACCAATTAATCTCTCTATTACCAAGAATTATTACAGCCTTCTTGCATATCTATATCATGTTTCTTTCAATGCTATTGTCATTGGCACTTGAGATATCCATTAGGGTTATCATAAGAGTATTTAAGAAAACAGCAATTACTTACGCTGAAATTCACTATTGATAATTTTGTTTAGTATAGCTGTAACTTTACATAAATGTTGGGTGGTTCATTTAACTTTTTAAACTAAATGTGGGGTCAGTGTGTTTTTGGACAAACTTGGCAGAGTTTAGAGTTATTTACCAAGAAAAATGTTCAAGGACACTTCTCCAAAAAAGATATGAGTGTCTGCTATTTACATAAAATTTACATCAAGACAATCTCCAATTAAGAAGGTGAACATCTTTCCTATTAAAAATCCCATGAAGAAAGCGCATGTCATTGACTGTTCCATAGTTTCCCATTCAATTAGCCCCCTTTATCTTTCAACAACAGATTTAGATTTCAAAGAGCGTGAGACTAAATGCACTGAAATCTGCAAGCTCATGCAATGTGACTTTGCAGCTGTATTTGAGATAATTTTTCAAATTGTTATGTAACACAAACTAATAGATCAATCTTTTGTTCAGAATATCGTGTTTGTTTGATATGATCTCAATATCACTACCATGGAAAGAGAGGAATAGGAATTCAGGAATCAAATAAAACTTAAGTAACTATCCATTCATTCAAATCACAAATAAACCTGGTTATTCCAAGTAGCTTTAATTGGTCTACTTATCATACAAACTGTCATAGGCAAGTTCTATCCAAATTAATTGCCCATTGGGTAAACCAATAGTTAAGAAGTTGTATAGCTGATTGTGCTCAAATATAGGGGAGCTTTATCAATGAAAACAAGAATAGCCCCAATATCCAGATCAATTTGGAAGAGAACATTCCACGATTGTGGTAGAGCATTCCCCAAGACCCTACAGAATATCAATCCCGCACCCAAATATACATGATGCATTTATAGAAGGTTACTACAAATTCTAAAAATATTTCATGAACTTATTCATGTCTCCAACAAACTTGAAAGACATTGCTATTGCTAATTCTCAGAACTTGATAGAGTCAAATTATTGACTTTGATCCATATTCATTTTTGTTTATTAATAGTATTATTTCTGGAAGCAATGCTGTATGAACTATGAAGCCTGAGACCAAATTTAACACAAAAATGCATCTATAAAACCAAATAATGATTGAGGTCGATCAGATGGTCAAAACAATAATAATGTTATATTGATAATGAATGAATTTTTGTGCACATTACCTTGAGGATCTGAGCATTTGTGTTTAGACTTAGAACACTTCTGAATCCGGAAAAAATCAATAATCTTCTTCTGGGAGAAACCTAAATTAAAAAAATAAAATAAAATCACGAAGACATTGCCACATTTATCGTCACGCATTGCAAACAGCAGAACAGACTTATTTCTAGCAACAGCAAGAAAGAAAACCAAAGCAAAATCCCTACTTCTTACTCTTCTCTCTCCAGAACACTTAGGGCAAAGCCATGATCCAATCGGGATTCTGACCACAATGGGTCTCAGGCATTTCATATGGAAGCCTTTATCGCATTTGTCACATAGGAGCAGCTCGTCTTGTCGTTCACCTGACCCGCATTGCTCACAGGATAGGTCACTGTAATCCTCCCGCTCAATGACAGCAAAGCGGGCTTTGGCCATTATCTCGGTCAAAGACTTATACTTCTTCGGCGGCTGAGAGGCCGACGGCGATGGGTGGCGCGGGGCCTGTGTGCGGCGGCTGAAGCCGATGAGCCTCTGAGCCGCCGCCGCTGAGGTGGCAGGAGCCATGCGTTGTGGGCAGGTTGGGAATTCCGAGAATGTTCGAGGGTAGAAGAGGAAATGAGGAAACGTTTCCAGAGCTCTATGGAGGAGGACGGGAATGGTGAAGAACAAAAAAAAAATAACAAGACTTTTCTTGGTGTCTCCTCGCGGGAGAGTGCCACTGACGGAAGGCGAGTGAGGGGTACGGCCAATGACGTGGAGACTACTCATTGGATGTGCTAACGTGCACCTGGCATGCGCACGGAATTTTATGCGTTTACCGTGCGCACTGTTCCGAGCTCATTCCTCAGTCTGAGTCATGACCCTTTTTATTTGATAAGACGAAATTAGGCTTCTTAACAGGTCAAAGATACTGCGGTTTGGTGTTATATCAGTAATTTCCATTTCAAACAAAGTTTCCTGATAACAAAAACAAAAAAACAACATCAAATAAAGAATCAGTGATATCATATGGTATGTATCGCCATAAAAATGTAATATGTTTCTTTAAATTTCCAATTTTGATGAATACAAAAATTGGTAAACATGATCTTTATTTATTTTTTTTGGATTTAAATTATCTTTATTTATTAAAGTTATACCTTTTTTTTGCGATAAAGAAAAAGTTGCTCCAACTCAATCATACCTAATTTATATATGTCTACCTTATTATTATTATTTTTTCATATGACCATACCACACTTTTTAAAATGTTATAGTCCCTGCATATATAACAGTTATTCGGTGAGTTATTGTTAATGATCAAAGATTTATTACTTTTATGTCACATATTTGGTCAAAAGATATGGTCAATGAATCACCTTCGTCAATAAATAAGCTTACTAAGAATAGAGAACATTCAAAACAAAACCTTTAATATTTTAGTGAATTTGTCTTCTACATTCTTATCATATATTTTTTAGATGATTTTTTAAATCTTTAATGATATTAAGTAATCTAGAGTTTAATATAGAATATACAGTCTAGATGTGTTTACATTTTTTTTTTCATTCCAAGTAAATATTATAGATAGACATGATTCCCGATACAGTTTTACCTTTCATTCCAAAACAAGCCTTAATACTTAAATTTGTTTTAGGTTTACTTTCATATTTTTATTCATTGTCAAATATAATTTCTTATCGATATTGTATAGGTATTGGTATGAGTTTCATACCTGGTACGATATGAAATGTTGATACGACTATTTTTCAAAAAAATGAGGTACAAGTACGCTACGTCATATATATATATATCAAATAAAATGAAAAATTCTAAAATTCTCCAAACATTAAATATATCAATAATTAATCCTTAGTAAATAAGTAACAACTAACAAATATTAATTCAAAATAATAGGAGCAATAGTGCAGCACCGAGTAGGAGGAGGAAATTTGAGGATTTTGGTTTCTGCCCTCTAGTTTGAGTCGTTTGATTGATTTCAATTTGGGGTGGGAGAAAAAGGAATTCAAAAATAGAAACAATATCATTTATGGGCAGCATTATTGTCACTTAAGTGAAACGACGTCGTTATGTGTAAGTGAAATTTTAGAAATAATTGAAACGACGCCATTCTACTTACCACTGATTTCAATTTGATGCGTTTATAGCTCGAAAATACGTTTCGACATGTTTCAAAACGCACCTAAAAATATGTTTGGTACATATTTCGGAGACATCTCCAAAACAGGTAAGCAACCAAAAGTCACGTTTGAGTGCTTCATAGCTTCTTATCAATAACAAAAGGCTTGGATTTCCTTTTTAAGTACAAGGGGGAAAAAAGACTAAAGTTTAGAAAAGGTTTTGAGAGGAATGAAAGGCTTGGAGTGAATGAATTAAAGTTGTTTCAAAGAGAATGAGAGGTACCTTATATAGCCTCAAAGATATTATAATCTTTCTATTGTGAATGAAACTCATATGTCATTTCCTCGTAAACTTTATGAATCAAATTATATATATAAAATCCAATAGAAGAAGTCTGGGTCATGAAAGAGAGATTAGGGAAAGAAAAAGTGACTGGGAACTCACCTCTACCGCCTTCGGTGGAGGAAGAAGACTTGATTGCTCGTTCATGCAAGAAAGTGAAGAAGGTTGGTGACACAAATCTTGCTCCATCTCAGGCCTCTGCGATGTTGGGAGAAGGGGAGTTGGCCAATGGAAGTGCGAAGGACATGGTTTTGGAATCTCCTTTGGCTAATGTGGATGTTAGGTCTATGCATGCAGTGCATGGTTCTGGGGACAACATTTTGAAAGATGGTAGTGAAAATGCAAAAGTCATGGCATCGGGAGTATTGGCTTTGAAGTATCCTTTGGCTAATATGGACGTCGAGGATATGCATAAGGACCATGGTGCTAGTGTCAATAACATGCAAGTTGACCTTTTATTGGGTAAGGGTCAGGGGAGCTATAAGGATCTTCTGTTGGGCATACAAACCAGCTCAGTGACCACGGGGAGTCTTTGGAGTTACCCTGGTCTAGATGAGGAGTTGCTTCTTAAAGAAGACGTTGTGTTGCCGTTGCCTGGGGATGACTCAGAGTTCAACCCATGCCCCACAGTTGAAGTATCGATGGATGAGAATGAAGAATATTACAAGTCATAGCGCCAGTCTCTTATAGTGAGGCTTCTTGGCAAAAGGCTGGGTTTTCGAATGATGACCAATAGGCTCCAAAAGATGTGGGAAATGGATGGCACTGTTAGGATTGTGGACCTTATAATGATCACTTTTTGGTCACGTTTTCGGACCAACGAGACCTACGGTTTGCTCTTATAGGGGGTCCTTAGCTGATCTTAGATCATTATTTGGTTGTTCATAGGTGGAGGCCGCTCTTTGATCCCAGTGACATGCAAGTTAAGAGACTAACAGTTTGGATTCGTATCTCGGGTTTACCCATTGAGTTTCACAATGAAAAGTTCTTATGGCGTGTGGGTTTTCTGTTAGGCACTATGCTTCGGGTGGATAACCTTACTTCTTAAGCATCGATAGGAAAGTTCGCTCGCATCTGCGTGGAGATCGACCTCCATACGAGCTTGGTTCCCAAGTTTTGTCTCTATGGCAAAGAGATTGCTATTGAATATGAAGGTCTCCATATGGTTTGCTTCAAGTGTGGTTGTTACGGTCACCATAGTGAGGCTTGCTCAGTGAGTCGACCATTGCTGGTTCCTGCCGGAGTTTCCAACGACGGTCAAGGGGAGGATAAGAACGTTGGAGCAAAGGAAGCCATGGTTACGGACGTCAATCCCATAAGCGATAATCCGGGGGAGCCTTCCCACCATTTTGGGTATTGGATGTTGGTGAAGAAGCCTTAATGTCATAGACAAGGCAACTCAAGGAAGTTTAATAATATTATTGAGAAGGAAAATTCGGGATTGGGAGTCTCAGTTATTAATGACATTACTGTTTCGAAGGATGGGTCTCGCTTCAACCTTTTAGCAAAAAATTAGGAAGAAGAGTTGCACAAGAGAGAGAAAATTCAGGCGGATTCCATGCATGATAAGCGTCCCATTGTTATAGGAAATAAGTTAAAGGAGCACACTGGGCCAAGCAGCTCAGGGACGAAACCTTCCCTACTTACTCGTATTGGGTCTAGCAAAATTGTAAATGGGTCTATATTAGGCCATTTGGCTTTAGGGCATTAAAAAAAAAAAAAGTGGGCCCCAAGGAGGTCATGTCAAGAGAGCTAACTCAGGTGTGTCCAGGGTGAAAAGTGGAGGTGTTAGTAAGGTTAGTAGTTTAGTGAAGGATAACGTGAGTGATATCCTTACTAGGATAGTGGAGAAAGAAGGGAAGAACTCTTCTCGAGTGAGCTATTACAACCCTTCCTTCTAGACAGTTCTCAAAGTTTTAGCTCCCCATTCAAAGGAAGAAGCCATGAAGGATCTTAATCGTTTAACCAAGCAGTTGCTTCTATTGATCCTGCTCCTTTTCGCATGCTGAATGATGAAGAAAGCCGCGTTAAGGAAGTGGTTCAACCAAAGCCACCTAATTTGGGTTTGTCCTTAGGGAAAGGGTTGAGTTGCATGCATGGTTTGAAGATGGTAGATAGGTTAGCTGGCCTTTTAGTTATGGAGAGAAGTGATGTCATGTGTGCACTTGAGGGCTCTTTGCCAAATGGCCTCTAATGGGTTGTCCTCCCCATTTGCTCTTGGTTTCGATACTCATCTTATTTGGTTTTTATGGATGTACACCAAAATATAATGATATAGAATTATCGTGGTGCTGGTAGTAGGAGGTTCCGGAGGTTGTTTCAAAACCTTATTCCCCAGTTTCGACTTTCCTTTGTTGCTCTTATGGAAACGCATGTTAGTGGCAATAAAGCTAATGATTTTATTCAAAAGTCTAGGTTTGACTCCTCATATCGTATGGAAGCTCAAAGCTTCTCGAGTGGAATCTGGTGCATGTGGGATTCTTCGTTGTGGTCAATCTCAGTGCCTAAGGCTCATAGGCAATTCATTCATTTTTAGGTAAGTTTCAACTTTAACTTTCCTTGGGTGTTTTATAGTTGTTTATGGCAGTCTCATTCCTAGCTGTCGTGTTTTTTTATGGCATGAATTAAGATTGTTGCATGCTACGATTTTGGGTCCCTGGTGTGTGGTAGGGGACTTTAACTTTTTACTTCACCCTTCTGAGAAACACAGTGGTGCTCCTCTTCATGTGAGTAGTTGTAAACCTTTCAATGATTATGGGCTAGTGGATGGTCGCTTTCAGGGGCCTAGTTTTACTTGGCATCGCAGTGGGGTTAGAGAAAGGCTTGATAGAATGGTTCATAACATGGATTGGCGTTTGGCTTTTGAAGAAGTTGTTGTTATTCATCTCCCGCATTATAAATTTGATCATAACCCCTTTGAATTAGATTTGATAATGACCGTATCATTAATAGAGGTAAGAAGCCTTTTAAATTCTTGGCTTCTTGGCTCTTTCATGAGGACTTCTATGCTTTAGTCCATCATTCTTGGATTTATAATTATAACTGGGTGGCTATTGTGGAAAATTTCACCAAGGAAGCTTCTTCTTGGAACTGAAGATTTTTTGGCACATTTTCAGGAGAAAGCAGAGGCTGTATAGTAGATTTATGGGTATTCAACACAAACTCAGCTTAGGTCCTAATATTTTTCGTAAGAATCTTCAAATCCAGTTATAGAGAGAGCTAGATGTTATTCTTAAAGAATAAAAGCTTCTTTGGGTTCAAAAAGCTAGATGCAAATGGGTGCAATTTGGAGATAAAAACACCAAGTATTTTCATGGCACTACTATTTTGAAAAGGCAAAGAAACAAAATAGTTGCTTTTAAGGATGATAATGAGGATTGGATCTTTGATACAAGATTGCTTTGTGATATGGCGGTAAACTTTTTCAAATATCTATACAAAAATGATAGTTTGTTTGTTCCCTTTCCTATTTCAGGATGTTTCCCGAGAATTGATTCCTTAGACATGCAATTGCTTCATGGTATTGCTTATCTTAAGGAAGTCTGAAACTCTTTCTTCAGTATGGGTGATCTCAAGGCCTAGGCCCAAATGGATTGCATGTCCTTTTCTTTCAGAGCCAATGGGAGGTTATTGGACCCTTCTTTTTCTCTCTTATTTCTCAGCTTATTGCTAATCCATGGGCAATTAGGGATATCAATAGCACTTTAATCACCCTTATCTCTAAAGTAGACACTCCATAATTTATTTCTCAGTTCAGGCTAATCAGTTTGTGCAATGTGGCTTATAAAATTCTTACTAAGATTGTTGCTACTTATCTCTGTAGAGTGATGAGCTACTTGATTGCACCTACTCAGTGCAGTTTTATTCTTGAAAGGCAAGGCTCTGATAATATTATTATTGCTCAAGAAGTGATCTATAGCATGAGACACAAGAAAGGTAAAAAAGGGTTCATGGCTATTAAGATTGACTTAGAAAAGGCTTATGACCGGCTAAAATGTGAGTTTATTAGGGAAACCTTAAAGGATATTGGCTTAAGGGAAGATCTCATTAATATGATTTGGCACTGTATCTCTTCTTCATCCTTGAATGTTGTTTGGAATGGTTCTAAAACTAATGATTTTTTTCCTACCAAAGGGATTTGCCAAGGGGATCCTTTTTCCCCTTATCTCTTTGTGCTTTGTGTAGAAAGATTATCCCACCTCATTAACTCGACACTTGCCGGTGGTCTTTGGAAACTAGTATGTCTCTCTAAACATAGGCCTCCTATTTCGCATCTCATGTTTGCAAATGACTTATTTTTGTTTGTGGAAGCTTCTGTGAAACAAGTTGATATTATGAATAGATGTCTCAAGCTCTTCTGTGATAGTTATGGGGAGCGAGTTAGCATTGCTAAATCGAAAGTTTGTTTCTATGCTAATGTTAGTCGTTCTTGTAGACAAGAACTCTTGAACAATTTGGGCATTGGTGTGACTTGTGATCTTAGGAAGTATCTTGGAGTTCCCCTATTGCATAAACATAGTCGCAAGTCTTCTTTCAACTACATTCCTGAGAAAGTCATAAGGCGTCTTAGCTTCTGGAAAACTTCTTATCTTTCATTGGCAGACTATCTTACCTTTTGTCAGTCAGTTCCTTCAGCTATGCCGAGTTATGTCATGCAAACCACGTGTCTTCCGTTGGGAACCTGTGATGAACTAGATAAGTATACTATGAGCTTTATTTGGGGCTTGAATCAGGAACATAAAAGAGTTCATCTGGTCAATTGGGAAACTTCTTGTCATCCTAAAGCTTTTAGGGGCTTAGGCTTGAGGCACTCTAGACAAGTTAATATGGCTTTCATGATGAAGTTGGGATGGGGATTGGTGAATAAATGAGATGCGCTTTGGGTTCAAGTGCTGCGTAGTAAATACCAGTGTGGGTTGGATCTCTCTCCAGTTATTTGGCTAAGGCCAAATAGCTCGAATGCTTGGAAAGGGATTTGTAAAGCTTGGTTGCAACTTAATAAAAACCTAGTTTGGAGGCTAGGTAATAGGTAAAGGGACGTCCTTCTTGATGGACCACTGGGTTTCTGGTATCCAGTCCCTTCGCCCTTGCATTACGAGGGAGTTTGTGGAGGAGTTGGAGCAAGTCAGTGTTGCCCAGTTTGTTACTAGGAATGGAAAGTGGAATTGGCCTTTGTTGGAGAGCATGCTGTCTAGAGAAGTCTGCCTACACATAGCTGGTATTAACCCTCCTACTATGAATGTTGGAGAGGATCTTCTTGCTTGGAATCCTTCCCATGATGGCAAATTCTCCATCAAGTATGCGTATTATAGCCTTTTGGGTCAGTCCGAGGAAGGAATGCATGGCTTATTTTGAAGTATATGGAGATGGGATGGACCCCAATGCATCAAGACTTTCCTTTGGCTTGTGGGTCATGATAGCATCCTTACTAACTATTGAAGATATCTGAGACACCTTGAAGCGGATCCCATTTGTACCAAGTGTGGCAAGGACTTGGAGTCTATGTTGCATGTCTTAAGAGATTGTGATGCTGCTCGCGTAGTGTGCTGGCATCTTGTGCACCCAGGTAAGTGGAATAGATTCTTTGCATTACCTTTGCATGCTTGGTTACTATTGAACTTACGTGAGGATTGGGGTTCAAGGCCTCTTGAGTCGGCTTAGATCTTTAGGGTGGCTCTTCACTCCCTTTAGGAGTCTCAGAATGCCTTTGTTTTTGACAATGTTCGAGCAACTGACAGGGGCGAGTTGGTGCCTCATATATTGGCTAGGGTGAAGGAGTATGAGGTTGCTAATGTTCTTTCGAGTTGCAGCTCTCACTCGGCTAAGCGCACCATCCAGAATATATCTTAGACGTTCCCAAGGAAGGGTTGGATCAAAGTCAATTCGGATGGCTCTATGCTTGGGTCTTCTTCTTTTGCAGCTTGTGGAGGTTTGCTTAGAGATAATGTTGGCTCTTTTATAGTTGGGTTTATATGCAACTTGGGTCATTGCTCAATCACTAATGAGGAGCTTTAGGGCCTGGTGTATGGTCTCTGGCTTGCGTGGGACATGGGTTTTTCGAGAGTGGAGGCAGAGGTGGATTCTCAATGTTGTTTGCAGCTTGTTCTTAACTGCAGCAGCAAGCACCACCCTTGTTTCAATTTAATCCAAGAAATTCGAGACATGAAGCGTTGAGGCTGGGATCTTAATATTATGCATGTGTTTAGGGAGAGTAATAAGTGTGCTGATGTTTTAGCTAGGGAGGGGCATGAAGCGTCTTTTAATGTAGTTCAGTTTTTTGAACCCCCTCTTTGTATTATGGATACTCTAGTTCAAGATTGCATGGGCATCTCTACGCCTAGGTTAGTTCCTGTTTAGCTTGTGCTTGCCCTCTTGCCTTGTTGATTAACCAAAAAAAAAAATTATATATATGTATATAAAAAGTATCATGTCATTTTTAGTTTGTTTCTCCTTTATGGGAGTTCGCAATTGAGAATAGTAAATATAAGCACATATAAAAATGCTGGTTTAGTAATTTTCTTAAAAAGGTAAGATTTTATGTTAATATTTACATCTTTTCATATCATTAATTAGAATATCTGACTCTATCTAATGTAATAGTACTTAAAAAAAAGTCGAGATTGAGAGAGATAGAAAAAGTTGATGATGGAAGAATTTGAGAGAAAATAAAATTTATAAAAGGGGAATTGAGTTTTGAAGAAATTATAAATACGGGAATTCTGTGATACTATGTAAGTATGTTATATTATACTGATGTGGCAAGCATACATAATTTTTATATTTTATTATATATAAAATATAATTTATTTAAATTTTTTAAACAAACTTAAAAACAGTTAATTTGTACACATGTCATTTATTTATTGGTTATTTTTATGTAGTATGACATACTACATAAACACTAAAAGTATCTAAGAAACTTCCAAATAAATAAAATAGTTTATAATATACAAAATAATAAATAAAATAATTTATGATGTATAAGTAATAAATTAACAAATTGGTCCCAATCATGCACTAAAACTTAAAGCCATCAAGAAAGACTAACAAACGAGTCATTTCAAGGGAAAAAAAAAAAAAAAAAAAANAAAAAAAAAAAAAAAGAAACAACTTTTGAGGAGAACTTGTCTTTGAGTCAACAACCTCGCCCAAAGTCAATAAATGACTTTCTATTCGTTTGATCATAAATACATAAATATAGTATATTATATTATTGGTCGAAAGTTCAAACTCTTTATATTATTGTTGATTAAATTACTGCAAATATATATTTGTTTTTTTTGGTGTGTCCTCTCCAGCGGCTCTGCCTCTGAATCTGATAACTTGTATTCCTCTCCGGTTGACCATTGCATATGGATAGGCCGGATTTTTACAGCGACGGAAACACAGCAGCTTCATCTAGGAGAGAGTTCCAACTCCAAGGACCTCGCCCTCCTCCTCTCAGAGTCAGCAAAGAGTCTCACAAGATCAGTAAACCGCCTCGCCCACGCCAGCCGGTGATCATCTACTCCGTATCCCCTAAAGTCATCCATGCTACCGTCAGCGACTTCATGACCATCGTCCAGCGCCTCACCGGACCATCATCCGCCGACGAACCCCCTTCCGGATCCGGAGATGTATCACCGGCAGCGAGGTTAGCTTCGATTGAAAAAACAAGCCCAACAGAGAAAGAAAGAGTTCACAGCGGAGATGATTCGATGGACATATTGGAATTGGAAGGACTGGAAATGGGTCAATTCCCTGGGATATTGTCGCCGGCGCCGGGTGCTTTACCAGCCATATCATCGGGTTTGTTCTCGCCGGTAATAGATCCACAGACGCTTTCGTTCTTGCATGATATGAGCCCGTTTTGGGCAGCCAATAGCTTCATGGCGAGCCCCTCTGGTTTACTATCGGCCTCGGTGGTTTCTCCACTTCCGTCACCGGACCTCTTCAATATTTTTGACTAATCTGAAGTTTACTTGCATTTTTTCTTTCCGCAAAGGGGCTTTTACGGAATTTAACATCCACTCACTGACTACCGTGGCACATACCGTGACACATATTTTTGTACATCTGTAATGTGTATAGACTAGTAGGTTTAGAACACAGAAGGGCAAAAAGAGAGGCACCTTGCTCCATCGTCTGATAAAATTAGCACAATTTATTAGTCACATTCCAGTTTCTTTGCTACTTTATTTTATAGGGATTAGACCTTCCTATGTAATATTAAATATTTGTAATTCACCAAAAATATGTAATTCAGATTTTTCAGCCATGGATATTATAATTTTTTTTTAATTTAATTTTTGCTGTTATATTTTGTTCATCCGTTTACAAATTACAAGGGAAGAAACGCAAAGCCAATATCACTTCAGTTTAAATTTTATCATAATTTTTTGTTTAAAAAAAATAAAAAGTTACGGCCTACTGGCGTACAGCTGAGTTGAAAAATAACATTAAAAAATACACATTTTTTTTAAAAACTTATGAGAATGTTCATAAAAATAGCATCGATTTCCCAGTATTACAGTAGTAGTAAGTTTTTCTTCTTTTGTTTCAAACTTATGACAATGCCTTGACTTCGAAATAGAATAATCTCTTCTAACCTCAAACTTTTGTTCACCAAAAAGAAATACGCGGCGAAGGAAATGAAAAATCTGCACTGAAAAGTAGTTCGTCAAGTGTCCACTTGGAATACTACTTTTCCCACCAGGTCCAGGAGTACGGAGAGTTGAATATCAAACAGTACACATGGTTTGTCTTAATTTTTGTCACTTGATAAGTGATTTGCCCTTGCCCAAGAAGAGTTCCGACAATTATAGCCCAAGAATCAGAAATCCTAGGAACCGGAATTCACATAGCAAAGCTTGCAGTTGCAGTTGCAGTTGCTGGTTGAAGCTTAGTCAGTAATGTAGTTCGTGTCACAGCTAGCTGATAAGAGAAGCAAAATGACATACAGGTATATATATACAATGAAACATGGTCACTACCAGGAGTACAACTCTTGATGGTCACAAGCCTACACAGCTATGCATTTACGTTAGTTTTATCGAGTTTAAAAGATGAACCACGACCTATATAGTAGTGTAAGCATGTGAACGCAAGAATTGTGGAACTAACATTACTCTGGGTAGAAATACGAATTATGTCTCTGCTCTAGAAGGTGGACAAATTCAATGGAAAACTTCTTGAAAGAAAAATATAACTTACAGAAAATATCTCGTTATATTTACAGATTTATTGCTCGACCAGTACCCTCAAAGCACATCTTTAAGTCTTTGACCTTGCTTTGCAAAGTAGTGCATGTTACAAAAGCCTCCTATTTTTGGCATCCACTGCTTGGTGAGTGCATAGAAAATATAAAGAATCACCCGCTAATTGGACTTCAAATTTGTTTCATGCTCTTGCTGGAATTCCATGTTAGCCCCAATTAAAGTGCCAACCCTCTCACCTTTAATGGCTTTTGCGATGTTACCTGGTTTGTTTAGGTTGAAAACAACAACTGCATAAGGAGAAAAGTCAGTTCAAAATAAGTCACTTCAGTTTTGATAGGAAAATAAGCAAATTGATATATACCA
The DNA here is from genome assembly GCA_003255065.1 of Cercis canadensis. Taxonomy (NCBI): domain Eukaryota; kingdom Viridiplantae; phylum Streptophyta; class Magnoliopsida; order Fabales; family Fabaceae; genus Cercis; species Cercis canadensis. The sequence goes on from QAOA01001205.1 coordinate 477,674, forward strand.
ATATCAGCTCATTTCACCAAACTATGCAAAAAAGCAATTCATTTACATGCTTCTTGGCCAAACTTACCAGGAATATTATTTTCCTGGCACAGAGTAATGGCAGTCATGTCCATCACTGACAGATCTTTTGAAGTTACCTCCTGGTAAGTTAGTGTATCAAGAAGACGTGCATGTGGATTACGCCTTGGGTCATCATCAAATACACCATCAACATTTGTTGCTTTCAGTACAACCTCTGCATTAACTGAGTAAATAATGGAAAAAAAAAAAAAAAATAAGTTGACTGCAGCAATGTTCAACTGGTAAACTGAAGAAAGGATAAAATAAAGAACACGTTATAGATTTGTGGTAAGGGTCTCAGGAAAAATTTGGAAAACTATTTATAAGAAGATCAGAATGAAAACAATATTAATAAAGGCACCAACAATATAACAGATAGAACCAAATGTGCTATGCCAGTATCAAATTCTAACCACCAAAAATTGACTCACTTTCTGCACAACGGAGTGCTGCAGCAGTATCTGTGGTAAAGAATGGATTTCCAGTTCCAGCAGCAAAAATGACAACCCTTCCTTTCTCCAAATGCCTTATAGCCCTCCTACGTATATAAGGTTCTGCAACCTCAGACATGCGGAATGCAGTCTGCACCCGAGTAGGAATGCCAATGCTCTCCATTGTTGCCTGAAGAAATATGGCATTCATGACAGTTGCCAACATCCTATAGAACAAATTAGACAATATCAGTGGATACCAGGAAGCTATTTCATTTCTATTATGTCTATTTTAGAGATGGCAATACGTTATTGTGGATTACAACCAAAGTGTTATTACTTATTTAGGTAGAGCAAATAGCACATAAGAACTGTGAACTCAGTCCTAGAGATAAAACTATGACTGACTTTGTGCATGTGCACAAAGAGCTCTGACACAAGATCAAAGTCTGGCTAAACTAAGAGAGATAAAAGGATTTACCCAATATAATCAGCAGATGAGCGGTCCAGACCACTACTTCCGGCCCAGGAGGATCCACGGAAGATGTTACCCCCACCAACTACGAGGGCAACCTGAAACATAAACCATAATTGGTTTAAAACCAAAGTCTAAAAATACAAAAAAGCTTTAAAGGGTTTGAGTCTAAATGCTCCAATGCACTGATTTCATAAACTCTTTCCCATTCTGTCAAGGCACAAAAAGCAAGTATCCAACAATCTTCCACAAAATTTGGGGGGGAGGGGGTGTTGTTAGGGAAATCTATAAAACACTTATCCTGCAAATTATTTTGCAGTATACAGAGAAAACATCAATTTCCCAAGAATACTGCAAATCTCACTCATAAATTAGCAGAGAAATATTGAACAACAAGAGTATATAGCAGAAGGAAATAAAATAGTTAGAAAAGAACATGCATTATAATCACCTCAATGCCAAGGCGAGTCACAGTTGCAACCTCCCTTGCGATGGCCATAGTAATCTATTTTCAAGAAAGAAAAATCATATCTCAGAAACAATGCTGAGAACAGTATGTGATAACAGACTTTTTCATTTTATTCTTTTATTATCTTTTCATGTTAGTATATGAATGTAGTCAATCGTCATTCACTCCCAGACCTTTGGGTCAATGTTTTGCAACTGATCTCCTGCTAGTGCTTCTCCACTTACTTTGAGCAAAACCCTTCTCCATTTGTATGATGGTTTGCCTGATTCAATCATTGAAAGTCCAAAGGGAGACATGGATGGCATTTCAGGTTGCCTGCTGATAATTCAATTGACCATAATCATTATTAAGTTAACAAAGTAGGACCGATTGCTAAAAACGATCACAGGCTAAGAATAGAAAAACTATACTTGCAGAAAGTAGAGCTATAACAATATTGTTCAAGCCAAAAAACGTTGCAAGCTCAACTAACACTGCTTATTAATTATCCAGCAGTGCAAATAGCCAAAGAACAAATTACATATGAAACGTCCAAGAGATTAAAGAATACTGAATAATGTTTGTGATTATAAAGCAACTTTTTTCTGTATTTAAACAAAAAAGCAGTTCTGTCTGCATGCAGCTTCGTGACTGTCGAAAATGGAAAAGTAATTTAGACGGGTAGCAAAGACATCCAAGATTTTCACTGTCCATAGATAAATCCTTTCACAAACTGAAATAGAACAGAGTCATATTTGCAATCATATTCAGAACAAGTGTAACAGGTAAGAATTATGTGATACAAATTGCGTTTGTTCAATATTGAGAGTGAACCTGCAGGAATAAGAAATCAAAATGGGAGTTGCAAGTTGCGACATTCCATATAAACATTTGTAGAGAGAGATAGTTGGTGTAATTAGTTTTAAAATTCAGAAGTAACAACAAATCAAATGATTCATGTGAGCAGTGATAGAGAGTGAAAAGGGAATAATCAAGAACAAGATACCTCATGGTGTCAGAGGTAGGACCCATTTCAGAAGAAGAGGAGGAGGTAATGAGCAGCTTCCGAAATGAGGTTGAATTAGGCAGCGTCCAACTAGGGAAATTGGGCTTAGGAGGACTCAGATACGAGGGTGAAGATGAATGTAACGATGAACAACAAGAGTAAGAAATGGTATTCAAAGAGATGACGGAGCTTGAGATAGCCATCCGACACCACCACCGCCACCGCCACCGGATAATCAAATCAACCACTATCTGCGAAATGCGCCTCTGCCTCTTGCCCTTGCCGCTAAAGATAATTTTAATCTCTATTTTTTAATTATTATTTAATACTTCATTTTAATTTTCTTTGCCTGTGCCCTTGTGGGCTGTGGCTGTGGGCCTCCAAAAAAGGAAAGCTCCTCCTAACTCCTAACTCCAACAAAAGATATTAACGTCCTTTTCTCCAGTATCGAGGAGGAGAATGGCATTTCCTTCAAGTTGAAAATATCTCGCGCTTCAACTTAAACGCATGAAAAAACAGAAAATATCTCAATTTAAGGCAAATCAAAAAACAACACTGGCGAGTAAGCATTATATATATATATATATATATATATATATATATATTTCAATTACAATGAAAAAGCCTACCTTTCATATAGCGGGAAGAAATAAAGAGCAATACTATAATCAGTGGGTGGTCAAATCTTGACAGCAATTCTACATCAAGCATAGAAGGAATCCCCATTACAGCAGAGTGCAGTTTTGAGCAAGCAATGGTTGATCAATGAGCAACAAGAACTAAGAGACCTTTGTTGTTGATTCTAAACTGCCCTCTATATCAATGAAAAAGAAAAAAAAAAAAAAAAAAAAAAAAAAAAAAAAAAAAAANAAAAAAAAAAAAAAAAAAGGCGATTACTCATAAAAAGGACAAGAAGAACAGATAACCCAATGAAAGCAAATGATAAATAAACAAAGTGAATAATCTTATCTCCAAACTGGATCAGTAATTGGCTCAGCCTGCAGGTTATGTATGTTGGACTCTGAATATTGCAGCTTGTTTGATGGCTGATATCCACATGGATCATCAGGCACTATATTTAAGTTAACAGGTTCAGGCTGATCAGCACAGTTGTGAGCTGGTTCAGATTGAGCATATTTCTCAGATGAAATACTCAAAGGACATTTAAGTGATTCAGACTCCTGCTGATCATATGACTAGTCTTCCTTATCTTCATCTTCGAGGATCAGCCTTCTCTTCTTACATGTGAACTATTCATTTCTATCTTCAATATCATTCTTATTCCCCTCTGCTTTTTAACTCAACCATTCTCCTTTTGCATTTTCATCCTCTTATATTCACCTTTAGTGCCTTCACTTTTTCTCAATTCTTCTGTCCCACACTCGCCCTCATCCCTTGGGGCTCATCCTTCACATTTCCAACTAACCCTTCTGTAGATATCCTTATATTATGGCCCAATATAACCCTCCCATTAAAGCCCAATTGCCATAATTCTCATGTCTTTTTTATATATATATATATATATATATTACTTCTTAACATGTATAATAATTTTTAATTCTCTCTTCAATTATTAATTTATTACTCTCTTAACTCGGACTGATCTAACTTGATATTCAGAATTCGAATACCTTTAAACCGACCCTTAATTCACTCGTGTTTATTACGTAAATTGAACCTCAAGCACCTAACTCGACTTGACCTCTTACCCAACATAATCCTCTGACCTCAACTCAAGCATCTTCACCTTCCTTCATTATGCAACTAGTCTACGCAATAACTACACATAAATGCACATGTATTACAATTTTATATTATATGCATAAATTTTTATTTGTTAATTATATTAATTTAGGTGAAAACAACTAAGTCGATCATTTCAACTTACCTTATCGAGTTGATTTAGCTCATTGGAGCCTATGAAACTCATAAATTCAAGCTAAACTCATTGAGCTTGAGCTCAATAAAATATGACTGAGAGGAGCTTGAGTTTAGCCTAGCTCGATGCCCATCATTAACACAAATGTGTCTTTATACCATTGAGCACTATAAAGACAACAGATTTTCGAATCATGTAACAAGATACGAGACGCTTCAATATAGACGCCTAACTAACCATGCCTCCTTACCCAATTTCAAATATTGTTAATCATTAATTTGTCAAAATAAGAATGCAACATAACTATGCTCAGCAGAAACCTGAGATTGGGCACAATATATGAGACGCTTCAAATCTCCTTTATCACCACACTTTTGACATTCATCTGAAAAAGATCATTAGAGGATTATAAATATATATTCTAATACAATGCCATAAAAAATGAAGCTATAAGTTGGAATTTTCTTATGATAATGGTAAAAACAAATGCCATCAAGGATCACGATAAATTCACACTGTATTCACCCAGTTTTGAGATTAATAATTGCATTTTTCCAAGTAAGTTATTTTATATTTTTCATAAATATAAATTCTGATAATTAAAGACAAAGAAAGAGTTAAGATACCCAAATTTTGATGGGGAATGATCAAGGTTGGCTACGGGTCTGGGTTTGCTGCTAATTAAGCATAATCCACCCTACCGGATCAATGACTTCAATAATGCATTTTAGAAACTTAATTCCACAAATACTATACTTTCCGAACAATTTCCACATCTACTATAGTTTTCATTTTTCTAGAAAAACTGGTGACGTAATTGTGTATATTGCGACATCACAAGAGTGACGCCATTTGAAAAATGGTGTCACTCTTGTGGTGACGCAATATCCAAATGACGTCACTATAAGGGTGATACAATAAGCTCAATTGTGTCACTCTTCCATCATGGCAGCACTGTCAAGAATCATAATTGGGTGTTGCAATTGGGCTTCTTGCATCACCCTTGTAGTGATGTCATTTAGATATTGCGTCACCGATTATCCTAGTTGCAAAATGACATAATATTAAAAAAATGAAAATTATTGTAAATGTAGAAATAATTTGAAAAGTATGGTATTTGTGAAATTAAATTTACTTTTTGCATTATTAATTTCTTTGATCCCACCCAACCACCAACCCTAAAATCTACACTTGTTTTCACTAACGTCTAAGGGTTGTCTTGGGTCTGCTGCTAGATTCGTATTTTGGTATCTATCTTGAATAATAACTAGGTTAATTAAGTAAAGAGAAAAATAATCAATATAGATTACTGAGCCTTAAAAAAGTTTATTGAGTTAACAATCCCAAAATGTGCTTTAAATATTAAATTAAATTAATAGTGTTAGAGGAGGAATTTGTTTGTCCTCCACATGAAAAAAAAGGTGCAGCGCATAAGTTGGACCAATTCCTTCAATAATGTAATTTAGTAACTTAGTTCCATGAATATGTTGTTTTGCAAATATTTCCTTCAATACAGAAAACTTTTTTTTTTAATATTATTTAGTTTAGTCAAAAGGCAAGAACGGTAATCACTATTGAGTGGCGCCATATAATTTGTCACCTCTTACCTTGAGAGGCGACAAATAATATGACACCACTAAATAGTGGCTGTCAGGATTCCTTATGCGTATATGTGTCACTAGAGAGATAGATCTTGAAATGGAGTGACTCAATTTCATATGTCGTCTCTCAACATAAGTTACGACACATAAAATGGTGCTTTGACAAAATAAAAATTACCATATTAAAAAAAATATTTTCAAATGTACCATATTTATGGAATTAAGTTCCTAAACTACAATATTAAAAGAATTGATCCGCATAAGCTTGGTGCTCAATCTTTGATAATTGATAGCTCGTTTGCGTTTGTGTGTTTAAGGATGGGTTATTATTTGGCCTCATGGGTGAAAAGAAGGATGATGGGGAACAAAAATTGTTGAATTATCTAGGCTAGGGTTGAAGGAAAGCGATTGATTATGCGATGGCGACAGAAAAGAAAGGAAAAACAGTAAAAGAATACGGGTGTATTATGTGTCTCCACCTTTTCAAGGATTCCTAAGCAGCTAAGCTGATTCCTCACTCACCATCTTTCACCGCACTCGCTGTGGAAGTAGAATAATACAATAATTACTACAGTACTAGTACTAAAACCCCATGTGCATTTGGTTGGAAGGTCATCATCTCGTTTTAGTAGTAACTGTTTACTGTTAGCAGAGAAAGGTTTCCGTAGGCATTGATTGGTAAGGGCTTTTTCTGTTTGATGGATTGGATTGGATTTGATTTGATTTGATTTGATTTGGATACGCTCACCAATCATCACTCACCATATCGCTGCAATAAATCATTGATACTGATATACAGAGGTTGCAGAAACTCTACTCCATAAACTAACAGAATTGCAGATTAATTAGAACAAAATTTTAATTGCATTTCTTTTATCTGTGTTGATGTATAAGTGTAAATAATATTCACAAAAAAAATGGTTGTGGCCTGACTCCGCCAGAAGAACCACGTTAGCTGAACAAAGTGTAAATGTACAAAATCCTGGACCATCAGCTGAATTTAAGCATGCATGCACAGGTGAAGAGCACAAGGCATTGTCCTAGAGCCTAACCGGCAATCCCAAGTTGTGGAATGTCTTAATTGTTCCATCACAACCAGCTGTAACAATGGATAGTCCCCATGTTTCTGATAGAGGGCTGTGGTGACACTGACAAGGATCCTTCACACATAGCTGCTGCTGCTGATGCTGATCATATTCTCCTTCTCCAAAAGGTAAATCCCAAACAGGAAGTTTCTCCTCAGGCCATGTCGTAGAACCTCGGCATGTACCATCAATGGAGAACCAATTACCAAGAGAAAAACGTTCCAAATCTCTAACACAAGTATGGTCTTGCATTTGTGGACAACAATGGGCAAAATTCCTGTGACTGTGAGAGACCCTTTGTTCTCTTGTCATGCCTGACCAAGGTAAAGCAACAGTCACACCCTCCGAGAAGAAGTACTCACAGGAACGCTTAGATTTTGTCTGTTTAGATGATGCATTTCCCATCTCACTGTAATTCCAAACATACACACGACAGTCCTCTCCAACTGAAATTATATGTCTTCCACTAGATGTAAATGACCCTGACATCTGACTTCCTGACTTTGAAAGACCTGCTGTTACATGCAGTAATATCAAAGTTACTTACAATTTCCCTCTACAACCACATCACAACCTTCTCACTAAAAACGCATCTCATGTCAAAATTGCAAAATGTAGCTCCCAACATCGCTGCCAAAGCAATACTACATACAACAAAACAGAACAGTCTTGACAAGCACAATACAATAGAAAATTTTACACTCATGAAATCATGACAAAATTTATTCAATTTTAGCAAAGCAAAAACACAACATTCAGGGAAGCCATCACCATCAAATGACAGCAAAGATCACAAACCCACAGAGAAAAAGAAAATATGAAAGTTGGAAAATGGTAGCAAATCAGGTAACATTGCAGATGGTAAATGATTTGTACTAAACTTTCCAAGCTATCCTAATAGTCTCTCCCTAAAGACTCGAAACACTAATCACTTTACCTCTGTATTTCTGCACAACATCAATGCCATCCAATATACGAAGTTTTGAATCTTCTGATGTGATCATAACTCTCTGACGTTTATACTGAGAAAACTTCAATAAGGAAAAAAACAAAGTGTTATAAATTTATAATGTTAATAAATGAAGTACAAAGTATAACATATTAATAGAGAATTTCTAGAGTAAAACCTGAATGCCAGTAATCTTGTTGCCGGCGGTTTTCTTCCTTCCATGAACATTTATCTGTGCCTCAAGCTGGAAATGTTTGCCTAAACAATTAGAAACCCAATTTAGACACTCCACTTCTTCATCTCTTCTTTTCTTTTCATAGAACTATAGTAACCTATGAGTACATACCTGAAGCAACATAAAAGCGACAAGTGCCTGTAAGGGAACCAACTACAAAACCCTGCATGTAATAAATAGTTTCCTCAGTGTGATAGAAGCATGGGTTTCCAGAGTTGTAATAGTTAGAAAGGCTCATAAAATCATGAAAAAATTAAGTCAAGTATTTATTCGTCATACTTTCCCATCAGGCTGGTAACTTATAGCAGTTATCACATCTCGTACATCTGCCCAGTCAACCACTCGCCCTTCATATGTCCCCCATATTCGAACTTTACCATCTATTGACCCACTGATGAAGTAATTTTCATCAACAGGATTGAATTGAATGCAGGTCACTGTTTGCAATTAAAGAAAAGACAATTACAGTTCCGTTTATGGCACAAAGGCATATTTATGTTTCTGAGGAACAAAGCATACAACAGTAAAAGTTTATCAAACTAATCAAAAGATGATTGCCAGAAAAGGAGATAAAAAGGTGTTCTTCACTTATACTTACCATAGTCTTTGTGGGGGAAAACACTTAGACATTGATTGCAACCAACTTGCCACAATCGAACGGTTTTATCCATAGAAGATGAAAGGAGAATCTGCAAAGAGGTATTTTAGATCAGCTTCATTAAACAATTGCAAACAGAACAAATATGATGGATTGACATATATGAAGAAAATAAATGAAGCTTCTCCACGTTGAACTCACATCTGAATTAAACCAAGCCAAATCCAAGATATCACTGGAATGACCATAGAATTCTTGCAGAGGTGTTTCCTCAAGTTGAAGAACCTTATTTGGAAAGAAGATGGGGGATTGGCTTGACTGTTTCTTCCAAGAACAGGAGATGTCTTGTTTTACTTTGTTGATAAAACTGTCTAGTACTGAGTTACAATTAGTGGATGTATCCAGCGATATAACACGCCAAATGCGAACAACCCCATCTTCACCACCGCTTGCTAGATACTGGCCATTGGGACTAAATTTCATAGTCCAGATTAAGCCTTTGTGCGCTCTAATCTCTTGTCCAGTGTATAACGCACTGAATTCCATCCACCTCTTCTTATTCTGCCTTACCTTTATTCTACGACTTCTATTAGTCCCTGTATTTAGCTTTGATGTGGCTTTGCCTCCTCCTCCTACTTTCTTAGTGTGTACAAACCGCTTCCACCAGTTTGGCCTTTTCTTGGTGCCCATATCAAAATCCACATGTTCTTCTCGAGCCTCAGCTTCTGTTTGTCTGATTCCGGGGCCTGAGGAAAAGAGCTCATACACCTCTGCATTATCCCCGGGGCGCCCTTTCAATTCATCAAACAAATCATTTGCTTCACAAGCCGCTTTCCTACCTGAGAAAACCAGCTTGTCAGCTACTTGATCACCACTTGAGACTGCTCCACCGCACTCCCTCATCCTGTTCTTTGAACAAGCATCAGCAAAACCCATTCCCTGTAGAAAACGTTGCCTTCTTTCTTTAACACTGCCAGGCTCATTCACCCAAACTTCATAATCAAATTTGTCACATCCTAACTCGTGTTGAGGTGACAGACAATCCGCTGAGTCGTAGAACACATCAATATCTCCTTCATCACAGCTCAGCATATCTATTCTTGTACTTATAGGCGAAAATCCACATGAAAATATCACTTTGCAACTCTTCCCCGGCCAATCAATCAACTGCTTACAATCCCTTTATGTACCAGCACCAGCACCAGGACCAGTACCAACCCAAACCCCAATTCACGGACCGAGTTTTTCTCGCTAATTACGAAAAATTCAGCTGAATATAAAATGTTACAAGCATGGTTTAAGTACGAGGAACCAAGTACGAGCTCCAAAAGACAACCAATGACAATGGTTTTTTGCATGTTCTAATCTCCAAACCTCCCTCCAATAAAGTCCCCAAGTCTAAAAGAATAATTAATTATTCCCCAAACCCGGATAGACTATAATAATCAAATCAAATATTAAAAAAAAAAAAAAAAAAAAAAAAAAANAAAAAAAAAAAAAAAAAAAAAAGGAAACACCACAGGAGACTAAGCTTTGAGTTGGAAGACTGTACCGGGCTTAAATGCTAAGCAACACCAAAATTCAACAGTATCACCGACCCTCCAATTTTCGTGGCTACTACAACAAGTCAAGGGTCAATATGAATTGGACAGCAGCGAGAGCGAGCAGATATATAAAAGTAAGTAAGAAAGCAAAAGGGCTTCCAAGTGCTCTGTATCGAATTTGAACCCAATAAGAATTGAATGAATGGTATTGGTTGGGCAGTGTTGGAGATAAAAAGAGAAACTGGCGGAGGAAGGAAAGGTGAAGGCTACCCAACAAGGGTGAGAGGGTGTCTCCCCAGAAATCAAAACGAGCTTCTTCACTTCAGCCAACAATTGTCGATCCCACGCAGCTTTACTGAACTCAAGTGCCGTGCCTCGAGATCTGGATTTTGGGATTGAAGATTGCAAGCGCACGAGCGACAAAAACGAGCGGCGCAGCCCGGGAAACAAGGGGCTAGTGTTGTGCCTCTGCAGACCAAACCACCCTATGCTTCTACCTTTTCATGTTTTGCTTTGTAATCCCCAACCATTATCTGTTACATTAAACCAACCGTTAACTAAACATGGAAAGAAATTCAGTATATGATAAAACCATACATACATATATACATATCAAACAATCCAGCAATTCTGTTCTATATTACAGTTTACAGACATGTCACAGGCCCAAAGCAAAAGAATTATCCTTTAAAAGTACTTGTGTATTCCATTCCAGAAAACCCAGATGAAAAAGAATATTCGTAATATTAAAAAATATAAATTAACGAAACCAAATAAAGAAAGCGTACATTTGGCCTTTGGAGACCCGGCAATCAAACAAGTAAAGTCAGAGCAAATTCAAGAAAAGTATTGTTTTTGAGCCGCAACTGCACAGCAGCAGCAGCAACTCGATAATTTAACTCGCACAAGTTTCCCTCTTTTTTCAAGTCTTCTTTTTTCTGAGCTTTACTAGTGTTCGTGGATGGAATAGAATGCTCGGAATTAAAAGTGACATTAATGATATTAAAACCGTACAGCTAATTGTGTGATTGATTGCTACTATTACTAGTGACATTTTTTGAGACTTCCTAAGAGCATTAATGGGAATTAAAGCATTTTTTGCCACTCGTAAAGATTACGAAACGGGAAATGAAAATGAGACAGGCTGTGTGAAACAAGGTTTGTGATACTAGGACTAGTAGGAGTAGCCACAACTAGAGCTAACAAAGAGGGATGGATGGAGTGTAGCGAGTAGAGTTGATACTTGATATCCTCTTCTCTACTCCTAGCGAAAGCGATGACTCGCAACTCTAAGACCTATGAGTGACAGGTGTCCATTATCGACTTCCCCGTTACAGCAAAACACCTACTCTTGCTCTGTATTTACTTCAGATTTAAATTAAAGTTTTTGGGTTTCGTGCTTCTGTGTTTGTTTTGTTTGCGTTGCGTTGCGCCATTAAAGAGAGCTTTGGTTAGTTGTAGTTGTTGTATTGGAGTGAGGCAGCTAGGTGTGTAGTTCTGATCCCTTGTTCTGGCTTCTGGGTATATTGGACATTCGTCTTCTTTTCCTTTTCTCAATGTAAATAAATATGCTTATGTACATGACAAAAATCTGCCCTTTTAGGTTGTTGTTGGCATTTAAATTTTAACCCAAAGAGAGAAGAAACTAATTAAGTGAAAAAGAGAAGGACTTGTTCTGAATTGAGAAGGGATCAAATTACTGTATACTATAATACTAAGAGACAGAGTAAGGGTCATAAAATGGATATACCTTAGCTTCCTATCCTATGTCAATGACACTGAAAGGACCTTTCTCTGATACCACTTTCTTCTATCACCCAGAGGAATCAGTTGCTCACAGATTCTGAAAGCCAATCCCAATTTTCCCCTTTCTGTAAAAGGTGTTTGAGAAAAAAGGAAACTTCTTTAAAACTGGATTTGTCCTTTCGGGTGGATTTACGAGCAATAAACCAGAAGAAGAAACTCACGTGATTCAAGTGAAACAAGAGAGGACCCATCATCAGTTGAAGCACCGCAAATGGAAGAGCTTGTTCTCACAGACACAGAGTGAGGGTATCTCTGCCATTGAATCGATCAAGGAGACTCTCTCAGTCACAGTGCTCTGCTAATAAATGGAAGGGAAATTTGAACAAGATTTGTTTGAGAAACCCTTTATAGTTTGAGAGAGAGAATAAGAGACACGTAGTGTGTAGTGAACGGGGTGTGTATCTGTAAATCATGTATCATGTGTGTATATCAGTGTATGTGTAATGAGAAGCCCTATTCTATTGTTATTACTACACCTTGCTTAATTCTCACATTAATCTTATAAAAATTAAAAAAAAAAAAAAAAAAAAAGTCAATTATTTTACTAATATAAATCAGTGAAATTCTAATTAGCATCTTCCAGATATCACTACTCAAATGGGTATCGGTGAAAGAGAGGTGATAAGATGGATGATAGTCCACGTCATTATCACTACCTTAGCACCTATCGAACCTTCCAAAACCGTCCCCCCACTGTCACACTCATCTTTGTCTTGTGATATTCCTTCCCCATTTACAGCCGTTGATTTCAACGCAATTACCAGCGGTGATCTGGACTTGTCCTTCCCAATATGTACTTAAATTAGAATAATAATGATTTTTTATAGACAAATTTCCTATGTAGCATATTAATTGCTTAAAACGATTACAAAGATTATTCTTTTTTTTTTTTTAACAAATACCGAAATTATATATATAATCCCAATAAGTGTGGAGTCTGCAGCAAGAATCTCTAGTTGCCAAAATCCCTAATTATTATTTAAAATTTCATTTGTTTTAATCTGCTCAAGCCTCGTTGCATTATTACAATCCCCACGAACCTTAGCCTTAGCTAGCTGTAATGGACGTGTTAGAATCTTACACTCGTGTGTTACTACATGCCAGTTGTGCTATTTGCACCAATCACGTGTCACGTGTGTGTGTCCGCATAATATAATATAATAATATAAAATAATAAAAATTGGATAATTTACCAAAATAATATTATCTAGAATTTACGAATCTATGTTACTTTTAAAAAATATTTATTAAAATTTATTACTTTTTTCGAACAATACATGTTAAAACGTTTTTTTCATAAAACGTTAAAATATTATAACGTTTTAAACAATAAATGCTAAAATGTAAAACGTATTTTTTGTTAAAAACGTCATATATATATATATATATATATATATATATATATATATATATATATATATATTTTCTTTTCTAAAAATGCTGAAACATAACTCAAAAATCTGACAAATCTCTTGAAAGCTAAAGAAAACACAAAAATGAAATGCGTATTCATTTTAACGTTTATTTCATTCTCGAAGTCTAGTTAACGTAAAAATGAATCCGCGTTTTCTAGGAGAAAACGCGGATTCATTTACGCATTTTCTTTAGTTTCAAAATTGATCTATTTTGGTAAATAGTTTTAAAAATAACTTAAATTCGTAATTTTTTTTATTAAATTGTATTATTTTAGTAAATTTGCCAATAAAATGATATGACAATTCATCTAATAATAATGGGTTTAAACCAATCACAATTAACAAATAAAGTTCTCACTTCAGAAAAGAAAAAACAGATACAGTTCTAAAGCAAAAGGTTATATACATATATTTGTGGAAAACGAAAATTAGAAAAGAAATAACATTATGACAAATGACATAGCATAAAAAGATTGACACTAATGTCTTATGTGATCAAATTACGCAAATCCCGGGATCCTATCTATGTAAGCATAGTGTTTGTTAATTTGTTATTAACTTATTATGCGTAAAAGAAACAAAAAATAGGAAAATTTTTAATAATTATATGGGAATTTGCAGCAAATTGACTAAAAAAAATATTTTAGCAAACTATTTACTAAAATAAAACATTGTGCAAAGTATTTATCAAAATATTATATTTTTAATTATTTTATTTATAAGACACATATAAGATGAGTCACGCTACTTTAGAAGTATCATGACTCAAAGAGACATACTACTTTAAAATAGCATGATTCCAAGGGACATACTACTTTGAAGCTATGTTGCACGGGGACGGGGACTCGTCTCGTCTTTGGTACGAATACGAAACGCGAGTACGACGATTTTTCAAAAACAAAGGTATAGGGACGCCACGTCATGTGTGTATATATATATATATATTAATAATTATATATGTAATTATGTATCAAATCGTTAACAAATATCAACTAAAAATCATTAAAATGAACAATTTTAAAATTCTCAAGCATTACAAAATATCAACATAAATCCTTAGCAAATAAATAACAACTAACAAGTATGAATTATTACCTCAAAATACAAATTATCAATGAAAATTCAAATCATAACACTATTAATTTCATCATTTTCATTACCACCATCACCACCATAAACGGCGTCGTTCCACTAAGGAGGAGAGACCGGTCATACGAAAACGGCGCCGTTCCACTTAAAGCAATTATTGATCATCCAAGACGACGCCGTTCGACTCTGTCCGGTATTTTTTGCTGTTTCGCACACATTTTTTTGACAAAACTTGAAGTTTCGAAACGTTAAACTTGAAAAAAAAAACTCCTGGGAAACGATTTTTTGCCGTCTCTGCACTATGAAACGTGTTTCGCGTTTCGTCCCCATCCCCGAAACGGGGATGCACAATTTTTTCACGTCCCGGTGCTTCTGTGCTTTAAAGTATAGTGACTATACTTACAAAGTAGCGTAACCTTTTTATCTGCGTGTTTATCAATAATTTAATCAAAACTGTCCTAAAATTAATAAATAATTTTTAAACTATCCTATTTGCATGAATACTTTGTAAAATTATATTTTTTTAGTCATTTTTGCACCCTACGCTTGCTTTTTATTCTAACTGAAAACATGGAGACAGAGGGAATAATATATTTATGAGTATTAGAGATGAGATTAAGGTTTGTGATGACAAGTCTCAAATGGAAAAGAAAAAGAATGTGATGGATTGAATAAATGGACCTGTCATGGTGGTGGGTGGATGGATCGCCCATTTGAAAGGGAGACCAAGCATTGCGTCGGAGCATTGAATTGAATAAATAGCGTTTGGTAGTGGTAGTCAAAGTAATGACCATTAGATATTTGATTTTGAATGTCCTTGTTACTTTAATTTATTGGGTGGCTACACCCTACAGGCACTCACTTTCTTCTTATTTTGCTTTACAATAATGCTTGATAAAACCAAACAACAAACCGAAAAAGATGAAAACGAAAACATGATCCTCATCCCAAATACTAGTTCGTGGCCCTCGTGGAGATTACCTTTCCGTCTCTTTTGTTCATACGTCAGTCAAACAGAGCGCTTTCATCTCAATTTCCCAGGAAACAAACAAATAAGATGCCAAGAAAGGGGGAGACGACATCTAATCCACTCGTTTATATCCCTTTCACGTTTGTGAATTGTGAGTGACGACGACATATATATTAATTAAAGAGAAAATCAAATCAAATCAAATCAAACAAAAATTACATACGTCATACATGTAGGAAGGAGAGGTGAGCAGCGATATCTATCTATACTAACCTCAAACTGAGTTTTGAATGGATGAAATCAAGAAAATTAAGAACCCAGCACGCACTAGTAGCAGTAGCATGCACTCTTCAGTTTCACTTTCACTCACGGCAGAGAGAGCAGTCATCATTACTTGGTGACCTGTGAAAAATATTATTAGTATTAGGGCTTGTTTGATGATCAGCTGCCAATAACATAAAATAGTAAATATTTTTTATGAGAAAAATGTGGAAGCCACGGAGGCAGATTTAGGGATCTGGCGTCACTTTTAATCCCTTCCAAGTTGTTAGCGACAAATCTCCGCTCAATCTTCTCTCGATTTCCTCTCATTTAAAACCAAAAGGTGCTACTGCTACCTCTTCATTTCTCTTATAATAATGATATTCTTCTTATGTTAACAAAGCTTTGTTATTGTTGCTCATATCTTTTCCATTTAAACGTATCACTTTTCTTAGTTGTTGGGCTTTCTCAAAATATCCTATGGATTCCTTTTTCCCCCTAAACCATAATGGTAATCAAGTTGAACCTTAAGCATACGTCTTTAATTGTAGTTAATGATTCGAGATCCAATAATAATATTGTTGGAAGAGAAAAATTTATAATTGTTCTAACTCTCAAATGATATTATGCCCACGCCTAATTAGGTAAAATGAGAATACTCGTGATATTAACAAAAAAAAAATCAACTAAAGAAAAGGACAAGTTACCAAAAACAAATTTGAGATTGAAATTTTTTGCCCTTCTCTACATATACACCGTTTATAATGAATTATCTCTATTCTGTAATCTCTAATCTCTAATCTCTATTGCAGCACAAGGTCAAAGTGTAATATACAATATAACCTATATATTTAGGTCAACACTACGTATATGCCATTCTTTCTTCTAACTTGAAACATACATGCACCTATTCAACGTACCATACACGGCCCTTATAATCAGTATCTGTTTCGTCTATAAACCTAAGTTCAAACGTCCTTTGAGATTAATATTGATATTTTGCTATCTTCACCCTTTAATTCAAAAATCTGAACATGCACATTCAAATGCTGTTAGTAGTTTGATTAATACTGCCGTCGTCTCCATGCGTACATAGTGCAAGTAATTGGAATTATGGTCTATATTCATGCATGCATATGCATTTTTATATGTTAATAACTAATTTGAACTATTAATTGAAGATGTAAGAATAATTTGATATCTAACACTCTCTCACACATAAAAATATTTAAAATTTGAAAGATAGACGAAACTTACTCTCAATCTTTCACGCTAAAATTTAATTTAATTATGTAAAGTGAAGGACAACAAATATCTTAACCACTTAATCAAAAAATTTCTTTTATATCTAAGAAAGTGATTCCTCTTTGTGGTTCTAATGCAGGCTTGTGGAGAATAATGAATTGTATTAAAGGAGAACAAATTGAAGTTTTAGAGTAAAAATAGGGCTAAGCAACAAGAAGTGTATACCAATTAACTCAAAGGGTAGAGCAATTAATGCAAAAAGTATGTTTATTCCATGTTATAATTACTAAATCTAAGATCTTTGTAGGGTTGGACTCACATGCCATCTTCTTGTTTTTTTCGAAGGTTCACATGATTTCTCTTTAAAATTTGACTTGGAATGCACATTCCTCTAAATCCCAACCACTCATTTCCTTACCTCAGTGCTTATCTCTTTCCTCCTTTCAGGTGGAACTTGTATAGTATATATTTGTGATATTCAAAGTTTAAATTGCTCCACTGGCCTTCGGCTTTTCCTTCTACGTAGCTCTCTTATTTTATATGGTTAGTTAATTTCCAAATCAGTTAATGATTAGAGAGTCCTCAAGATATCAAGATCCTGAATTTCCTGTTTCATTATATTTATCCCTTAATCTTCTACCACACAGTGCATGTGCCCAGATATGGTTAGCCTACCTAATTGCTGATCTCTTTCTTTATTTTCTCCAAAAACTATTCATAATGGTATCTTCCTCAACATAAAGTAATTCTGTGCAGATCACAATTATCCAATATATATATCTCACTCGTCATAAGAGTTTCAATTACTCTCATCAATGAGGAATACTTGGGATGCTCATTCGACAGATGGGCTGTGGTCCAAAAATTAAGTAGGATCGTTTACAAGAATACATTCTTTCGCCATTATTAATTAAAGTTGAAATCAAAATGAATCATGTCCAATTCAAAGAAAAGTATTGTGAAGAAACCTGTAAAAGATGATATGGATCAGACGGTTATTGCATTTGGGAATTTAATTTTAGGGTGAGGGCTATGCTACACCCTTTTTTAGTTGAGTAAAATTTAGTAAAACTTATAATATAATGATTTTAGTGTTATTACGAAGATTTTAAAATATAATAACAGCATAATATAAGAAAATATATTACAAAATAAACTTAAAAAGTTGTTTCTTGACATGTTTTTTTTATGTTATAACATTCTTACATTTTATAAAAAATTGTATATTCTAATATGTACTGAATGACTTATTTTTTTAAAATATTTGTAATAATATCAAAATCATTGAGAACACTCTAACTAAGCATAGCGGTCACCTAATTTTAGACACATAGGAGGGAAATGGGTTTAAAAATGTGGGCCAAGATTGAGGATAGCGATAGGTGGGGGAAGGTACAGATGTATCACACCTGAGGTGTGATTTGCTGCTACATATTTTGCTAGAAAAGAAAGAAAAGTGCAAATACCTTAGATATAGATATGATATTCATAGAGATAGCTATGGGCTGTGAGATGAAACATAAATATGTATTATGTGGTCTAAGGTCAATGGATAGCGAAGTGGTAAGAGATATGACCCTACTCATTAATAATACTCTGCAAAATGCAATCTCCATATTTGTCAGACCAGAGCGGACCATATTCATATTATATTTGGGTATCAGATAATGAGCGTGGCACACAGTGCTCCATATTCTCTCACACTATCTTTGCCACAAGAAACTGTATCATTGTGTCAAATTTTTATACCTTTCATTTTGGAAAAGATGGCGATGGATAAAATGTTCGGTTTGGACTTTGACCCACAAAAGCCCTTGCTGTGGAATTTGGAGAAACACATCTTCCTTCATGTCTCTCAAATACAACTCATAAGGTATAGCCAGGTCTTCATCGCTTTAATTAACTCAACAGCAAACTTGTCACAAATTTGAAAAAAATGGGAATTCTATGATGCTATATGTATATGTCATATTATATTGACGTGACAAACATACGTAATTTTTATATTTTATTTAATATAAAATTAGTTTTTTTTATTTTTTTAAATAAACTTAAAAATAGTTAATTTGTACACACACATTGATTATTCTTATATAGTATGATATATAACAAAATATATAAGAAACCTCGTTAAAAAAAAAAAAAAGCACATTTGGTGAGAAAGAGACATTACTCAACAACTCTCATTTTAACCGTCGGCAGAATAACACAAGAGACAAGAAGGCCCATTTGGGACAATCCTTGTAGCGTGCAATCAACCCATGCCCATCCACCGCTAGGTGGCAATGGATGCTGTTAATGGCCTCGGGCCCAACTCCATGGTAGAAGGTAAGATTATATTTTCCCATGAATTTTGTCTTTTTTTTTTTTACATATTTTTAAAACTTATACGAATCTCTTTGAATTTTAAAATATACTAAAACTCAGTCTAATCAGTTAACTCATAGTCAAATAGGACAAAAATGATATAATATGTCCATAATACCCTTACTTAATAGTGAAATTTTTTTAATTAAAGCATGGTACTAATTCTATAACAGTTTTCAAAAATATTAGGTAGCCAAAATTTAATTATTATAGTTGTTGTGATAATTTGATTTCTAATTAAAGATATTATGGATATTTTATATCATTTTTAGTCTATTTGACTATTATTAACCTTTTGTCTTAATGGATTGGACTAAATTTTAAGTTTTTTCAAAGTTCATGGGAGATATGTGTAAATTTTGAAAATAGAATGAAAAACTATGTATATTATGTAAAAATAAAAGGAAGGGAAATGTATTTTTTTGCTAATGAAAATTTCATTGAAAGAAACTAACCAAGTAAGAGATTTCTCATATACTTTTGGTATTTATGTAGTATATCATAACACATGAAAATAGCTAATGTATGAATAATATATGTACAAATTAACTATTTTCAAGTTTATTTTAAAAAATAAGATAAATTATATTTATATCTAATAAAATATAAAAATTATATATATTTGTCACGTTAATATGATATGACATACTTATGTAGTATCATAAGGGGAAACATTACTGAAGTAAAAACCTCCCCACCCTGCTTTAGACGAAGTCCATTTTGGGGGTACAAAATTACTACTTCATATGTGGGCTTCTGTGTCTTGGGTTTGCTAGGAGTGTTATACTTCAGCACATGATTGTGTGTGCAACATGGGTATAGGTGGGAAACGGGCCAGCCCAACCCTTGTTGGTCTAGCTTGATTGGGTGGCATGCCAAAACGGGCAAGGTTAAATTGGCCCGTTTTTATTTGGGCTAGCAATTTGCTGGCCCAGCTCGGCTCTACACGGGCAGCGGGTCTAAAAGAGCCTACTCATTTTTTTTAAAAAAAGTTTAATTATTTTTATTTATAATTATACTAAAATTTAACAAAAGTTTAAGTTTTTTTTTTTTAGTAATTTTAGTTAAATTATTAATGAATCTAATTAAACAAAATAAAATATGTATAAAGTAATAAATAAAATTAAAACAAAGAATCAAATACGTATAAAAAAATGCATGTAAGTGTAAATTTAAAATAAATATGTATAAATAACTAAAAAAATTATAATAGTACAAATTTTAAAATTTAAAATTAAAAAATACATAATAATATGATTTGGTAGTTTTTTTTTTTTAAAAAAAATGTCAAATCTTCTCGTTTTTATTTGAGCCAACAAAATGAGAACCCAAACCCTACTTTTTTCCGGATCAGCCCACTGAGTTTGGCCCATTTCCCCACCTCTAAGCATGGGCATCAAAAACTTGTAAAGGATTTTTTTTAGTGATGCATTATCTTGGGACCCTCCCTTTTTATTTTCTGTTTAGGTCCAAGGAAAGAAAAAA
This sequence comes from Cercis canadensis, assembly GCA_003255065.1. Lineage (NCBI taxonomy): Eukaryota > Viridiplantae > Streptophyta > Magnoliopsida > Fabales > Fabaceae > Cercis > Cercis canadensis. The sequence goes on from QAOA01001205.1 coordinate 498,623, forward strand.
AAAAAAAAAAAAGATGGAATCCCAAATTCAGGCGAAAATAAACATTCTTTATTCATGATGGGCTTTATTATTTATAATAGGTCTTAGAATAATAGCCCAGTGGGCTTCAGTTGAAACCTGCTATTTTGTAGCCAAGCATTCAGTCCATCCAAAACAAAAAGGATTATGCATTGGTGTGAAGTGTGAACACAGACATCAATTATATAATTGTACGTTATCAAGTTCAATTATTTGGCAGATTCATATTGATTCCGGGGGCTTCATAGTTAAGTTTTGAAGCTGTCATACTCATGTCCACAGAAATTAATGTACCGTTACCGATAGCGTAATCCATTTCTCATCATATACTAAATAAATTTGCCATTCATCATCACAATCATAATCATCACTCTTTGGTATTATCCTTTTGATGAGCAACAATTCAACACTGAATTTAAACAAAGCGCTTTATGGTAAATATATACGAGGTAATTGAGCCTGCAACCGTAGAGATTTAGTATGTGCATGATTATGTAATAAAATTTATCAACACAAATAATGCATGCACGTAGGGAAATCATGTTCATTCTATTACATTTCCTATTCCACACCAGATACATACACGAATCAGATACTATACTATAATTATTATACTTGTGTTAGTTATAAAGATAATTGGTGATTTTAGGCATCTACGGATCATAGACGCAGCGGCCTCATCAATGATGTGTGTAGTTGAGTTGAGTTGAGTCCTAGTATTTTGTGTTTATAGTTAAACATAGGTGAGGGTTATGATACCACCCTCTTAGTTTGGTGGGTTCAGGAACTTACCTAATGATTTTGATGTTATTGTAAAGATTTCAAAAATTTAAGTTATTCAATATGTATTAGAATACACAGTTTATTGTAAAATATAAGAACGACACGATATAAAAAAAACGTATCAAAAAATAAATTTTTTTAAATTTATTTTTTAGGATAATTTTTTATATCATGACGTTCTTATATTTTATAAAAAAAAATTGTGTTTTAACACATATTGAGTAATTTAATTTTTTAAATTTTTTACAATAATATTAAAATTATATTATAAATCTCACTTAACTAAAATAAATGTAGCATAACCCTCACCTTAAATGTGGCATGAAACAAAAGGCAGCGTTTTGCGTTTTGGGTCCTCCGTCAATGAAATTTGGATCCGGTCATGTCACTTGAGTCATGTTGCTCAGATCTGAGCCGTCTATTCCATTAAAACTCATTTCAACCATTAAATATTAATGTATTTTAATAGTTGTAATGACCTTAAATGAAATAGATAACTTAGATTTAAGCAACATAACTCAAGTTAACATGACTGGATCTCTTCCCTCCGTGAATGAGATGAGACGGGTCACAATTATGGGAAGCGATTGTCGTTTTCGAAGAGATAAAGGGGAAAAAGGTGGATCCGAATGAAGAGTGAGGCGTGACAACAACTTTCCAAACATAATTTCCTATAATGCAGTCCCCAGACAGTGGGCATGCGGGCGGGTTTAGCTTTTGTCTAATCAATGAGATTAATTATCACCAAATTGAGTTTGGAATTTTCTTAAAATCTGAATTATTTAACTCGTTGCTTCTATTATTAAATTATTTTATTCATTTATCCACAACACAACCAAGAATATTAAGGTACCTTTCACTGTTTCACTACCCACAGATTGGACAAGCTGTCATTTCCAATATCAATGGCTGCCTACCCCACTCTCATTAACCCTCTCCAAAGTAAGTAAGGAATGTCCTGCAAAAATCCAACCAATGCCAGAATATAAAACCTGATATTCTTTCTAATGGACTCACTCCTTTTTTGTTTCTTTTTTCTGAAAAAAAATTATATTTTCTGTAAGTGGAGTGGACCCACAATATAAATGTTATTAATCTAACAAAATTCACTCAAATTACTAGTTTTGAAGAATAAATGCTGCTTTTTTAATTCAACTCTTGCTGTTTAATTGGGTTTGAACTGTAGCATGTGTCAATTTTATATTTTGGTATATAATTAACTATTAATATAAGACTCCACATTGAGAGGCAAAAACTGTTGAATTATTAATTTCATTTTATAGTGCCTTTGAAATTTCCATTATACTCGAAGTGGTCAGTTCAAATTTTATGTTGCTAGTCATATAAGTTCTTAAGTGTTGGTTTAGTGGAAGTAAGTTGAACTCCAAGACATTATAAACTAAAACTCTTGAGTTCGAATATTTGAAGTCATACTTATTGAGAAGAATTTATAAATTACTACTTTTATCCCGAATATGAATTATTCTTATATCTAAAGAGTGTAGGAATGCTCAAAATATAAACCAAAAAAAATTTATATACGTGCTTATAACTTTTTCTTAATAAAAAAAATATAATTTCTTTTACATAAAAAAATATATGCAATATTTGAGAAGAGATTCAATGATTTAAAATTGAGTATTCTTCTAATTTATTGAAAGTAAAGACGGTTTTTTTTTTTTTTGGATATTAGATAGGGTAAAGATCTTAAGATGAAATAAATCAATCTTTTATGAAACAAAATTATGTTAATATATATATATATATATATATATATATATATATATATATA
>QAOA01001205.1:501272-533545 GCA_003255065.1 Cercis canadensis
AAAAAAAAAAAAAAAAAAAAAAACATGACATATGAGTATGAGTGGATAAAGTTTGGTTTCTTCTCTAACATCTGAATTCTCAAATCAAATTCAACCTACCTGAATCAAAGGTATGCATCAGACACTAATTCCAAAAACGAGATGTCAAATTACAAATTCGGTCAAGATTATCATTATGACTGATCATACGTTGCCCCCACATCCAACCTTTACCACTTGCATCCTCAACCATGGATTCGGATTGGGATGGGTAACGAGAAATGATTAATGTGCATTATTTTATTTATATAATATTTTATATTGTCAACTTAGCTATGTAAATAAAATTAAAGACTGGTCTAGTTAAATTCAAACTATATTACTTATATTAATGTGACAAAATATAAATTTATTTAACATTATGTATAATTTTTTTCGTGAAAACTAAAACATATAAGGGTCACGTGATTTGTCCATGCACACCGAACACGGTACCCCATGAAATAATGACGCGTCCACTAGTAACAACTGGCAATTTCCATTCTCCTATTTATCTAAATAAAAAAATGAGATTTTTTTTATATATTTTATTATATATCATACCATATAAAAAATAAAATAAATTAATTTTATATTAAATAAAATATAAAAATTATGTATACTTATCATGTCAATGTAATATGACATACACGTGTAATATCATATGATCATCAATTAAAAATATTACTCATTGTGATTAACAACCACACATGATCAACACGTAGACTAAATACAATTAGGGATACGAGAAAAAAAAAAAAAGAATAGAAATTTATAAAAGGAGCAAGAACATAAAAAAGGGGAGATAGTGCTTGGAGAACCATGCTTTCCCAACTTTTTCATTTGCATGTGGCTAGTTGCTAGTTGCTAGTTGCAGCCAATCCACACTCTTGAAACGCACGAAAATCCAATACAGAACAAACAAACTTTGAATATATATATGTTTCTTTCTTTAGCCTAAGACTTGGTTCTTTAGTTTTAGTGAATGCCCTCTTTTCTCAAGATTACCGATCACTTAATTAATTTTAATTAATTAAGATCTAAGACATGGGATCAAGATTTGGTTTTTTTATTTAAAAAAAAAAGAGAAAAAATATGAATAAAGGATGGGCATTATTTAGGGGCCTGAGGGTTGTCTAGCTTCCATGAATAGCATAGGGATTGGAGTGGTCAAACCTGGAATGTATCTGCCTGCTTCCTTTTTCGATTGGGATTCCCATCCTTTTCAATCCTTTCTTGCAAACAAACAATTTTAATTTGAAAGAGAAAGCTTGCATCAGAGTCAGCAAAGCAAACCCATTTCAGCATTTTGCGGCACTCTGTCTTTTTCTCTCTCTATATTTGTTTGCTTGCTTTTATGTGCAATATAACCCAATAACGTAAAGTCGCTTCCCTTCTCGTCGTCCTCTGACATCAGATCCCTGAATAGTTCCAGAATCTCGCCATTAATCTATGCTTCAACCATTAGACTTAGACTATACATAATCATAATACACTGCAATCCCAAGTTCAATGTATTATAATTAAATTGAGCAGCAATAGCAAAAGGGTTGGGTTGCTTCCTTTGTCCAATTCATTTTATCTTTAATTATAAAATAATTAAAAAAAACGATAAAGGGAAAATCATGTTGATGATCAAGTCATTATTCATCCGTGTTGATGCATGGATAGTGGTGAGTAGCCAAGGATAGAAAGTAGGGATGACAATGGGATGGGGATGGGGCGGGACAGGGACTTCCCATCCCCATCCTGAAAGACATCCTTATGCTCCATTCTCAACGGAGATTTTTCAGCATTCTCATTTTTGCCCCATTGAATTCTCATATGTCTCATGCTCCGTCCCATTTACCTATACAATCATATTTTTTTAAATATACACCATTTACATATTTAATCTATCGATAACGATTTTTAATTGAATGAGAGTTTAGGGATTTTAGTTCAAGTTTTGGGAAAAAATAATAGAAGCTCAAGGGAGTGAGGGAGGGTTAATGTATAAGTGAGAAAGTCTTACCAAAAACAACATCGTTTTATTAATAAAAATTTCAAAAAATAATATAAAATGTATTATATGTATATTATGTATACAATATGGAGCGGAGCAGGGCATACCTATCCCTGAACCCGCCCCTATATAATTACATCTTTATCCCTATTTTTCTGTCTCATATTCGTACCTATGCGGGTAAAAATACCAAAGCCCATCAGGTCTGGCACAAATTGCGATCCCTAATACAAAGGCTCCCTGGCACTGGCAGTACTGTGTTGGTTGCCGTTTCATGCTACTTTTTTCTTCAAGTTGCCAATTACTATTTGGCGATGTTGGAATCAGAATGCACTACTCATTCAACCATCTCCTCTGTTTCAATCTCAATTTGAATTATCAAAAACAACATCGATAATTAAGGAGCTTCAAATTGAATTGAATTGAATTTTGGTCTATTCACTGACAAAATTTTCTTTGATTTACAAACTTGTTACGTCCTCCAAGAGGAAGGGAAGAAAGAGTGATCAAAAAGGCATGATATGCGTGGTGTTAGTATCATAGTAAGAAAGACATGGTTTTGAGTTGAGACGACAACGAAAAATCTTAAGCAAATCAGCAGACATTTGGCGAACAGGAGGTGAACAATTGCTCTGCATAAGAAGTAGAATCTTGGTTAAACCGTTGGCCTTGGTCACCGCTTCCTGCGCCTTCTGGTCACGAAATAGATAACACACACTCCATAGTATCGTCACTGCATGCTCTGTTGCCACACTCGATACTTTTAGAACCTTGTTCAATATCCCCGCCACGCATCTTTCATCGTCGCACATCTCCGCCCGCCCTTCCTTGCTCGACGACACCGTTTCCAGCAGTTTCAGCACCTTTTCCGTTACCCCTACGCTCATGTTCGGCTCTGAAACCAATTGAGACAGTATCTTTATGCCTCCAAATTTGACTAATTTCATCTTGTTCCGTTTTGGCATCGAGATTGCCACCAAACACGACAACCCACTTTCCATTACACCTCCGTCTTTCTCTGGTGTCAATGTGATTAATTTAAGTAATTCCGGTATTAACCCCTCCTTTTCAGCAATCAACACCTTCGACTCCGCGTCCACGGCCATCGATTCCAATATCCTAGCCGATCCAATTTTAGATTCCGAGCTGCGGCCTTGTTGTAGAACAAGAACCAGAGAAGCTAAGCAATTGCTCTGCCTCTTCAACATCAGCTCTGTCAATTGCTCACGCTGCTCTTGGCTTTTACTTAAAACCAAATCCAAAACCTCAACAACTTTCTCAAGAAATTCAACGCTCCCACTAACAGCACCATCGACATTGTCGAGGAAACCAACCAGCATGGGAACAAGGCCGTCAATGTTAGCAAGGAATTCTCTCTTCTCCTTGGATTCTTTGGCGAAACATACAATTTTTGTCAACGAATCCAATCGATTCTGGCTCTGGCTCTGGCTCTGACTCTGACTCTGCATATCTCTGATAGTGCATAGGACTTGGTCTGGGGAAGGGACCGATTTGGAAGGCGGGGACTCGGCCGATTCGACTCGGTGACGGACCGAGTCAGTCCAGATCTGAATCAGTCTCTGTAGAGTACGGTTGGGAACGAATTCCTTACTGTGGAGTACCTGCATGGTAGCGGGGCAGGTGTTGTGGCCGTTGTCTAGCCAGCGTTGGATGCTGGAACGGTCGTAGGTAACTCCGGTGCAGAGACTGACAGGGGATTTCATGACGTCAAGCGATATGGGACACCTAAAGAGGCTTGGAACTGTGATGTATAGATCGTCCCTCACCATGGTCACCGCCGTTTGGCGCTAGGGAAAGTTAGCAAACACTGAACAGAGCTCTGTTCTGTACTTGTGAGAGAGGGAGAGAGAGGGTAGGAGATGGTGCGGACAAGGGAAGAGCGTGTTTAAAGATGTGAGAGAGAGAGAGAGTCAAAGGTACGGTGACGTCAGATGCTCACTTTTATTTTCTCCTATAGATTTATTTAATTTTGGTTAACGATATAATATTGTTTGCTTCGCTTTTGGTCGTTGGTCAATGAGGGGGCTGGTTTTATAGATTTTATTTCACGAGAGTGGAGTTTGAGTTGAGCAAGTGGGGATTATTGTTTTAGAAAGATGGAGGGGTGAGATGAGAAGTGGGGTAGACGTGCGTGCGGGAAGAGGGTGTGTTACAAGTTTGGGTTGGAAATAAATGCGTATGATGAGGAGGAGAACGTGGGCTGGCGGGGACCACAAACCAATGAGGCTCTGTGCTTGGTCCCACTCAGGGTTCCATTGGTCGCCCTCATTACATCATTCATCATTCATCAGAGTCCAACTCCAACCGTGGACGAGGAGAGAAACAAAGTGCATGCAAACAGGGTCTCACCTTTACATCTTCAAACCATTTCCATCTAAAAATCCTGTATTTTACCACTAAACAAACCATACACTAAAGCCAAATCTTTATCTCTCAAAACAAAATTTTTAACTATGATCATTTGATCACAAGATTTAATTTTATAAAAAGAAAGTTTTGTGTTTAAAATTTTTTATTAATAAAATAAAAATTTTAAAACGCTCTCTCATATAAAATTATAACTATAAATATTTCAACAACAAAATCTCTAAAATAGGAATAGCTCGTCCCATTGATTATTGAGTTAAAAAAAAACAAAATTTATTACTTTATGAGTCGATACACATAAATTTTATAATAATTAAGTTGATGTTTACTAAGCTACATTATCTGTAATCAAATGTCAGTACTAATTTTACTTGCATTTTGATGTAACAATCGCATGGATGGTCTCATGACTCATTATGGCTAGAAAAAACAATAGCGTCATAATGGCACCGAAAGCAAAAGTTAATAGGAGCAGCACAATTCTCGGCCTCTCGCCCCTATGCAATAATATGTTTTTTTTCTCCTTTTCTGGCTTTTTACGAAAAATGTAAAAAGACAAAAAAGAAATGAGAAGAAAAGAAGAGGATTTTAGAATATTTAGATTTTGTTCTTCAAATTTTGAAAAGACAATAAGTTTGAAATGCAATGTGATACTCCGATGATATGTGGTGTTTAGTGTGTAGGGGGAGTTGATTAATGTGTGATAGAGCTAGAGTATAAAAGTACGTAGTAGATTGCATACCAAAAAAAAAAAAAAAAGTACGTAGTAGATTTGCATGACAATGACTTGAGTGGGTGTTGTGCGTTTGGCAGGCGCGTGGTTAGGAGTTAGGAGCGCAGCAAAAAATTGTGAATGAAAAAGAGTGTGGTATGGTATTGTGAAATTTGACCAAACCTAACTCTCCCCTTTTCAACCTTTGCTTAATGCAACAAACTCCCGTTTGGTAGTCAACATTATTAAGCCAAAAACTAAAAGAAAACCAAAAAAGTTCCAATTTGGTGGATGTGCACCATACGGCACTGCCTACTGCCGTCCACTTCCAAGTCAATTTTGGGCAAATTTCAACCTTCATACTTCCAAGTTCCATCAACAACTCCCTGTTGCCACTAAAGTCTCTTCTTACTACATTTTACGCTACCAAATTAAAACAGGGTTCAAACTTCAAACTCGCCCAAATCTCTGACTTTTGTCATGCGGATTCCAATATAGAAAACACCTTCATTTGACTAAATATATACGACTTTGAATTTCATTTATTTCTTATATATTATTATCAAATAAAAAATATTACATTCATAAAGTGATTAACATTTGTTTTTGTTATTGATTAATAAATAATTTTAATTGTTTATATATATATATATAAGGAGTTACTATTTGCACACTATTTTATTAATGCTATATTTTATTTAATATATAAATATGATATAGACTAAATTACTTTTAATTAATATGAATTTTTTTAATTTTAATTAATTTTTTATATTAAATTGAATAAATTAGTCTATATTATATTTAGACATTAAATATGATATAATATTAACAAAATTGAACATAAAAAAAATGACTCTTTATATATATATATATATATATATATATATATATATATATATATATATCCGTTTGCGAATTGGATTAATCTAAAATGCCCAAACTTAAGAGGCTTTCAACTTTAACTTGAACATGTAACACATGTTTGTCACTTTACATATTGGATTTAACTTTAATCAATTAATTTTGCTTTTGCGTCTAGTCGATAACACAAAAGCAAAATTAATTGATTAAAGTTAAATCCAATATGTAAAGTGACAAACATGTGTTACATGTTCAAGTTGAAGGCCTTTTAAGTTTTGGGCATTTTAGATTAATCCAATTCGCAAACGTGTATATATATATAACTGTTAACCATTTAATTTGGTTGTTTATGAGTTTTGTTTTTCTAATTTTATCCACCCTCCAACTTGATCTAGCTTTGCTCACTGAATTATTAAGAATATGGAATAATCTTCAACGCAAGCAATTGAAAGTATATATACGATTTGAAGTATAATTAAATTAAGCCCTCATTCCGAGGATACCCAAATTTGTAAAATGAGAAGCCAGATATATAAAAAGAAAGGGATGGTGGTGGAGGGTAGTTTAGATAATTTGTAACTGTTGGTAGTCGCTGTTGGTCCTAGTTTCCACCATTTATTCAACCATGACTTTGAATAATGCTCTAAACCTTTCAACATTTTAGATTAGTTTCAGATTCTTGTAAGAATGGACTTAGTGATTTAGCCTAATTTTGATGAGGAAAAACAATAAAAATAAAAATAAAATAGATTAATTACATTGCAAGTCACATTAATATTATAGATAATGTAGTTGGCGTGTTAGACCCATCCGTCTCAATGTTAGTCCATGAATTTTCATTTATTCTACCTTATGTTTGTAGTCATCCTTTCAAATTCAAAAACCTCTTCTCTTTCTTGCTTCTTCCACGCTCTCTCTTCTTCTTCTAAATGTCAAATAATCGATTTAATCCAAAAGCTTATGTATGATTCTTTATCTAACATTTCTCGCACGCAAAAGTATTTTAGGTTTGAAGCGTAGACAAAACACAAGTCCACTTATAACATATGCAAAAATTTCAATTTAATTGAGAAAGTGAGGACAAAAGAATTTAATCTATTAACTGTTTGATAAAAAAAGACTCTGATACCATGTCAAATAATCAATTTAATCCAAAAACTTAAATTTTTAGGTAAGTCTATGAATAGTTTTATATCTAACACTAAACAATTATGATTTGGACTTGATACTACATAGCAACACAATCATTGTATATTTGCTTTCAAGTCACCGTGCTCATTAATAATTAATGCTAATTACTTATTCCAACCAAAATTTATTTTATTTCCTTTTTTTAAAAAAAAATAAAATTCCTTGTGATCATTGTTATTAAACAAATCATGTTGTAATAATATTATATTTTAAGGCGTAATTCAGTAAATTTCACGATACTTTAAGGCGTAATTCAGTAAATCATGTTGCAATCCGACATGAATCTATATATCAATATATGTACATGTGTTTTCTCTCTATACACAAAAGAAAAAGGAAACGGGTTAATGATGTACAATAATACTGGTGCTCCTTTTTCAATGAGTATAATTCAGGGAAAAGAATATGCTTGTGTCATCATTTCTTTCAAGGAGGTATTATGTTACATTCTCTTAAGTCACATTTTATTTTATTAGATAATTTTTTTTATATATTATATTAATATAGTATAATTTACATAATTTAAATTTTATTAATTTTTTAGTATAATATATATATTAATTTTATAAAATTTAAATTATATCAACTATAACAGATTGATATAATATAAAATCAAAACTATATATAAAAAAAAAATATAACTTATATCGATGTAGCATAACTACACCATTTTTTGAAATTTTAGAATGATGAGTTGGACTTTTGAGTAGTACCGGAACCATATATAAAAATAAAAAGAAATTGGAAATATTACTACAGTTAAGTTAAGTCCCTGTTTGGCATAGCATTGGATTTTCTAATTCTGAAGCAATTAAAAAGCTATTTAGATTTTTAGAAATGTTGTGCAATTTGCAATTAACTAGCGTTAATAAAATATAATATGTTATGGCAAAAGCAAAATGTGATTGTTTTTGGTAAATTTACACAAATAATACACATTGTCAAACTATTTACATAAATGTGATAGTTTTCAAACTATTTACATAAAAATAACACTTTTAAAAATTTTAACAAAAATGAAACATGAAAAAAACCAGGCAATGAACATGTTTTACCTTTAGAAGCATGTTCCTTGGGAACACGCTTTACCTCTAAAGCGTGTTCCTTGTGAATATGCTTTTATCTCTAAAGCGTATTCATTGCTAAATTTTTTCACATTTTACTTTTGTTGAAAAATTAATAAAGTATTCAAAAGTGTCTTTTTTAGATAAATAATTTAGAAACTACCCCATTTATGTAAATAGTTTGTAAAAATGTATTATTTTAGTCAATTAGCATTGTTTTTGTCATGTGAAAGCAAAACGCATTTATTTAATTTAAAATAAATTATAGTAGTGGGCTCTAGATTGTATATGCGCGTATGAATTGGGCTATATATAGACAGTCATGTTTTACTTTACAAATTACAAATGTGTGGCCCAGCCTTTATTTTATTAGTAAATATCAATTCTTGTTCCCCTTAAAATTAAAACTATTTCACGAACAAAAAAAGAAAAAGTAAATATTAAATGGGTATTAAATTATTAATAATATAATATGCACATTAAAACTATTTATTTTCTGGAACATCCCAATTATTCAAACTCGTTTAAAGTAAGAAGACAAATTGGGATGTACATTCGAATCGAAAAGGCAGCAGCAGGTGAACTCTGCTTTTAATAATGGATTTGGTCACCGCCTTTGTTGGCTATTGTTCGGAGGTGAGGGTGCATATATATATATATATATATATATATATATGTTTACTTTCAAGCAACGTAAAGATATTCTGAGGTTTTTTTTTTGGTAGATGATATTTTTTTAGTTTTGACGGTGAAAAGTTACATCTGATTACACTGTCTTAAAAGTTAAAACTATTATTTTTATGGGGATTCTATGATACTACGTAAGTATGTCATATTACACTGACATGACAAACATACATAATTTTTATATTTTATTATATATAAAATATAATTTATTTAATTTTTTAAATAAACTTAAAAATAGTTAATTTGTACACATGTCATTCATTTATTGGCTGTTTCTATGTAGTATGACATACTACATAAATACTAAAAGTATCTAAGAAACCTTCTTATTTTTATTTTAAGAATTTTATAAAGGACATAAATGGTATGATTATTTTAAGTATAATTATTAAATTGGTTTTAAATAAATAATGAATTTCATCATATAATTAAGGTTAAATATTTTTATAACGAGTTCAACATGACATTTTTTTTTTTAATGGATATAGAAGTATGTAGGCATAGTCTTGGATCATGACAATTTTTTTTTTTTTTAAATGTGATGACATCAAAATTCAAACTCTTAATTTTATGCAAATTACCTAATGATTAAATCAGAATTATATTTGTTATTTGGAACAATAAAAGGCGTGAAAAATGAGATATCACTTGTAGTTGGTTTGCAACAAATGGTGATAGCTAAAAGCTAAGACTCTGTTTGGGAGTTTGAAGTAAGGGAAAAAGAAAGGAGATGAGAGGAAAGAGAGAGAGAAAAGAAAAGAAAAGGGAGATGTTTTTTTTTTCTTTTGTTTGAATGATTAAAATGAGCAAAAAAAAGAGGAAAGGAAAAGAAAAAAATTAAAAATTATAATTTTATAAATTTATCTTTTATTTATAAAGTAAATATATTTAATATAAATTTAATAATGTTATCTAAATAGTGTTTGAAAAAGAATTTGAAGAAATAAATAGAGGTATAATAGTAAACTACTATTTTTTCTTCTCGAAACTTCCCAAATTAGAGGAACACAAAAGTGAAGATAAAAAAAAAATGTGAGGGTTTAAGTTATTATTGGTTTCCTTTCATTTTTTAATCTTGAACTCTAAAATAAAAGGATTGACATATTTACTCATTTCTTTTTCTCTCATTTTTCCTAAATTTTAACTCTCAAACAAACTCTAAAAGTATACATCATGAAAACCTTCTGATCAAGTAAACAAAAACCGAAAACGATTCGTTTTATGAGGGTCCACCGTCAAAGGATGGTGTGGTGAAATGAGGACCATTTGTATTCATAAATGTTAATGAAAATGAAATATTTATAGTTATTAAGAAATAAGAGGTTATTGAGATTATTGTAGGATGGGTTGAAGAATATGGTAGCATGTGTTATCTGTTTATGTTTCTTGCTTTAGGTTAATTTGGTGAGTGTTTGATGTCAAAAAGAAAAAGAAAAAGAAAAAGTAATAGAATAATTAATTAGGGGTACGATGTTGGGGATAGTAAACGGGATTGCATTATTCATCGAAAAAGGTCCATGATCCCATGACCTGAGCTGACAGGCTACGCATTTTAGAGTCAGAGTGAGTCAAGATCAAGAGGGGGAGGAATGATCATATACCATTCCATGAATCTCATGATAGATGGATAGATGGATGGATCAAACTCCCCACTCCCAACATTGACATATGATTAATGTACCATATACTCTGTGGTTTAGATTTACCATTTACGAAGGAATAAATTTAGGTGACAGCTAAACTATTAGCTTTCGTGCTACTTCTTTATGTTATTACTTTTAATTTACCTATGAGATTTAATAAGACTTATAATGTAATTTTAGTGTTATTATAAATATTTTTAAAAATTAAGTCATCCAATAAATGACATGACACATAGTTCTTTATAAAATATAATAATAGCACGATATAAAAGAGTGTGCCAAAAAATAAAACTTTTAATTTCACTTTTTAGCACGCTTTTTTATATCATGTTATTCTTACATTTTATAAAAAATTACGTATTTTGATATATATTAGTGACTCAATTTTTTAAGATCATTATAATAACACTAAAATTACAATGTAAGTCTTATTAGATCTCATTCAACTGAGAAAGTTGTAGTATAAAAAGTGGTAGCATAATGCTTATCGTAAATTTAAAAGAAAAAAAATTGTCAATTACTTAATGACATGTTATTAAAAGTTATTAGTGACATTTTTTCTATTTCTATATATGTGAATGAACACGAGAAAGAGCAAGAAATTTGTTAAGGCTTCCACTGGTCACTATTAATTATATATTAGTTGTAAATTCGTGTTGTGTACAAGTAATGAATTAAAAAGAAAAAGAGAAGAGAAATAAAAAAATAATAATAGAAAGATACTTGCAGAGAAATAACTCTTTTTTAAATATATTAATAGATCTCATCTTACCAGTGTTGGGGAATGGTTTGTCCGGATTATCTTCCTTTTCCAGCTCACTTAATTATAGTCCGAATACGGCATGAACAGTCATAAAACATGCAACTGCTCATCAATTAAAAGTGTAAAACGACGACTTTTTTCATCGGGTTAAATGTTGATTAAAGTCAGACAATAGTAAAGAAAAAAAAAAAGTACGTACATGAAAGTGAAATAACATGTCGTATTCTGAGCTCCCATAGCACCACTTTATGAATTAATAGAATCCATGCATATATATATATCCTTTCGTTCCCACAAAGCTTTCATAACAAAATCTCAATAATGTTCCTTCACACGTCCCAAATGTTTAGTATAAACAGGGTGGAATTTTGACTCTAATGGTTATGGGGACAATGAGGGACCAAGTCCACAGCTTATTTGCAAGTGGGTACCGTTTGCCACAAGAGAAGAACCAAAGTTGAACTGATAAAAGAGAAAAAGAAAATTAAAATGGCCATGATTTGGTACCAGCAGCAGCAGATTCAATTTCTTCATAACCTAACCCTTCCGTTTGGCATTCTTCTGTTTTAGCTCATGGGTAGAATGGAGGGGCTCCCAGAAAATGTTTAGTTTGATGATGAATCATGAATATGAAAGCTAAAAGGGGATACGGAAAAGAAAGGAAAGGGGAAAACATGTGAGGGGGAACAGGTTGTAATTTTCTTAGGTAGCTTTGCATTTGCAAACGAAACACAGAGAGGGGGGTCCCACTCCCATCATCTAAGCATAGTGTCAAATCAATATGAATGGTAGAGACTTTGGTTCATGTATGCATCACAAGGGCAAGGGAGAGGGGGAGGGACTCACTGTCACTGTGCATGCTTTTCCCTTATTCATTTTGGATATTTTCTTTCAACTTTCAAGTAGGACCAACAATGTTGTGTTTCTTATATTTTTGGTACTGTGAGTGCTGGATTGGATCCAATGGTCAATTCATCAACACCACACCACACACACCACCAATTTCATTTCTATAATGGTTTTCATTTTGGTCGCCTTTCCTTTGACGTGAGCATTAGCAAATGTGGAAGATTAGATTGGATTAACGTGTGTAGACTCTAGAATCAAGAATAGAATGTGAGTGACACAGACATAGTTATTATTTGACTAAGGAACTAGCTAGGTAAGCTAGACAAGTTGAATTCAGCATTGGCGAACAGAACAAGGCCAAGGGAAGAGGAAGGGGACCCATGATGCAGAAGACCAGTTAATGTTAAGTGTTAAATGAAGTGAAATTGGAGGAAACAAGCACTGAGCTTAGATACGAAAGGAAAAGAAGATAGAAATGATAAGTGTATGGGTCCAACTGAACACACTCAATCTCAGTCTCAGGGACGGAGGACTGACATTACATTTAATTCTCCTCTGCTTGGACCCTGCATGCACTTTTTCTCTTTCTTCGTACCTTCGCTAAAACACAACTGTTGCTTCCATTCATTTACTCTAATCCTTCTCTCCCACGAATGTTAGTCTTCCAAGAAAAACCCTTTGAGATAAATAACCTAGATTTTAAACAGGGGAGTGGTGGGGTTGAAGGCTGAATCTTTAAACTCATTAAGCTTATTCGTTCTGGCAATTAATGTAAGAACCATAAGGTAAATACATTGTGGGTCACTGATTAAAGTGGAAGAAATGGAGCTTTCTCTCTCTCTCTCTCTTGTGCATGATGGAGAAATGAGAAAGATAGAGGAGTAGGTAAGTATGTAAAGTAGTAACAGAGAGGAGAGAAGGATGGAGAAATGAGAGATTGAGGTGAGGTGAGGAGTGAGGATGTACGTAAGTTGAAGTTGGTAGTAATTCGGTTACTGTTGGTGAATGGTGCACATTGACAGAGAGATGCATAGGCCTTTAATTAGGGGAATGGGTTACGACAGAGAGAAAAAGAGAGAAAGGGATTCAAATAAGAGCCTACAAAAGGTTCTGTGGCAAAGGGACAGGCGTTCCTGTAATGGAGGGGTCTAAAACAACAGTTCCCAGTTCCTTAGTCGGCCATTAATACGGAGTGGGTCCAAACACTCACCTAACCACATAAAAAGGTGACATTACACAAACTCCTCTTCCCCATTTTCCCTTTTGCTTCATCTCTTGCTTTCCTTTCCCTTTCTTTTCTTGGCATTCGACCAACAACATATCCTATTTTTCTTTTCTTTTCTTTTCTATAACTTCTTCTTTTCATTTTAAACGAATCATTTTCTTCTTATATTTTTTTTCTTTTCTTCGTTTCCATTTAATAATCACTCTATCCCATAAAAGACCCATTCCAAAAAGCTTTCCTCAGGCTTTTCAACTTTCTGCTTCTAACATTACTTCTACTTGTAGAAGCATCCCGGTTCTTTTGACTCAAATCGCTTTATCTCCCTTCTCTCCGCAAAACTATACACCACATGAACTCTCAAACACAAGAAAAAGCCTCAAATCTGCTACACACAATTCTGCGTTGAATTGCCCATGTTTCTTACTCTTTCCACCTCTGTTTGCTCAAAATCTAGGCCACCTCTTGTCTTGACCACCTCGTACACTCGCCCGTGAGTTTCACTTCACACTTCACATAATGGGTTTATGTAGGAGGCCTGTTGTTCTACTTCTCTGGCTGCTCTTGTTCATCTTCATACTTGGCCATTGTCATGCCTCAAGAACCACGAACGTCTTCAAATTCAAGCCAAAATCGCAGCACACAGGTCACTTTTTTGGGTTCCTTCCAAGAAGGTTGCCTATACCCTACTCCACTCCTTCAAGGAAACACAATGACATTGGATTAAAAAGTTGGAGATCACCCTGAAGATGCAACAAGTTATTTTTGGCAAAGGTGACCTGGGTTTTTTTTATTTTCTTTTCATTTTCTTCTTTCACCTTTTTTGCTTCTCTTCTAAAAAAGGAAATTAACTAATGTACATGGGGTTGTTAATGGGTAATTCATTGTTTGTACGTTTGATGACAATGTTCTTTTGCTGCAGCAGATGTAATGGGTATTGATCTGTTAGCTGAGTTTCTCCTTTTTACTAGAAGGAGAAATGGATGTTTAAATCTCTAATTTTCTCTCTTTTATGGCTTTTTTGGGGTGTGAAACAATTAATATAGACAATGATCAACAGCTTTACATATTTCTAGTTTCCAAATTCTAACTTGTTATGCTCTGTTTCTGATAGGGAAAAAAAAAATCCAATATGTATATGGTGCTATACATGCACGCAATGTATTTCTTTTATTCGTTTTTATCAGCAAAAAGAGAAAATGGGTAATATATATTCAAAGTAAGTATTCCTCAGAGGATGTTCTTCAATTGAAATCTAATTCTATATATAGATTATTTCTCTCTATTTTAGCAAAGAAAATAGAGAAAGTTAAATTGTTAAGAAGTTCAAATTTAACTTTCTTTTCAAATCATGACGCAGTTAAACCAGCTTCGCTTTGTAGTGTAAGATGGGAAAAGAGAAAATGTAAATACAAGTAAAAGGTAGCGTTAAACCTACTTGCTTTTTGAAATTACTTGTATGCAAGCAACAATCTCAAGCCATAGAATTCCGGCAAGATCATGTGCTGCGGTTGCGTGTGTTACTTTCTTTATTAGGTTCTCTATATTATATACATTTACCAATTAATTTATTTAAAATATTTCAAGGAATACATTTTTGGTATCTAGTATCTAGTATCTACCACACGTGTGGTAACTATTACCTAATGAACCATAGAAATAAAAACATATTGTATTTGTGTTTATTAAAAAAAAGTGAATTTGCTTTATGTCGTATGTGGTGTATTGTTGTCAATTTGCTCAATTAACGCCCAAAACTTTGCTGGGAATTATTATTACATGTTATGTTATGATAGCTTCTTTCAGTCTTTGAAAAATAAAAATGCG
Source organism: Cercis canadensis (assembly GCA_003255065.1). NCBI lineage: Eukaryota > Viridiplantae > Streptophyta > Magnoliopsida > Fabales > Fabaceae > Cercis > Cercis canadensis. The sequence continues at coordinate 516,506 of QAOA01001205.1, forward strand.
TTTATCACATAAAAAAAAATAAAAATGAAAGTGGCAGCTCAAGCATATACATTAGTTGTTAGTGAAATAATGGAGTAATAGTTTAATGATAATTGTATATTATTTGCCTAATTATGTATTATCAGCGCAAAATAATTCCTTAATTGGATGATGGCTACAATTTTAAGTTTCATTGGATTCCAGTGAAAAAGATATTACGATGCTTTTCATGGAATCATGAGTGTAAGATATATAACCAACATTTATTTATTTATTTTTCTTTTATTTCCACCGTTTTAATCTACTTGCAGAATTTTCATCATTTGATTTCTCAATCCATAGATGTGGTTCATCTTTTCATTTCATTTACAAAGTAAATATGATATGATAACAAGGTATATGATAATGTGGCAGCCCTTCATTGGTTGAATGGGAATGATTGTAATCAATGAAAATAGTTAAAAGTTATAACACATGATTATTGAATTGAATCTATCTGCAAAATTGCAATTTATGGTTTGTAATTAATTTGAAACTGAAAGCCATACGTATGCACATATTCCATAAAGCAACAAAATCTAATTTATTTTTTCTTTATCAAATTAATTTTTTGTTGTTGTTAATATTACAAGTATCTTCACTTTATCTAATTGGTGTGAAATTAATCTTGTTCGAAAGTTAAAACAATTATAGTTTCTCCTCTTCTAACAATGTCTTCACTGGAGCTCAAACTTTTAACTACAACTAGGACACGCCCTCATAATTCAATTTACTACTAGTTGAACCAAGCGCATGTTGGTCCTATTAAACTAGTCTAAATATTTGAAGGGGGCTCCCACATTAGCTTCTTTAATTTTCTATACCAAGAACTTTACATACTAATAATATTGAATAATAGTAATAAAAGCACATAGTATATGGTATATAGTACCTCTAGTTCTTTAAATTGTTGATATGATATTTGTGTTGCTAGTCAAGCTTGACCAACCAAATCTTAGTAAGGGTCCCTTCGTTAATCCTTGCCTTCGCCTTCGGCCGTTTGGAATTTAATTTTGTTGACCATTGACTTGCAGCTAGGAGAGTGAGTATCCAATTCCTTGTTTCTGGGCCAAAAAGGACCAGTAAGTGTATAATATACTATATAACCATAAATAGAGGATTCAAAAGCACTTCATTAGGAAATTTAAAAACACAGTTCCATAGTGATCCTGTTTGGATAACAAGAGTCCATAAACTAGAACTCTGCTTAAAAAATTATGCTAATCATGCTCTTCAAAACCTAAGACGCATGCTTTTCCCACGTTTGTCGTTTAAAGAAGGTGAATAATGAGCATTCAGCAACTAATTTAATTTACTTTTCAATCGAATATTAGCTTTAGCCTTTAGGGATGGATGATGTAAGATGTAAAAATGTAAAATGATGGAGTGGACACAATTACTGAACTCATATTTCGATATGATTAAGAAAATTAAATAATTACCATGATTACATTCATGGTAAGTGAATTTCTGGCCCCACCAGTTAAAGCACTCATACAGAATCATAGTATAAACTGTATTTGTTATTAATCTTAACACATTGGATTATATAGACATTCTTTTTTATTAATACTATGAGTATTTTATTTTATCTAATTAGACATAAGACTAATCTTATTTGATGGTTAGAACAATTATAATTTTTTTCTTTTCAATAATGCTTTAATTAGATCTCGAACCATTGACCACAGCCAGGGCGCACCCTTAAGGTTCAATTTACTATTAGTAGTTAAACTAAACGCTTATTAGTAGATTATATATATTCTACCATTGATCACTGTCTATGTACATTCTAACCAGTAACCACTCAATTCAATAGAAACAAAAGGGGAAATGACGATCATAATTCATTAAAACCTACAATAACTAAAGCAAAAAATCATTGTCTCGGTTATTGGACGTTATGGCAAAATGGCTACCTCTAGTCTATAGCAGCTTTCATCAAAATTATGTTGCAAATTTTCTTATATAAAAAAAAGAAAGATTGAGGGGGAATCTATATTGCACAGGTACGAGTTTCATACATAGTACAGTACAAAATGTTGATACGACTATTTTTCAAAAAATAAGAGTACAAATATGCTATGTCATATATAAATCAAATAGAATAATTTTTTTTTAATTTTAGGTATGCATTTAAGAGTTTAATTAGATATACATTTCGTGTTTCGGAGATGTCTTCGAAACGAGTACGCATTTCTTTTTCACATTTCGGTGCTTCACAAGGGGGAAGATATCAATTGTGATTTGTGATTCTATCATCAAGATAATTAATCTTATTATTTATTTATTTATCAAATTATGTTGAAGTCTAGCAAAAATAAAACTATATTGATATTGAATATTTGTGATGCATGCTTGTCACTGTTACATGATTAAGCTATTCAGTGACTAAAACGGTGAAATCGCCGCAAGAACCGTGACGACGGAAGATCATGGAAATGATATTCTTGTTCATAATAAGCAATAATAAGAAACGGAGGGAGAAGTTATATATACTAATTTGCATCAAATAATTAAAGTATCAAAAGAGAAAAATACCTTCTAGCAATAACTAAAAAGCTCACGCATCTTGATGATGAAACCCAAATTCTATCAATCAATTATACTTGATGAGAGTTTATTTCATAATGTGAAATAATGTTGAAAAAAGCATCATTCACGAGTCGTATTCTAGTGTTATTTTTACCCAACAATAATGTCAATGGTGATAATTTACAGGAAAAAAATTAAAAGAAAAAAAAAGGTAGAGACATATTGAACACAAAATGATGCATTTGAACTTAAATCCATGTTAAGATGATTGAGTAAACTCTATAATTAAAGCTTAATCTGAAGTTGAAATTATACATTTGAAATACGTACTAGAATGATAATAATTATTAATTTTTGCAGAGATGTCTTATAAACAATTTATAAGTTATAAGGACCCGTTTGGTACAATAAAAGATACATTACCATTTACCAACATTGATTCCATATGCTTTATTAAGAGTAAATGAGTAATATACGAAACCAAATAGTGTTTCACATACTAGAACGTAAGCTTGAAAATATATTGTGCATTCCACTCTTGCAAAATATTAAAATATGTAATTAATTTATTATATTTAAATATAATAATTATTTACTAAATATAATAATTATATATTAACTCTATTCTTTATATATAACTTTATGAATAATTTTTGGTATTTTATTTAATTTAGTAATTTGATTTCTACATGAGGACGTCATGTCATATTTCATACTTAAAGTGATGATTTTAAATTAATGAAACATATGGTCTATGCTATAAAATTTATTTATTTTTTCACATAAAAAAAATTGATATTTTTTCTTATAAATCGATGTATCAACCATTAAAAAAATTATAAGGCAAAAAAAATCATAAAACATTATAGCGTTTTTCTATAAATTATATTTCATTAATAAATGAAACTCATTACATAATTCAAAATTTATCTAAAAATTAGTAAATACTCTTTCATGGAAGAAAAAAAAACTAGTTTAGTTACCTTACGTCACTTCTGAAAACAAGACGAAAATTAAAAGACAATAAACAACGAAGGCTGAGTTTACAGCTTCTGGTCACTTTTGCCCTCCATGCTTGTCTTGCACAAGGCAAAAGATGATAATTGAATATTTAAACGGACTAAAAGTCAAACCATCAGTAAGAAAAGAAAACTGGCAGAAATAATTTAACGGCATTCGCTCAATGATAGACGTGGACATAACGAGTTACTTGCTAAGTTGCATTCTGGATCAGATTTCAATATTAGATAATTTTCAATTAATACTTTGATAGAGACGTAAACAAACATACCACAAAAAGCCCAGCATCTATGTCTATACTCATGTTCATTCCAAAATTAGCAGAACATAGCTGCTTGAAGTACAAGTCAGTGACAATCTCGTCAATTGTTGAACCAACATTCAATTTTACTTACATTAAAAAAGAAAAAAGTGGATGGTGCTTTATAGTTTATAATCAAATGAAAGGTAACTTGAGAGCAACAAAATCAATTTTTCCTGCAGCATGGTTTCACTCTGCAGCACTTATTTTCCTTCGTTGAGAAATGAATAATCTGGTCTGTAATGTGCCTTAGACTTGAAACAGCTCGTAAACTTGATGACCATGAATTATAGAATGTTTCTGCAGCTTGAGCAGGGAAACCATTATCGCTAAGGTCAAGTAATTGCAAGTGCTTTGCCATACAAATAGCAGTTGAAAGCTGTTGAATGAAATGGCACTTGGGAGATGAAGTATTTCTTTGACTTGAACTAGCACAACTGTCATCAATTCCAGAAGCAGCAGCTTCTACTCTAACTGGAATATCTTCACTATCGGCAACTTCAAGTTGATGGCAGTCAGTATTAAGAGTGCAAAGACCCTCTTGAGTATCATGGACTTCCATGGGTAAACCCACCTTAGGCGAGTCACAAGTATCAAGTTTCTCCACCAGCTTTTGCGAGCACTCTTTTACTGAGAAGTCATATTGTAGAGTAGAAAGTTCATTCGGAACAGCATTACCAGCAACATTAAGCTCCTCGAGGTAGTTGTTCTCTGAGAGAAACAACATAGCTATTAAATAAAAGTAGTTTTAAAACAAATGAACAGACAACTAGACATGATTTAATGCCTACCTGCTAGTGCCTTAATTATGTGAAGCACTCCAGCAAGCCCCATTTGACACTTTCTAAGCACCAAAACTTTTAGACAGCATTCTGGGTTTATGAGCAGAGAAGATAACGTATTGTTTCCCTGCTTTCGTAAGATTATCACCATTAATTGGATATGCCAATTGTTGACCAAAAATTAAATATAAATGCTATACCCTTATATTAGAACCTACAAATTAGTCTAAATCGTATAGAAGTGGTAAGAGCAGGTAGATTCAATACTGCATGATAAAGCAATTTATATGATAATATGCAAACAAAAGCAGCCTCAGGAACATACGTCACAAGAATGCTGGCAATAAAAATTCATAGTTACAGGCAACAAACCTCCGGTGTAATAGGATTTCCTTCCAGGTTCAGCTCAAGAATGAAACAAAATAAAGTAACACGGGTGTTCAAAACAAAATTAGATGTCAGTCCGCAATATGATAGGTCAAGTTTCATAAGCTCTTGAGTCCCATTGCACAATGACTCTGCTACTTGGATTGCCCCTTCCTGCAGGAATAACCTCTCTATCCAGTCAGGGGAGCAGGTGAGAAATGCATGCTAGAACAAATAATTATGGTATCAACACTAATCTAATGTAAACACATGATACAAAGTGGATATTACTCACAGTCCCAATACCCGTGCTTCCAAGCATTAGTCCTGACAAAGTTGAAGTTCCTGCAAGCTGGCAAAGGGTATCAACAACTGGTTTGCCTAGTTTTAGACCACTCAGATTCAGCTCACAAAACCTACAATGGGTAAATTTAATTTAATTTTAATTTCTGTAGGCCTGAACAAATAATACAATTTACATAAAGATGCTACATAAAGACAGATGGTATTGTAGATCTAATTGATCCTACCTTTTCAAAGTAGAAAGCTTGTCAAGAAGACTAATAATAGCATTTCCAGATATAGGGTTGTTATATCCTGTCAAAGAAGATAGACAACCCATTATAAATATAGTAGACTTATATCAGAAATTTAAAACGACGGTTAAATTGATCATACCTATGCAAAGCTGTGTAAGTACAGATCTAGAGTCCAATGCATCGGCAATCTTTTGAATAGTTCTTGATGTGATATAACAGCGTTCTAAATTCAAGCTACAGAGAGCTACAAAACAGAATACTTGTAAATAGAAGCAAGAAGGATAGATCGGCAGATAGTATTTACATACCAGCATGCTTGAGAGAGATCCTAAATGTATTTTCCAGTAGCTTATATTCGATATAGACATAGGCATAGCTCATGATGAATTGACAATAAATGCCAGAAAGAAGCAAAGAGAAGGAAATGGCTATCAGCCTCCTTCATGAGATAATAGAACCGTATTCATATATTGACAGAGCGGCAGGGCATGCAGCTTACCAGTACATTTTTCCAAGATAGTTGAAAGACAAGATCCACATGCATCAGTGAGACGGTTTCCAGAAATGTTAAGCACTTCTAGTCGAGCAAATAGCACTGAGCATTCACAAATCTGGTATGAGAAAAAGGCTAATGTCATATATTAGCACATAGGGAAAGGCATCTTAGTCATGCAAATATAAAGACAAACTTTGCTAGATCAGAGATTAATAAAAAGTCTCATTGATATTCTTGTGTAATAGATTCTGTTTTCAAAAGTAGTGGTCATTTTTTGGAGCAAGGCAGGTAGAGGCAGCAGATGTCTCGAGATTTAAGACCTGACTAATCAAATTCTTTTCATCCAACATCACCCCAAATCTCAAGTGTCTGTTTCCATTATATTATTTACAAATTCAATTTTTAGAAATATCTTTCCATTAAAATCTCCTAATCCTTTACAAAAGAAGATAAGCGCAGCTATTCAGACCTTATACCTAAAACGTTACAATTGGGGCCAGGGAAGAAATGAGGCAAAATTTAAGGGTCAAAATGGTTGCCAGTGGTATCATACCTGAAACAAAGCAGTTGGGCCAAATCGATTGCAATGCAAATCCAGGGTTAAGCCACCATAAGTTTGGCCTGATGCTGTGAAAACTTTCTGAAGTTTCTCGATTGTCCCATTTCCTAAAATGTAGCAATCCAATGTAAAGCTAAAACTATTCAATAGATTACACTTATTATAGTAGCTATTTTGGGTTCCCTCTCTCCCCCCCTTCCCTTTTTTTTTTTGGGTTTTAGTATTCTTATTGTCACCAACAAAAAGCATGTAGTTAGACACTTAAGACTAATTTCTGAATAATACAGATAAGAATCGAGAGCCAAATGAACAGCTCTTGAAGAAGCATACAAAAAGAAGCATCCACTATGCAATTTGAAGTCAAGAACAATACAGCACAATCTAAAGCAAAAAGGCCACAAAGCAGCAACTTATACCTAACAAATTATGAGAGAGGTCTAGCATTGCAAAAGTTTTGTGGGAAAGCAATGCATTTAACAACGGAGTTACTGACAAATCCTGCAGATCACACTCGGACACAATGATCTCATCATCTGAAACCTGGTAAACAAAAATAGGAAGTCAAGTATTTGTTGTAGAAAAAAAATCCAATTCAACTTCTAAAAGAGAATGCATTCGTTTTCCTGTGAAATTGATGAGAGTATTAATACATATATTTCCTTCTTACCTCTATGTTGTAAAGTCTTTTGAGTACCTTCATATTTGGTACCTCATATAACTCCTGGCAGCAGTCTATATACATTTTTATTAGTCGCTTTTGAACCCATCCTGTAAAGGAAAAAAATCAGTTGCATGTCTCACTTGGATATAGGTAGTGGAAAAGCTGAAATAGATATTAATATTTAATACAGCTCCAATACAGAATAAGCCTATGACTTCTGATTTACTTTATGACCCATGCATCTGACTGCTTCTGCTGTCCAATTCCTATGCTTATGTAAATTGCAAGGTCAATGTATATGAGATAATAATCAGCTTCATGAAATTTTATCCATTGATAACCGTATTATTTCAACTGGTCTCAAGGTCCAGGAACAATTCAAATTCAGTATACAAGGCTTAATGATTGAAAAAGCAAGTACATGGCAGAAATGATTGCATGGTGATATCACTAAATGAACATAAAGCAGCTGTATTACATACCATCAATGGAAGCTTCGACCATGGAATTTCCCAGATTTTCCTTAAGATTCTCAACAGTTTCCAGGGATTCTAGATCTCTTCCAGCATACTTTATGTGCTGAATAATAGGCAACAAACCTACTCATAAATTTACATTAGTACAGTCAAGTAACCTAAAGGAAAAACTGCAAAAAGAAAACAAAAAAGAGTTGAAGTGCTGATAAAGTAAATGTAGTAGAACCAGATAATCTAACTGTTGATACGACTAAACAATGCTTAGCAGGCAGATATTTAAGCATGCAATCAGGTCCTTGATACAGTGTCACAAGTTGGAAAGCGATATCTAAGTAATATGACTACTTCCTTTGTCAGCTACTGGTGTCAGAATAAGAAAATTCTATCTAGCATGGACACAACTCCTATGCTGTTCAAACATCTAATAATGTATGTCTCATGTTGGTGCTTGAATCCATGCTAAACGTAGTTGCCAAAGCACAAACTGTGATCCATGATAAGGTTGAATCATGGAAGATATAAGTAGCCAAGGCTAATACATAGGAACCTCAATTATGCAGATGTCACTTGGTGAAAATTTTCTGCTCCTCTATATCTGGGGTAGGCCAACAAAAACTAAATCAACCCCTGATCCGGGTAGAATTATTTAGAAGAAAAACTTTCATCTCGCTAGTAACTTAGTGTGATAATTTCTCCCATATTATCTGCTATTTACTACCATTGATACCCCAACAAAGAAAATGCCTGCACCATGAGTTATTTGATCACATTTTTTCACATGCAACAGTTCATTGATGTCTTGCTTTATTATAGCAAGCAGCTTTGGTCACCCTTTTATGCAGAGTCAGGATGGACATATCCACTTGTTAATTAAAATTCTACCAAGTTAATTTTCAATGGTTGGTGATCTTAGATGCTGATATTAACCATGAACATTAAACACTAAGTAAGTACTGCCTACCTTCTGATTTTTTTTCTGCAGGAAGTTGTAGATAGTATAAGCATGCAACTTCAGCCTTCAAAGACTCAATGTTTAATTGATCACCAGAAATGCAAGAGGTTGCTTCTATGCAAATTATGTCTTTTTCAATCTTGAATTTAATATATTGCTGCAGTTAGAGAAAATAAAGGGTTCCACAGGTTAGAAAAACATCAATAAGCCACAATGATGAACATAACAATTTGATGAAAGTACAAATCTCAAATAGGTTCTTATTCAATCTGTAATAGTAGAGCTCACATGTTCATCATTTTGCATCATGGGATGAGCAACACCGCATTGCAATAGTTTGTTGGAGGCATTTGTATCACATCTAGAACCACTAGCAAAATCAGGTTCAGCAACAGAATCATTGCTTACAGATCTGGGATGTTTGACAATTTTAGTGGTTCCATGAGGACTCTGGAGTTTGAAAGAACTGCTGCTTTCTTCAACATTAATTGCATATTTGGATCCATACTCTGAGAAAACCTGCCAACCCAAAAAAGTGTAATCATCCACACACTGACATATACTCAAGTAAAATTAAGACACACACTTCAAACTATAATTTAGAGATTTCTTTACCTGACTTTTACTAGCAGGACTGGCCACATTTTTTGTACTCTTAACTGCAATCAGGAAAGTATCAATCAGTACTCTATCTTCTGTATAAGGAAGTGTAGAGTTCAAAGCAAGTAAAGTTTCAAACTCACTTGCATCATAGATAGCAAAGTCCTCTAACAGGCAATTGTTAGCCCTTCTGTTTGAGCACTCCATCTCATCATCATCGTCATCATCGTCGGAAAGGATTACACGAACACGTTTACGACCAACAGCTGTCTGATGATTACTGATTGGTTGTGTCAAACTTTTAGGTGTCTGGTTAGCTTGCTTGGTAGAGTTGCTCGGACTTTCCATATGACCAGTTTTCTTTTTAGACGAACTTTTTCTGAACTGTAAGAGTGACATGAGAGTTATGTCGTCATTCAACTCCTCTCCAGTGGTAACAGTTTTTGGTCTAGAATATGGCTTTGACGAGCAGAAGGCATCAGACCCACTATTTGAGAGACAATCATCAGCGTCAGTGTCAGTCTCAGAGCAGCAATCCTCTGACATTTTTTTTGTTTCTGCCTCTTCTTCTATTGACTTCTTCAATTTATCAATTTGTAGTTTTAAACTCCTAAAAAAGATCTCACATTTGATCAGCATTAATTACACAGGACCAGCAAAAAGGTCCTATGACAATGAAAACAATTTAACATAGATTTGGTTTGCAGATTACTAGATTTTGGCCTTAGGGGGATAGATTCAAAGGTTAGGATATTGCATTATGTTTCCATGAGTAACCCTATTTTAATGCAAGAAAAGAGTAAATAAGGATCACAGACTTCAGTAAATCAGTTACCTGGTCTCATTCTCATCATCAAATCGTATCATATAGCTATAATGCATATTCTCAAGGGCAGTAAGCTGTATGGGAGGCAGCTTAGCCTCAACAGCTATCCTGCAATAGCATGTGGTCAATTGAATATAGGTCAGCATAACCATCAAAAGGAAGAGAAAAATGATGCATTAAGCAAATCTACTGAAGAATAAATGCCATAAGTAGTTAATTTTCACTCTTACGTTGGCTGCAACCGTTAGAAGCAACTAGTGGCATTACCTTCTACTCTTTACTGCATCTTTCAAATGCCAATCTTTAATCTTATGACATGTGATATGAACCCAGTAAATAGAACCAACCCATTTTATGCCCATCTTATGACAGTATAAAAGAGGTTGCATCCGATATCACAGATTTAACCAAAGCAGTAGCTTTTGAGATTTTGAATAATCGCTAAAGGTAGTAAAGAGACAAGTTTCACAGACATGGAATACAGATATGAATATACTATATTCTGCCGGGTCATCAAAACAGCAAGTAGAAGAAACTAAGTGATGAGAAGAACCATACTCCAGTAATTTTCTTCTACAAATCACAAGAAAGTTGCAGTGCCCCTACAATATATGGCATATTTACACCACATAGGTAATGTGTGTTAAGTAATCCTAGATTCATCAAAATGAAATGGGAAAATTATGTTCAACATGAATTCTGCTTCTTGGAGAATCTATACTAGATTTATAATTAGGAATCAATTTCTAGTTCCCTACACTTTATTTCTTTCATTTGAAGAAATCAAATAAACCATAAATCTCAAAATATGGATATTGTTACCTGTAGCTCTCTTTATATGCAGCTAGTGCCTCTTTACAATTGCGAGCAGAATCCAAAACGTTACCAATGCTAATTTTCACTAGTGCTTGCCCCTATAATCATTACCAGCACAACATAAGAATACACAAGCAGCACGCATATTATGAACACAGTGGCAACTGTTACACCCACATTTCTCTCTGAATACCAAGCAATTAAATTGCAATATATATTACCAATTAGATAAAACAATCATAGCCAATAGCCAAAAGAAAACAATTGATTTGTAAAACTTATATTAGAAGATCACGCAATGGCATCAAACTTACCTCTAAGTTACCAATTGATTTGTACATTTCCCAACTCTTTCTGTACCAGTCCATTGCTTTACTGAATTTTCTGAGTTTCTGGTACGATTCTCCAATAGCCAGATATGAATCACTCAGCCTTTCCTTGTCACAAAGTTTACTTGCTATTTTCATCTTCTCCTTTGCAAATTTACAATTCTAAACATAACATTTCTCAGTGAGAAAGATGACACTTTAGTAATTATTATCCATAACTCTAGCTTCAGCAGCCTCTGCACTCATATCATGGTAATAATAGGAAGCTAAAGTTCAAATAAGGAGGAAAACACCATATCTACAGGTTTGAGAACAACACATAAATAGCAGTTCATGGTTTAAGCAAATATGATACCCTAGTTTTAGTAATCTGATGATCAGAAACATTACTGAAAAACTTCCTCCTTTTCTTAATAGCCAATTCAATTATATGCTTTCGAATTCTGGTTCGATGATAATTAGTTATTATCAGGAAGGGAAAGAGCTAACAAAATCCATTACAAGCCATGATCAAGTGTAGAAAATAATGGAAGAAATTAATTCTTAAGTATGTCAAAAGGTCAAAAGGAAATACATCTCTAGGAAGGAACAGAACCATGCTATTCAGACATTTGTCTACAAAACATGAAAATAGAAGGTACTACAAAAAACACTATTTTCTCATTGTAACAAGACCCCACTTAGTGTAGTGGAGATACGTGCAGGAAAATTGAACAATTTGAACGTCATTTACCCCGACAAACACTTGGAGATGCATATTCAAAATAATCCAGATAAATAATTATTACAAGACAGAGATGGCTTGAACTAACGATGATCTGAGAATATGGAAATGCACACACCCTGAGAGAGAGAGAGAGAATTGATACCTTGTCCCATGCTAAGATCGTGCTTGATTTGTCAAGGAGGCAATCAAGGGATGCATTTTGTTGTAGTAGACATTTCCGCTCATGTGGTGTGCCTCTCGCAGTGTTCATATCTCTATATAGCTTTTTGAGGTTCTGCTCTTCTTTTTTTAATTCATCCATTACTTGGATAGCTTGCTCTACAATTTTGATATTTGCTTCAATTTGCGTAATTAAAGCATCCTCATCTTCCATGGACTTGGCTAGAAGATGGGCCTTGTGGTAACAAGCAAGTGCTGGCTCATAGTTTTGAGTCCTGTAATGCAGTTCACCAAGATTAATTAAGCCCTTAGCTTCCCCTTGATGATGTCCAATCCTCTGACAAATGAGAATGTCATTCTCAATATGCTCTTTGGCTTTGTTCCACATTCTAAGTTCCGTATAGACATTTCCAAGGTTATGATGGAGCCTGCTGCGGCCATCGTCAACTTCACTCAGCTCTTCTTCGTTGCAGATTTCTAGTCCTCTAGAGAGGATTTTCTCAGCTTCTTCAAAGTTATCGAGTTCGATTTCGAGCATTCCTATATTGTTGTGTGCATCAATATATTCCTTGACGAAGGAAGAGTTATTAGTTGGTGGTTTGTCCCTAAGAGTGTGTGCGAGCTCCATAGCATACTTGAAATACTTTTTGGCATTTCGTAATGAGAGATGGTCGTGCTCTGATTTTGAAGACAATTCATAGTAAGTACGACCAAGTTGGGTGATGGCCCTTTGCTGCTCAACAAGATCATTAGCATCCCTTGCAAGCTCTAAATGTTTTTTCTGCAATGGAAACCATTTTGCAGAGAAAAAGAATGAGAGAGAGAAGATTGAGCTATTCCATAGGGAATTAGAAAGAAAGGGCATAGGAATACCTGATATGTTAGGGCTTGTTGGAATTGCTCAAGTCGAAGATAAATCTCCCCAAGAGATTGACAGGTAGGGAGCAAATGCTTGTGAGGAAGAAACTTAAAGGAAATTTCATAATCAATTCGAAGCCACCTCAGGGCTTCAACGTACTCTCCTCTCTTCTTATAGATATCTCCGATCACGTTCGCCCATCGGGCCTCCTCCTGATGGTTCCCCTCACCCTTGGCATTCTTGTACGCTGCCCTCGCCGCCTTCAATTCCTGATCCTCTCCACCCCAACCCATTGATTGCTCCTGAGTTTTCAATTCCTAAATTTTCACTATCAACTATTATATACTCCCCTTCACACACATCCTACAAAATTGAAATCAGCACCGCGCTCCCGCCAAAACACACTAGTTTCCATTACTATTTCCCATTAATTTACTAGCAATTTATTTTGTAAAAGTCAGTTTTATGTTTGAAAAAATTAGAAAAAATGTTATAAAACACTCTTTTATTTTCTATTTAAGTATGTTAGAAATACTACTTTTCACTCACGAATTTCTACAAATAGTGTTATGCATGAATTTCAATATATAAAAAAGGTTTAATTACAATTTTAGTCTCCTTATTTTAACAACTAAAACTTTTTGGTTTTCCTTCTTTAAAAATAAACTATTGAATCCCTCTATATTCATAAAATGTACAATTTTAATTTTTTTGTCTTTAAGTCAAAATTCTTAAGTTTATTTTAAGGTGTAAAATTTTCTGATTCATAATCTTACTGTTCAAATTGAAGAATTACGTCTTGTGAACCTCCACACTCAATTTTAGCTCAATCTAACGGTGAGACTTAGCCCAAAATACCAAATCCATAAATTTTCATCTAACCGAAAATATAGACTCATTCACCGTTAAATCGAGTTGAAATTTAGTAGAAAAGTTCACAAGACGTAACTCTTCAATCTGAACGGTGAGATTATGAATCAAAAAACTTTACATTTTGAAATAAACCTAATAATTTTGATTTAAAGATAAAATAACCAAAATTGTACATTTTATGAATATAGAATGACTCAATAGTTCATTTTTAAAGAAGAGAAACTAAAAAATTCAAGTTGTTAAAATAGGAGAACTAAAATTACAATTAAGCTTACAAAAAATTAGTCAAATTATATATAACAAAACCATAGAAAATAGAAATTTTTTTTTTTTAAAAAAAGTTCCTTTGTGCTTTTGCTATTTTTTTTTTCCATTTATACCAAAATTATAATATGGTTTTAAAAAATCCACCTAACTCAAATAATAAGAAGGGTCACTTTTTAAAGTGTAAAAAAATACAAGCTTTGAGACAGAAGCAACAAATTTTGAGACTTGTGCCTGAAAACAGATACACGAGTCACCATGCACACTAGAGTATTTCACTCCTAATACAATAACCCAAAAATGGGACATAAGGTGATTAAAATGATGAAATCTCATTATAATGGCTAATTTGCTTAATCAGAGTTAAGAAACAAAACAAGGTGAAGAAAACTGGATAGGTAAGGGATAAAATTAAAAAAAAAAATCCAGAATTTATAAAATTTAGTAAAGTGCCGTTTAGAAAAGTGGAAATTACTATTTACACTTGTGACATGAAGGATATGAAGAAATGAAGGTAAGGGTGACAGAAATGATAGAAAGGAGAAGTGAAATCATCCTATTATAGCATTTTCTTCTGTGATAGCTTCCTCCTAGTCTCCATGATGGCCTCGTATCTTCTTTTGGATATTTCTTTAATTGCATCCTGATACTGCTGTTCGATCATTTCTAACTCTATTCTCAACTCATCCTCCTGTTCAGACAAGGAGGAAAGATTCACAGAACTTGAGAAGCTAGCCATAACATTGCTTCCCATGTCTGACACCTTGCTTCTGTAATCAGGTGATCCTCCAATTTCAGATGCAAATGAAGATTCACTCCCTCTATTTACTCTAGGTAAGTTGGAGTCTGTAAATCCTGACTCGGCAGACAAAAATGAAGCTACAGAAAACGTCTTATCATTCAACTCGGTTGTTGTAGTGACATATGACATCTCAGAACACAAATCATCTGGCTTGGTTGTATTTTGAATACCAATATTGACATGAGATAAACACTCATCAAAATTCAAATCCTCATGGCTTTCTTTTGGAGCTAGACAAGATTTTTCAACCAAGCTTGCAGGATCAACAACTTGAGTCACATTTTGGGAGTTTTCTGTGTGTTTTGCCAACTGATGGCTCACATGTGTTTGTTTACCATTTGAAGAAACCAAATGATCAATCTGTACACAAGGTTTCCAATTGAGAACCAAATTCATCAATAAGAAATCTATTAACTCAGCTATGAACTTGACATTCTGATCGGCAAGTTGAAGTTGCTCAACCATTTCACTTGAAACTGAGATGGCAGTATCACTGTCAAGGTAGAATATGAAATGGATATTTCTTGCCCTTCCTGAAATTTAAATGCTAGATTATATAACATTCTACTAATAAATTCAAAACACAAGGACTAAGTAGAAATGAGCTGAGTTATACTTATACTGACCATTCTGATCAGCTATCCGGAGAACCAATGATACAGAGTTCTCATCATTTTCTTCACCTTTTAGAAAGAAAATATCACCTCTCTTCATCCTTCGTATCTCCACACATGGAGGACATGAGTGATTATCAAATACAGTGACCACAGGTAGCTCACTGGTGTCACCAAGTGCCATAGAAATGGATCCACTACGTACACTAACCGGACCTTCTGACATCAGACAACGATCTCCAAAGGCTCCCAATTTGGGCATAACAATATCAGGTAAAGGAAGAGAACGATTTCTTGCCAAACCATCCACTTGGAGAAAAGGGTCCATCAGAAGCTCCTTTGCTGACAATCTTTGAGATGCTGGGACTAGACATTTCTCAATAAATAACTTCATTTCTGGATCATTTACTTTAGCAAGAGCAGCAGGCTTTATACCCTGCAAAGTAAAACATTATATGACCAAAGAATCCCAGTAATGCTAGATAGAAAAAGAAAATTAATTATTAATAACTCACAGATGAAACTTTCTTGTATATCTGGGCTGAGTTTCTACATTCACTATAAGGATACTCAGAAGTCACCATCTCTAGCATGCACATCCCGAAAGAATATATGTCTGCCAATTCATTGTAATCTTCATCATACAGCTCAGGTGCCATAAACTCAGGGGTCCCTATCAGAATTAAAAACATGTAAACACAACTTGTTCAGAATCAAATAACAGTTAGACAAAGAAGTAGGGATAAAGGGTGTGATAGTATCCTTACAACTATGAGATAGGAAAACTGATTACAGACACACACACACACAAGAAAAAAAATGCAGGGAAACAGAAGAATGTACCAATTACACTGTTGGCATTAGTCCGCTCCAAGACAGTCGCCAGCCCAAGATCTCCAATTTTAACTTCTCCTTGGTTACCATTAATAAATATATTATCACACTTGAGGTCCCTATGTATAATTGGTGGGTTGTGACCATGGAGGTAGTTTAAACCAATTAAAATCTGCATAGCCCATCCTTTAACAGCCTTCATGTCAACCTTCTTGTGTTTCTTACGGTACCTAAATCATACATCACATCCACTAACAAAAAGGCTGATCTCATGGCAAATGGAAAAAACAGCTTAAATAGATTTATTTACAAAGGAAAGTAAACATACTGTCTGAGGCTACCCGAGGAGAACAATTCAGTAATCATGTTGACAGTTTTGTGTTTATCATCAATCCAGGAATTGTAGAATTTTACTATGTTATTGTGCTTTAATGATTTCAAGAGATGCACTTCTGAGTACAGCCTCTCTAAGTCATCTGGTGACTGTAGTACCTCATCGATCTGAACCTGGTTCCATGCTACTTCAATTCCATTAACCTCATCAAATGCCTTGTAACTGATTAATTACAAGTTATGGAAAACATATAAACCTGGAAACAAGGTTAATTCAAATGAAAAAAAAAAAAAAAAAA
>QAOA01001205.1:533558-746109 GCA_003255065.1 Cercis canadensis
AAAAAAAAAAAAAAAAAAAAAAAAACATTCTCGACAAGATTCATTACATTACATTTTGAATTGTCCCTGGTATCCTATTTGCATGAAAAGAAAATACATGGTGAAGTAAAGCATTGCCATTGGACCAAAATAACATACACACATTGCTAAGAAAACAAAAGCAATGGATACACCGTCTTGAAAGCACCTTTGCCGAGCACATCTTTGTACTGCTATGATTGAGAAAAGAACCATCAGTATAGCGAATAGATATAAAAAGAATGTCAAGAGTAGATTAAAGCCAAAAGCAAACTGCAGGTTGTTTCTTTTTTGTAAAGAAAAGGAAAAAAATAGGCAAAATCACCTAGACAGATTACATTACCCTGATGTAGCGACAAGTTGGATCTGTTTCAAGAACATCAGGATCGGGAGGCTCTGCATGCCCTGTACCCTCCTCTGAGCTTTCTGTAATCATCAAACTCATCTATCCTGCGCTATAGTTCTACCCTATAAATCCACATGTTAAATATACAAAATTGAAACTACAATAATAATTAGACAGTAAAGAGTAGCAAAACTTATACATGTATTATCAAAGTTAGTTAATTACTGAATAGAAACGCCTAGATCAAACCAACAAAGCAAACATAAGTAAGACAAACTATAATCCCCACCCTACAAATCAACAAGTTGAATATACAACTTTGAAATTATCTCAATAATCAAAATTATTTCTAGAAAGTTCTTAAACTTAGAAGAGTAGCAAAATATGAACATGTATCATAAAAGTTAGTTAATTGCTAAAAGGAAACTCCTAAATTAAACCCAGAAAGCAAATAGAAATATGTCACGTTCGAAAAGACAACATTGTATTAGCATGGATTGCTTTTGATTACATTTACAAAATTATTACACAAATTAAATTCAATAGAATAGAGAAAATAATGATGATGAAGGAACCCTGTCTTGTTAACTTACTTTTTCCAGAGGAATTCACATACTTTCTCACGAGGAATTCAAAACTGTTTGAAAAGAGGAAAGTGCATCGGAGAAATGATAGAGAAAAAATGGAAACCCTATTCAAATCTGGACGAGATGAAGATGTCTATTCCATCAATTCGCGTATCACACCTCGGCTGGGAAAGGACACCCTCCAAAAACAGCTAAACCTTTAACGAGGTTGAGACCACGTCTATTTATACGTATCCATGCCTCTATAAATTTCTCTTTTTTATTATTATTCTTTTATTTTTTCCAATCATTGTTCCACTGCCGTCATCACCTTGATGCGATCATCCAGCTGAGTTTTTCGCTTTTTTTTTTGTCGGATTCTTTTCTGTTGTTCATATATGGGCTTTTTTTCTTTCGGCTACTTATTCATATATGGACTTTCTTAACCTTTTGTTGCGTTTCAGGCAACTAATGGGCTCTAAATAAAAAATTAGCACAAATGACTCGGAATGAGGCTAAACAAAAATAAGTGCGAAAAAAATGGACAAGGAAAAATATTATTTTTCATATTTATCGTATTAAAACCAAAAAGAAAGTATTAAAAAATATGAAATACTTTCACATATATAATTTAAGAAATAATAATTAATTATTTTTAAAAATATAAAATATAAAATAAATGTAATACTACAATAAGTTTTTGAACTTAGATACTTTGGTATTTATATGGTATATTATACTACATAAGAATAATCAATGTGTAAATGACATATATACAAATTTAATTATTTTTAAATTTATTTAAAAAAATAAGATAAATTATTTTTATATTTAATAAAATATAAAAATTACGTATACTTGTTATGTCAGTGTAATATGACATACTCATATAATATCATAAAATCAGCGTAAGTAAAGATGTAAATCACATCAATATTACATAAATTTTTTATGGGTTAAATTGGAATTCCACCAACATTTGTGAGGCCAAGTATAATGTTACATTTAAGAAGCGTTTGGTACAAAGATTTTTTTAATTTCTTAAAAATCATAACTTAGGAAACTAAAATTCTCATGTTTGGTACAAGATTTTAAAAAAATATTCTCAAGCAAGTAGAATTCCTGGGAAAAATTTTGGAGCAAATTTTTCACAAAAAAAATCTCATGGGAGGTGGTGGGATTTTTAGATTCCCATAGCATAGAAAAATTTATTATACATAAAAAGACATATATACCATTCATTAATGATATAATCATAATAATATCAAAATTAAAACAAACAAAAAAATAAATAAATAATACCAAAATTGAAAATTACTTTTTACCGTGCATAAATTTTTTTGGACCCAAGTATATGCCAGAAAAAAAAATGTTGAGTCATGAATTAGAAGACAAGGAAAAGAAAAAACAACAATAATTGTTTTTCTTTTTACCGTGCATAAGGTCTTCATTAGCCCAAAAAAAAAGAATTCATAAGGTGTTGGGCAAGGGTAAAATCGTGACAATACACAAGGTAATTGTTTTTCTTTTTTTTGGAATTGATTCTAAGATTTTGCCCAATTAATTCTCTTCAAATCTAAAAAAAAAAAATAACCCGCACATACATTAGTGATAATGACAGTAATAAGAAAAATTATTTTGCTATGTCCAATGCAGAACATCAAAGCAACCAAAGCATAACATGTACCAATAAAATTCAGATAATTAGCCAAAGCATAAATGCAAAAGTTATTTTTCTAAAACTAAAATTAGGGGTACTTTTGTAAAAATAATAAATATTCTTAAGAAAGTAATATTTGAATCAAACATAGGTATATGAAATATTGTCTCACATTCTAAGGAATATTTAAAGTCAACCAAATATAAATTATAACATTCCTAAGAATCACATTTTCAAGAATGATGTTTCTTAAAAACAAAAAAATATGTATACCAACCGTCCTTATTCATTTATAACTCCTTTCATTTCCTTATTTAACTAGGTACCCGTTTAACTCTTGTTACTTTGCCACTCCTGATGCCTCCAGCTAAAGAGAGAGATTATCTACGGTGGCAGAAGCCACACTACGCTGCTCAAATAGGCAAAGTAGATACTGAAAGAACCGAAGAAGCATACTCGCATAGAGCTATAGAAGGCGACAAGGAGATGCGATATATGAAGATGCTAGTAGGTATAATATATTGATCAACTAAATATCAGGGCAACATAAAATGGAGATGGAGTATTTATAAAAGATACTGTTTTAATACTGAATAGTTTTATGGCGGCTGAATTAATCACTATTAATGGCTATTAATTATTTCTTACACTATACACAAATCAAAATTACAAATTACAAGTGTTAAGAGAGATAGATTCTAAGATCATAATCATATAATATTCTCAAGAAACAACAAGCTTCCCTGCATGTAACATGTCAGTCAAACATTCATCTACAAATATAACCCGCAGAAATTTTCAGGAAACTGTACAAATCTTAACTGTAATCCAAACAAGCAAGGTGAAATGGAAAATAAATATTGTTTTCAGAAAATTCAGAGCATTAGTAGGGAATACTTCTGAATGGAAAACAGATAATTCGAGAATCTGGCTGAACTTATTGTGGTAGTCAAGCAGCAACATGTCTCTTTCTTCAATGAAAACCACCTTCTCATTTTTCCCATCACTACTGCTTAGCAACTTTATCCAACGAGTCGAAAACATATTGCACAGTTACATCCTCTACAACCACTGTCTTATCCCTTGACTTAGAACCAGTACCCATAGACACTTGCCTTCGTTTTACTCCTAAAACCTGTTATCACCAGAAAGAGTGTTATAATTCATATTCATTGTAAGAGAATTTATTTTGAATTATTTTTGACATATAAGAAAACAAAATAGGCCCAGGAACCAAAGTTTGTGACGGGAATAAATTATAGCACTAAGAGTATCAGTTCCACCTATAGAGTATCTTCCCACCACCCTATCCACATATGTATTGAGACATCATTCACATATCTAAAAGAATGGTGCCTACATGTGAGATTTGTCCCAAAACTCCCTATGCCTGCTTCATGAAACTAGAGCAGCTATACCACACAAACAAGGATCAGGTTCTGCTCTCACAATCTAAAATTCATGATATCACTTTGTTTCCAGCTCTCACAATCTAGACCCTCTAACATTATTACCTACCAAAAGCGGTGTTTTTTTTTTTTCTTTTGAGGCAGGGGAAGAAGGGGAAAGAGGAGGGGGGGCGCACTTTTTGTATCATAGCCATCCTGCATTTTCTGTTGCATTCATCTTGCCTTTATTTCGTACAAAAATTCTGCACATCACCTCTGATACATTAACCACCGATAGACAGTCAAAATATGCGAATTTCATCAGGACACATGCAATAAGTAATTTGAAATAATTCGTCATTTTATGCCAACAAGTGCCGAACAATCTAAGAACCTACAGCTCTAATGTGAAATATGCTTCCTAAGAACTTGATGTTAATGGTCCCTATAGAATCCAATGATAAAAGTATGAAACCCTTTATCATAAGATAACATTCTTTCTCTAGAGACCTTGTTCTCAAGTTTCAATCTATTCAATATTCAAACTTCTTAAAATCTTCAAGCGTGAACTACAACAGAGATCCCTCTAAGGCTCTAAGATAATGCATGGGCTTTTACAAAACAAGGGTTATTTTTGGATAAAAACATATTTAGCAATCACAAAACCACAGATATCAATTCAAAAAAGCACTTGTAGACAAGTTGACAAAGAAATTTGAGATTTGTTTTCACTCAATTCTTTCTTATCCTCAATTATGTGATGGTTGTAAAAGAAAACTCCCATTCAATTAACCCTTTCAAAGGTTGGACTGACTGAAAAGACCAACCAAACTATGGAACCTTGAAATAAACGTTCTTTTTCTTCCCAATAACTATATGAAACAAATAATTTCAATTAATGGGAGCAATATAATGTCTGGAACTTTTTTAGAACGATTGTCCTCAAGTTCTATAACATTAAGAAACAAATTGTTTAATGTTCATGTATAAAGCACAACAGAAAGGATTACAGTCAAGTAATCTGTCAAGATAATACTTATTGTCAGCTTGAGGCAAGAGGCAAGCACTTTTCACTGTGAGTATTGAATTTGTTGCGACTACCAGATCCTGTTGCACCTAGAGGTACACTGTACACGCTTGACACTCTAACAAGAGGGAAACATAGGAAGCCAACCCCAGATTATATTCATAAAATTAAAAGATTGATAACTTGTATGCACAGCTTTGGTGCAAGATAAATTCCACAAGGCAGATGAATTTAAATTACACATTCTTAGGATGAATTAACCAGACAAGCAGGCATGAAATTGAAGAACCAAAATGAAGAATTTAATCAACCGAGGGCATGGAAACCTTAGACTAGTTGTTGTAGATTATGAAGACGTTTGACATTAGCAACACTCATCAGTCACTAACACCACCTTTGCCATTAAATCTGCCAAACTTACTATATAACTTAAAAAAATCAGGAAATTGTACAAAAGTCACCAAAACGAAAAGCTTTAATCTTAATGTTTATCCCAAGTTGAGCTTATTTGTTGAAGGTACAAATTAAAAAGTAAAAGGCAGAATGGAAAGCAAATTGGTTAAGAAAACAACAGAGCTTACAGAGCTAATGTAATCGAGAAGGGCGGCATTTGCTTCTCCATCCCTGGCGGGAGCGTCTATTTGTACTCCTACTGCTTCATCACTGATATCTATCTAAAGTTCTACACTGATTAGAAACAAAACCCAAATCACAAAAAAAATGCATATCTGATATAGAGGAAGAAAGAGAGTGACCTGTTACGGAGGCAGTTTTGGAACCTGGCTTGGCGTGGATGGCAATAGCGACGGAGGAAGGAGGCATGGATCGAATACAAGACGGTAAATTGTTGGGTTTTACTGACACGGTTGATTCACACCTATCAGCCTTCGCTTTTCCCCTCTTGGCCGGCGCCATTTTTTTAACACTTTACCTTTCCAGTAGCGGATGCCGAAGCGGTAATATGAGCCCAAGCGCCACGCTGTCCTTCTTGCTTACGAGATATTGATATTTTCCACAAAAGTCATGAAACGTCAATATAAATGACGTTTTTAAAAATTTGGAGAAAGCACAACGGAAGGGACTAGGGACTAGGAGCAAGGGGCTAGGGTAGGGAATATGCCTTTTTGTACTAACGCCACTTGGCCTGGCGCTTTCTGTTGCTGCCAGAAAATTATAAAAAAGCTATATACAGTCAAAAAAGCCGCAAGAGAAGAAAGCCACGTTATCTGATCATCGTCGCTGTCGATTTTATTATCAACATTTATTTATTTTTGGATAAATAATTGTATATGTTTTTATTTATTTATTATGGGAATAGGCTCTAAATCAAAAGTTACAGTAGAGATCAGCAACGAGACTTTGAGAGATGAGAAGCAGGTAGAAGTTTCGAGAAATTAGAGCAGGGAAGCGATGGGAGCGTCATCTTCGACGGAGAAGAATGTTTCGAGGGAACAAAGCCAAGTGGAAACTTTGGCAGCTTCAAGGGGAGCTCTTCCTATGCTTCAGAAAGCTTTCTCCAAGCTTGCTAATCCTGAAACAAATGCCGTTCCCCTAGAAAATCTACAGGTACTGAAAAATCTTTATTTACTCTCGATTTCATTTGTCATTTCTGGAAGCATAAAATTAATTGACAAGGATGAATAAGTGAGACCATAGCCAAATAAATAAATAAATAAGCGAGACTATCTTAACTGATCCAAAAATGTCAACAATTAAGTTAGTCTTGGTTGCTAATATCAAGTGATGCTTTGCCAAAATAAGAACAAGGTTTTAGAGCAACTTCTCCATATTAAATGAGAAATTTTCTGATTTTTCAGTTGTTTATTATTCTATTTTCAGAAATGCTTCAGTGTAGCTTACAAAGAACAAAGTTATGGTGGCAACATGCCAGATTTGTTACCAGTATTGTTGGATCACTTGGGTTCATCCGTAGTTGACCAGTTTTTTCTGCCTGCTAAAGGGGGAGTAAGTTGGATTGAATTTGTGAAAGGTTATAATAAGTGCTGTGCAAGGATGTCTGTATCCTTGTCACTGAATATGCTGGTCAGAGTATTTCTAGCAACAGTAGGAAGAGCCAATGTGCCGCTCGATTTGGAATTTGACTCCAATGATGCTGATTGCAAGATAAACGGGTCCTTTCTTCCCATTCATGTGCTCCTGCTTCTTTTAATGTGTTGGGTTATGTCATGGGATTGTAGAAATTTGAAACATTCTGAAGGCAAAGCAAATCCTACTCTACCAGATTTGAATCATTTGGTATGGTCAGCCATCACATCATGTGCCAAACTTGAGAGCAACTTGAATGTATGGGATAGTAACATCTCAAACTTGGAAGTTCAACTTCCGGTTGGAAAGTTTGTTACATGGGTTTCAAGTACAGTGCCATGCCTGCCGGATATCTTAAGACAGTATTTTCATTCAAGATTGCAAATGCTGGTAACTGCTGGGGTAATGCCTGGATTTATATTGAATTGCATCATTGTCCATCATCATTCTGTGACATCTTCAACATAAGTTTTCTTGTATGCCTATACTCTGCATCCTACATGCATAGCTACTTAGTCTTCTGTGCTCATGGAAAAACAATTGAGAAGCTATTTACCTTGTTTACTTTGCTATTTTAGTTGAAATTAGGTTTTAAGGAATGCTCATTTTCTAATTGTGTCAGTCCTATTTTTTGTTTCATACCTTACATCCACACTGACATTGTTGAGTGAGCTGCAACTACTTCCAAGTTCCAAAAATGTTTTGTAATCATACAGTATTCACCCTGTAAACCATGATTGGGTTATTTTCTTTAATGCATACTTTTTCAATGCCCTCCTTAAAACGAGAGGTTGAGGTTGCATCATTTTACGAAAGGTTGGGTGTTGACCAGCTCCAGAGAAATTGTTTTGTTTCCTTCTTCATTCAATTAGCATGGGATATTAAAATGGTCAAGTGATCTTTGTTTTAAGTGTTGATACCTTGGTTAGGCCTCCTTTTGATTTGCTGTGTAAATTGCTGCCAACAGAAAAAGATAATTGTCTATATGGCATAATGTCACTTACAGAGCACTTAAGGTCATTATGTTTGTTTGGTAATTGATTAGTACATTGGAAGTAGGAACTATCACAAGAGATTGTTGCATTGCCCTACTGCTGAAAATTCTCAGGATTATAGCCTTTGGTGCTCTTCTCATTCAATTATAAATTGCAAAGGAGATAATGGGCTTATTAAGTGACAGAACAAACCCATTTGTTTATAGATTCTTGTCCTCGTTGGACAATCTAAGATTGTGCATACTGTATACTTAAATGCAACATGAGCTATGACACCAATTCCCACACTGCTTTTTATTCAATAATATACCATCTTGCTTTTTTACTACGGTTACTATGGGAGAGAAAATCTGTTGCATCTGGTTCTTAGTAGATGTAATAATTTCTTGATCAATGGCAGGATGAATTAGTACCCCCTAATTCCTTCATTGGAGATATTTCATCAACAACATTATGTGATTATAATATTTTAACCCATGGAAGAGCGTGGGCGATTTCTCTTACACAGAAAAATGCAGTAAATGAAGAAATTTCAAGAGCATGTTTTCCCAGCAGTGGAGATAAAATGGATGACAACCTTCTTTATCGGTTTGCAACTTATTTTAATCTTGGCTTGATCACTCTTATTTGCTTTAATATTCTAGAATTCTTGTTATTTAAAATGAGAAGTCTTGGTCACCTCACGTCATTGCTTGATCTAGGTCTGTATATCTCATTGTTTGTATTACTACATCACCCCGTTGTGGTATTTTTGTGATTTACTGCCTATTGACTCTGAGTTAGTCATGTCCCTTTCTTTGCAACATTTGTTTATGGGACTTGCCAGTCGAAAAAAAGATATGGCTGTTGACATCACATGTCTACTATGTTATAGGTCATCCACTCATGGGAGAGGCCTCAACAGGTTTTGGTCTCGTGTAGAAGGTTATAAAGGAGCATTGCTAATTTTGGTCGCTGCAAATTCAGGGGATGCCCATGAGGGAAGCTCTATTGACAGCAAATGGGTTGTAGGCGCCCTAACAGACCAGGGTTTTGAAAATAAGGATATGTTTTATGGAAGCTCCGGATGCTTATATGCTATAAGTCCAGTTTTTCATGTATTCCCACCTACTGGTAGGTTAATATAGACTGTAATTGGCCCTTATCTGTCTTTTTTTTTTTTGGGGGGGGGGGGGGNGGGGGGGTGTTTGGGTTTGGATGGGGTTATTTATTTCTTTGTGGAACCAATTACATATTATATTATTGACAGGAAAGGAAAAGAATTTTGTTTATAGCCACTTGCATCCTACTGGTAGAGTATATGATCCACATCCAAAACCCGTGGGAATCGCATTTGGAGGCACTTTGGGAAATGAGAGAATATTTATTGATGAAGATTTTGGGAGAGTAACTGTTCGTCATCATGCTGTTGACAAAACTTACCAGAACGGTTCCCTCCTCCCAGCTCAGGTACGACTTTATTGCCACAAAGACTCGAAGTGTTAATATTTGTAATTTTATCCTAATTAAATGCACAGATTGTTTATTAAATATTGGGGATAGTGATCCAATGAACTCTTCCATGGCTGGGCAATTTTTCTTCATTTGTACTATGATGATGTTTCTGGTAAACACATAGTTCATAAGAAATTTTGAAAGGAAAGAGTTATTGGGACAACAAAGACTGGGATTTGTTAAAAGTATTACGGCCAATGATGAACTTCATTTGTCCACTACTTGATTTTTTTCTGAGCTGTTGTGGGCGTATGTTATGTTTCAGGGCTTCCTTCCTATTGAAGCTTTGATTTCAGAAGTAGAAATTTGGGGACTTGGTGGGAAAGAGTCAAAGGGAGTGCAAAACTCATATAAAAAGAGAGAAGAGCTTTTCACAGAACAGAGACGACAAGTATTGTACCTGATCTGATTAGCAGTTGTGAATACTCACATTTTAATGAGTCAAATACTAACAGCGGTAATACTATGTTGTCATGCTCTTTTGCAGGTTGACTTGAAGACATTTTCAAGTTGGGAGGATTCACCTGAGAAAATGATGATGGATATGGTGTCTGATCCCAATGCTATTCGGAAGGAAGACCGCTGAGTTGGACCATATAGGTTCTTTTGGCTTACAAGACTTTTATTGGTATAATGATGGATGATATTGCATGTTTTAACGTGGGATTAATCGTTGTTGTTTAGGCATGCGATCCTTAAGTAGCCGTACAGAAATCAGAATTTTGTGTGTAAAAAAATATCTTATACACGTATGTATACTTTTGTTCATTAATATGATATGCTAGGTTTGCTAATGTTTGCTTCGAAGTATGTTCATGTGGGAATTGATGTACGTTCATTTAAATGGATCCTCCTTGTTTCTAATCTTCTCCCACCTGTACACGTATTATGTGGTCGAATGACAAACATGGCCGAAAAATTGATTATCATAACCTAGAAATCGTGATATGACTAGGATCAATCTGGTTCATACTTTGGCCAAATTGGTGCAAATTAGTTGAGTGTAAAGGGTGGCCACGGTTTTGTATGGGGACAGTTCAGTGGCATTTGAAAAGTGCTTATAATGATATCGTATCAAATAATAATAAACTGTTTCTAAATCACTTATGTAATCAACTTCGAAAAGTAACTTATTGCAACGGATCTGGACCTTGCCATGTTATCCTATTCGGAGAATCTAAGCTACATGTCTCATTTTTAAGTAGTATTATCAACGGTTATAGAAAAGCCACCTAAACTATTATAGCTAATCTGCTAATATAACAAATAAGGATTTAAGTGACTTTTCCCTTTCTTCCCCTTCCACCCGTTCATCTAAAGCATAGCCTTAACTCCTAAGAAATTTGCAGTATCCAGTTTTCTGTTGCCATTTTCGGAAGAGTAATTTCTTGGCCTCGTGTCTACATTCATTCTGTTTTCCATCTTCTTTAAATTTGAAAGCTAGTGAAATTCTAGGGTTTTTGTCCGCTGTAGAATTACCTATAGAATTAACAAAGAGGATTCTTTACAAGTTGAGATCATGCCAGTACAAGCTTAGCTGCCTTTCAAATCGTGCCAATACAAGCTAGACCTTTAAAAATTCGCCCTGCAAATTAAGATCATGCTGAGGTAGTAAACAAATTTTGCATTACAACAGAGACAGCTTAATATGCCACTAAAAATTGAAGTCGTGACGAACGAACTTGATCAAAGATGAAAAAATAAAAAAGGAAAAGGAATTAACTTTTTTTATGATTTCAAAGATTACCTGATAGGGAAAGATCATGCAATACTTGAATCCTTGGGATTCTCTTACGACCCCATCATTTTTCTTAGAAACCTATGCCAATAAAATTCATCAAAGGATAACCGTTCCACTGCAACATTGTGAAAATACTTCAGAAATAAATACATTCATGTAGGACATTGGGAAGGTAGAAAACTAATATGATGTAGCAAAGGCAATGCGCAAAACCTGGGTTTAAACATAGTAATCTTGAACAAATATCAAGACAGTCAGGACCCACTACTGAAAGGGTTAGCTCAGAAAATGGAAGACAGGTACATGATCTAATGTTCTTCAACAGCTGAAATCAGCAATATAGCGTTAGCAGCATTCAGAAAGGGCAAGTTTCGAATATAAGTTATTTAGGCTCTTTGACTAAAATATACTATTTTAGAAACAAATTTACACAATTATTACAGTTTTTAACTTATTTATCTTAATATTATATTTTAAAAAAAATTTAGATGCAAGCTGGGGCCTATCGGACACGCTAACTCCCAACTGGTGTGTCACTACCGGACACGCCGACTGACAAGTGGCTTGTCCCTACTTGTCCATTTGCAGCGTCAACATGTCAACGGTTAGAGCAGACATGTCAGCGTTGACCAAAGGTGAAGGGAAACATTCCAGGCGCTGCATGACATGTTCCCACAAGACCCGCCCTCCAACCAATGGCGCACTGCCACATGACAACTCATATATCTTTTCTTCCCTCCCCATTTTGCTATTCTTTTTCTCTTGTCAGTATCTCTTTGTCTTCTTCTCCACAGCTTCCGTTGCTCATTCTTCATCTAGTCCTCATTTTTTGTTGTTGTCTCTTACAAATTGTTGTTCTTTTTCTTGTCCCCACTAAAATTCATTTTTTTTTGTCTCCATTATAAAACATTTATTAGATTATATGACACATCAATTTTTACTGACAAGACCACAATATCCTACTTTATTAACTAAACAGAAAAATTATATATCGACGAAAGTATAAAATAAATGAATAAGTAATTTACTAATATTTTTGTTAAGTATTTTTAATTTATAGAATTTTTTTTGAGTATATTATTGTAGTTTTTTAGTAAAATTGTAAAACTTAAAAGTCATGTGAAAATACGTAAACCTAACGATCGGATTATGAAATATATTAAAATGACAGGTCTTGGTAGAGTTGCAAAAATGGAACCTCTTTTAATAGATGTTCAATTAATATCTGCATTAGTCAAACGGTGGAGATCAGAGATACACACATTTCACATGTTTGGAGGTGAGTGCAATATCACCCTCCAAGATGTGGAGGTGTTACTTGGTCTACCTGTTGATGAGAATGCAATAACAGAATATATTAATTACTCATGGAATAAGCTTTGTGGGAAACTACTAGGCGTAACCTCACTTGCTTGGACTTTAGCTGGAGGAAGACTAAAATTAAATTGACTTTCATAGACATTTGATCAATGCCTAAATAATGCTACAAATGACGTGATATAACAATATGCTAGAGCATATATACTTCGTCTAATTAACATATGATTTATGTTTGATAAAACTGATAATTACGTCTATGTTATGTATTTGAAATTACTATAGAATTTGGATGAAGCTGAGAGATTTAGCTGGGAATCTACAATTCTTACATATCTTTATAGGAGTCTCTGCATGGCTTCTTTTGAGGAAGCTGATAACTTTACAAGTTGTTGTATCTTGC
Source organism: Cercis canadensis (assembly GCA_003255065.1). Lineage (NCBI taxonomy): Eukaryota > Viridiplantae > Streptophyta > Magnoliopsida > Fabales > Fabaceae > Cercis > Cercis canadensis. The sequence continues at coordinate 546,560 of QAOA01001205.1, forward strand.
TTCAGTGTTGGACTTTGAAGAGATTTTCTTTTATAGCTCCAAGACAATTAGCCACTTGTGAGTAGGTTAATATCTGAACTTTAAGTTTGTTTATAATTAAGCTATATTATATTATGATAATATAAGTATGTACAAGTAAATTTAAAAATATTAGCATTAAAAATATCAACGAGATTTCATGAAAATAATATCTCAAATAATTTCGTCAAATTTTAGAAACATTAGATTATAGTGACATAATTTTTGCAATGTAATAAACGTAATTAGACATAAATCTAAAAATAATCTATGTAAAATAATTAAATTATATTGCATAAATGTTGTCACTTTTAAAAACATGATTAATCTCTAATTCAATACAAATAATATATACTGTATTTTTGAAACATTTTAGGTGGATATCTCATTTAGATTTGACGATTATTACTTGTAGCTCGGACTAGAAAGGTATCAACGAGGCTTTGATCTTCTTGGAATTGATGATAAAAGAATATTTATCAATAGTAAATAATTTATGTCATTTATTAGATAAATTTATTGTACGAAATATTAATCACGTTATTGATGTTTGATGTGAACAAATTGTGTGATAGTTATATAGTATAGCATTGATGACACTACTCTCAAACTATTGTACTAAGAGGCATGTGATATAGGCTGCTAAAGTGCCATTGTAATGTTATCACATGGTGGATAACCATAATTCAAATCGAGTTATGTGTCAATTTGAAAGTATGAGAGGAAAACATGCTACGTTGTGAATTTTATATCATATTAAGCACAATATACCATGGTATTTAGATTTACACCAAATAGCTCGTCCAAATTAACAATCAATAAATGTCGATCATCTCACTGTATATTGTGCTCCATATAATATAAAATTTACAACGTAACCTATTTTCTTCTCATATTTACATTATGTAACTATATATTATAAAGAATAATTTCTCTTAGAATGTGTTGTCTACTCTTAAATTGATGCATAACTCAATCTGAACTATGGTCATCCACAATGTGATAATATATCAAAAACACTTTAGCAACCTATATCGCATACCCCATAGCACAATAATTTGGGAGTAGTGTCATCAATGATATACTATATGACTGCTACACAATCTGTTCATATCAAACAATAATAACATTATTAATATTTCGCACAACAAATTCATCTAATAAATGACATAAATTATTTTTCACTAATAAGTATTCTTGAATCATCAATTTCAAAAAGATCAAAGTCTCGTCAATACTCCATTTAGTCCGAGCCGTAAGCAATACTCGTTCAATCTAAAAGAGATATCCATCTAAAATGTTTCAAAACATAGTATATATTATCCACATTAAACTAAACATTAATCATGTTTCTAAAATTAACAACATTCATACAGTGTAGCTTAATTATTTTACATAGATAATTTTTAAATTTATGTACAACTAATTATATCTATTATACTACAAAAATTATATCACTATAACTTAATATTTCTAAAATTTAACGAAATTATTTATAAGATACTATTTTCATAGAATCTCGCTAATACCCTTAATGCTAATATTTTTAAATTTACTTGTATATACTTATACTATTATAATATAATATAACTTAATTATAAACAAATTTAAAGTTCATATACTGACTTATTCGCAAATGACCCAGTTATATCACAATTTAATCGTCTCAAAGTTATAGAATAAAATCTCTCTGAAGCCCAACATTGAAGCAAAACACAACCTATAAAATTATCAGTTTGCTCAAAATAAATCATCCATAGACTCCTATAAAGATATACAAGGAATTGCAAATCCTCAATTGAATCTCTCAGTTTCTTTCCAATTCTCTAGTAATTTCAAATACATAGCATGAACGTAATTCACAATTCTATCAAACATAAGTCATATGTCAATTAGACGAAGTATATGTACTCTAGCATATTGTTGTACTATGTCATCTATAACATCATTTGGATATTGATCAAATGTCTACGAAAGTCAGCTCAATTTTAGCATTCCTCCAACTAAAGTCCAATTAAGTGGAGTTATACATAGCAGTTCCCTACAAAGTTCATTCTATGAGTAACCAATATATTTTGTTACTGTATTCACATCAATAGATAAACCAAGTAACACCTCCACATCTTAGAAGGTGATAGTACACTCACCTCCAGACATGTGAAATATGCATATCTCCAGCCTCCACTGTTTGACTAATGCAAATATTAATTGAACATCTATTAAAGGAAGTTCCATTTCTACAACTCCACCAAAACTTGACACTGTAATATATTTCATACCTGATCATTAGGTTTACGTATTCTTACATGACTTTTAGGTCGTACAACTATATTAATTTATTCTAATTATTACTAAAAAATTACAACATTTTATTAAAAAAAATTACAATATACTCAAAAAAATTCTATAAATTAAAAATACTTCATAAAGTAAATTACTTACTTCTTTATTCTATACTTTTGTCGATATATACTTTTTTTTATTCAATTAATAAAATATGATCTTGTGGTTTTGACAATAAAAATTGATGTGGAATGAAGTTCTTCAATATTGTAGTTTTCCAAACAATTTTCATGTATATGATACTTTTGAAACAAATGACACCAAGAGGACATTTTTTATTTTTAATGTTCAATGTCAAATTTTGATTTTTCCTTTTAGAAGAGTGTCACATTTTTACCTTTTTTTTTAAAAAAAAAAAAAAAATTTGATTCAAAGTCACATTTTGGCTTGAAAATGCTATGGAGAACTGAATTTTGATAGGGCAACATATGTGGAGTGCCGCACTATGGCATAGTACGACACTCCACATGTTTCTCCCTTCAAAATTTGCCCTCCAAGTGTCAATGTGTGAGTCAAAGTGTTGAGTCAATGTTGGCAAGTGCAACTATCGAATATCTCAATTGCACCTGACTACATGTCATGGTATCAGCGCATCACTCGTAGGTGGATGTGTATAAAAAATGTTGTCACGAAGAATCGAGTACTAATTTGATGTAATTTAATTACACGTGTTATTTAATAATAAAATTTTTATGAGTATTCATTCTTTCAAAATAGGCGCCTCTAGTCCAATATCAACCACCCCTGTAATGGCAACCTCCACCAGTTCAACAGTCTCGTCCACATTGACACTTGGAGAACCAAATTTTGGAGGGAGAAACATATGAAGTATCATACTATGCCATAGTGCAAAACTCCACATGTGCCGCCTTATCAAAATTCGGCTCCCCATGGCATTTCCAAGCTAAAATGCAATTTTGAACTAAAATTTGAAGAAAAAAAAAAAGTCAAAATGCGACACTCCACTAAAGAAAAAATCAAAATTCGACATTGAACATTAAAAAAAAAAAAAAGTGTTATATTGGTGTCATTTGACAATTTGACCAAAATAATACAAGTAAACAAAATATTTATCTATATAGTTTACATTTGAAAGTATTTACCTAAAAATGGCAGTTTTAATAATATTCGAGTTTCAATTAATTACATTTTAGCATGACCAAAACCGTGAATGAACTGAACACAGTTCAGGAAATTTTTCACCAAAGCGTGATCACTGTTCACCTAAAATTCTTGCCAATTCAAGTCACGGTTTTGGAGGTTTGAGGTCACGGTCTTTCTCCCTTAAGGTTACGATTTTTCTCCATTTTTTGGTCACGGTTTGGCATTTATTTTGAGTCATAATTTTTTTATTTTTGGGTCATGGTTTGGCAGGATTTTTTGCTTATTGGTGGTCACGGTTTGGATGAAATGGTAGTCACGATTTTGTAGTCCTTTGACTCACGGTTTGGGTAGTTTATTGGTCACGATTTTACAAGTTATTTGACTCACGGTTTGGATGCATTGGTGGTCACGATTTTGCATGCTTTGACTTACGATTTTGTGCATTTGTGGTAACGATTTTGCAGCATTTTGTGGTCACGGTTTTGTGCATATGTGGTCACGGTTTTGGAAGTTCTTTGACTTCCGGTTAGTCCATTTTTTACTCACGGATTCTCCTCTTGAAGGTCACAGTTTTGTGAATTATTTTGGTTATGCTTTTGCTTTCTTTTTTGTCACGCTTTTAGTGATTCTTTTTCTAAATCGTGACTCTCTCCTTCTTTCAAGAATGACCTTCTTCTTCCCCTCACTTTCATCTTTTCCCCCGATCGCCGACCTCATTCCTCTTTACTTTCTTCTTCACGATTTTGGTTCTTGTAGTCCCTTTTTTGTAGACCTTCCAAGGGTATTTGAGATTTTGTGGTCTCATTTTCTTCATTGTTAATCTTGAACTAATTGTTCTGAGTTTAAAATGGCAGAAAACCATTATATATTGTCAGGTCTTGTAAATGGTAGTGTGTTGACTGAGCAAGGACAACACATCAACAGAGACGTAGAACAATGGAACAAGTAAATAATATGCTTACTCCATTGTTTCACGTCTCTGTTGAAATGTGTTGTCCTTGCTCAGTCAACACATTACCATCTACATGACCTGGCAATATATAGTGATTTTCTACCATTTTAAACTCAGAACAATCAGTTCAAGATTAACAATGAAGAAAATGGGACCAAAATATCTCAAATACCTTTGGAAGGCCTACAAAAAAGAGACCACAAGAACCAAAACCATGAAGAAGAAAGGAAGGAGGAATGGGGCCAGCGGTCGGGGGAGGAGATGAAAGTGAGGGGAAGAAAGGGAAACGGGGAAGAAGAAGGTCATTCTTAAAGGAATGAGAGAATCATGGTTTAGGAAAAGAATAACTAAAAGCGTGACAAAAAAGAAAGCAAAAGCATGACCAAAATAACTCACAAAATTGTGACCTTCAAGAGGAGAATCCGTGATTAAAAAATGGATCAACCGGAAGTCAAAGAACTTCCAAAATCGTGACCACATATGTACAAAACCGTGACCACAAAATGCTGCAAAACCGTTACCACAAATGCACAAAATCGTGAGTCAAAACATGCAAACCGTGACCACCAAAAGCATGCAAAACCGTGACCACTAATGCATCCAAACCGTGAGTCAAACAACTTGTAAAACCGTGACCAACAAACTACCCAAACCATGAGTCAAAGGACTGCAAAACCATGACCACCATTTCATCCAAACCGTGACCACCAATAAGTAAAAAACTCTGACCTTAGGAGGAAAAAACCCTGCCAAACCGTAATCCAAAAATAAAAAAACTATGACTCAAAATAAATGTCAAACCATGACCAAAAGAGGGGAGAAAACCATAACCTTAAGAGAGGAAAACCGTGACCTCAAACCTCTAAAACCTTGACTTGAATTGGCAAGAATTTTGGATGAACAGTAATCACACTTTGATGAAAAACTCCCTGAACCGTGTTTAGTTCATTCACTGTTTTGGTCATGCTAAAACATGATTAACTGAAACTCGCATATTATTAAAAAAAATTAAAACTGCCCATTTTGGGTAAATACTTTCAAATATACACTATATAAGTAAATACTTTGTCCACTTGTATTATTTTTGTCAAATTGTCGTGTCATTTATTTATGAAGAACAAGAACAAAAAGAAGAAGAATGAAGAGAATAAGTGGAAACTGCAGAGAAGAAGGCATAGAGGCACCAGCGAGAGAATGAGAGAAAGATGATAGCGAAATAGGGAGGAAAGAAAAAAAAAAAAAAATAATAATAATAATAATAATAATGAGTCCCCAGGTGACCACGTCGCAGAGCGCCATTGATCGAAGGGTGGGTCCGGTGAGGACACGCCACGCAATGCCCGGCGTGTTCCCCTTCACCTCTGAACAATGCTGACACGTCTACTCTAATCGCTGACGCTAACATGCTAATGCTACAAATAAACTAATAGGGACACACCCGCAGTCAACTGGACACGCCAACTAGGAGCTGGCATGTTCGGTGGGCCCCAGCTCACATCTGACTTTTTTTTTTTTTTTTTTAGTTTTAAATTTTTTTAAAAAGTGTAATATTAAAGTAAACAAAATAAAAACTGTAATAAATGTGTAAATTTGTTTCTAAAATGGTATATTCCAGTTAAAGAGCCAATTATTTAAAGCTATGGTGTTACCTGCACGTTATTCCTACCATTAAAAGGTGGATAGCCATTTAGAAGCTCAAAAAGAATAGCACCAACACTCCACATGTCTGCCTATACTTAATGGTAAATGTCAGTAAGCCTAGTTTTGATTAATGGCGAGAGTTGTGAAACTGAGAAGAGCTCATACCTTGTCATCATATCTCTGGAACTGAAGAACCTCTGGAGCCATGTATAATGGAGATCCACAAACTGTCTCTGCATACTCACCTGGTTTTACAGTTCTCCACATTACATGGAAGGAAAAGAAAAGTTATCAAGTTAGCACAATTATAGAATGGAAAAAGAAAATGATAAATTGTCCCAGTCCATATTAACTACCTTGAGAGACCAAAATCAGCTATCTTTAGCACTGCATCACCCTCAAGGCCTGATAGCAGAATATTCTGCTCCAACAATGGCACCAATGCAAAGAAATATGAAGAATTGTGCATTCACCATAAATAAAATTATCAGTAAGAGCATGGTTTCCAAGGCAACTAGACATGCTACTAAAAGGCTGCAATGTCCCAAAGGGCTCCCACCCCTTTTTCCCCTAAGTTTTTCTCTTCTAGAGATGAACTGAAATTGTTTTTATGCGAGTTTAAACCAACAGAAATGGAAGACAGAAAATAAGCTTTAGCTTACATAGTTGCAAGAATAACTAAAATCAAAAGGCCTACTCATCCCTCTGATAAATTGCAAATTTATGCCTAAAGTATCATCCACAAGGTAATTAATTGGCCAAGTCAAAACTCTAAGCAAAGGCACATCATCAATATTAATAATGTTACTAATAGTAATAAGTTTAGCACGTTAGTCTGTTTCATGAACAACTATACGTCTATTTCCCAGGAATCTATGCCTTTTATTTATCTACATTTACTACCTCCGACCATCTGACAGCTCTCCGTAATAGAGTCCCTAAATGATTATGCATGGTTCCTCATTGTATGGACACTAATTTTTCATTTTTTGAGCATTTTTTTTTTCTGGTGTGTGTGTGGGTAAAAGAGTGCCTATTACTCTATGTCAGCATACATATATTTCACCTCCGGTTTGAGGTCCCTGTGAATGATGTTGTGAGAGTGTAAAATTTTTAAGCCAGAGCCTGCATCACAAAATTCAATTGCGTTAATGCCAAGTAAGCATGCATCAGTACCTTAAAAACAGTTCAACTTAAATAGAAACGAAGATAAGAAGATACCAAGCTGCTGCATAAATTTTCTGGCAGTTTGTTCTTGAACCCTGCCATGGTGTCGAATATAAGAAGCCAGATTACCTCCAGCACAAAACTCCAGGACCAGGTATAGACATTCATCAGCCTATGTAAGAAAACAATAAGCTTAAATTAAGGCGGAAATAAATCAGACAATGCAATAATTGGATCTGTTACTTATTGTTTTTTGGTCCAGGTTTAATATATGTGTCAGCTGATTCAGCTCCTATGAATATTGGATCCTCAGGTTTTGAGACTATTGCAGCCATCTTCAGGAAAACAATTACTCAATGAGTCATGTTACTAGCGTGAGGTTGACAAGCTCTACAGCCTCTAGAGTTGCAGAGCTAGAACAAAGAATCGGAAGAAAAGGAAAGGGGAGAGGAGACGAAAAAAATCGAAGTCACTGACTATGACTATTTCATCCTTGTCACAATTGTTTAATCCTATCCTAAGCAAACATTACAAACTGCCACTGCAGATGTTGAAAGCGACAACATTAAATTTCTTCAAAAACTTAAAAGGAACGTTTCCTGTAGTTGTTAATTTGCGTCGACAGTGTTTAGGGTGCCAGAAACCCTTGCATTACACATGTACACGCATCTCCACTCCTAATAATTGCAATTTTTATCTCGATTTCAGAATTCAGAGCAAAATGAGATTTGCCCTAAAAAGAAAAGGAAATTTAATATATGGAAAACAAGATTTTGCTAGAACTTGCCCTGGAAACCTAAAAATGAGAAATCGACGGCGAGTAGGAAACATTATATAAATGAAGAAAAGTTTAAGGGTGAAACCTGGAAAAAGTTGAGAAGGCGAACAATGTTAGGGTGGTTGACAGAGGACAAGAAACTGATCTCGCAGTCCAAGCAGGTCTTGAGGCGGCGATTGAGTCTGGAAAGATGAACCTGCTTCACCGCAACCTCTTCCCCGCTCAATTTGTGCTCCCCTCTCCACACTCTGCTGAATGAACCCTCGCCCATTTTCGATTTGAGATTGTAGTCTCCTACCATCACCGCACCTTCACATTCACATTCCATTTTTCTGTTAAAAATTCCAACCAACAACGTCACAACTCGTATCATGAGTCGAATCAATGTTATGTTCTATGGCTATGCTGTCTCTTTGCCTGCTTGTCTCATACACGTGGCAGCGGCAGCGGCGTGTTCTAGTAATTTCCTTGAAATCTACTAGAAGTCTAATTCTTGGTTTTAGTTTTTTTTTTTTTTGAACTAATCCAAATCCATCTCATGATCATCTTACTTCAGCTATGGAATTACTCTGTTTGATCACTTCAACTTCAAGTATTGATCTTTGTCTATCCATTACCTTCCTTCTTTCATCATGCATAAGCTGCACAACATTGCCATTTTTTTCTTTTTCTATCATTTTTTTTAATTAATTACCTTAAAAATTCCATCTTCCAATAAAAAGTCTTGGTCTTTTGGGTTTTGACACAGCTTACCTAAAACGCCTTAGAAATATCAAATATCCCCGAGCTATCATTACCTAGAACTAGTTTCATCACTAATCCTCAGCGTTAGACGCACGTATCAATATTAATTACCAGCTTGAGCTTCCTCAAAGGGTGGACTCACAATGACAAAATCAATTAGAAATCAATTCTCCTTCTTAATTTCCTACAGATATGCATGTAATCGACTATTTATAAGATTGGTGAAGTAACGAAGAGACAGGAGAAATTTTACAAAGTTGGGATTTTTATTTTTGTAGACATGTCAAGAAAGAAACATCATGCTCTCTCGCTAGTCTCTTCTTCCATTCCCTTTATGTGAATGGAAAATAGCTTGTATGGCCCGAATAATTAAGATATTGAGCGTAAAATATTCTTTTAATAATGAATCTAAGATTGTGCAGAATGAAGATGCAATACAAATTTACATAGCCTCAACTAAAATGCTAATTGAAATGTGCATCCATCCATAAGTAGAGAAGTTGGTACATACTTCTTAAGTGTCAACACAAACTACTTAGCCCATTAATAATCCATATCTTTACATGAGAGATATAAACAAACAAGAACACAAATTTAAAAGAAGTGTCAAAGCAAGATGAACAAGTGGAATCTATTTGACCTCACTCAGATATTGTTTTTGGTGCCCAAATTGAAGCTGCTGTCAAAGGCCTTGACTTCCAACACAGAGCCAACCTACACTTGTCGTACTGCACCCAATACCCTCCACCAAAGAGGCTCAGCAAGAACTTGGCTTGAGAAATATTACAACTACTCAGAGGAACTCGCTTGAACCCCTTCAAGGAATAAAATCCTCCTTCCCACAACATTCTTTCCTTCCTTTCACAAGGAAACTGCCTCACACTATCTATAATCCTGATTCCCAAAATCTCTTTCTCTATCAGGGTTAACTCCATTTTGTAAACACCGCAGGAACTGCTTGCAAGTGAATCAGAAAGTACAATGTAATGGTGCAGAGCCTCGCAGAAGAATTCCACGAAGGACATTGATTTCAGTCGAGAAAAATCGAACAGTTCTTCTTCTACTAAAACGACAAGCTTAGGTGACAGTTTACTTACACCATCCAGGAAAGTTTTGAGCGATGAAAAACTTCTGTTAGGCATCCACTGGTGTATCATACAATTGACTATCATCGTATGACCCACTTGAATCTTTTGAATGTCTTCTTCTCTGTCCATCATTATCTGATCGAACACAAACGGAAAATTGATAGAAGCGGCAAACTCTTTAAGTCTTCTTCCCGTTTGTTGAACAAAGGCTGCACTTTGCTGGTTCATTGTGATGGCTGTTACTCTAAGGGAAGTGTGCTTCCTCATTGCAAGGTCAACCATCAAAGGTGGCCATTGGATCCCCTCCATGATGTCAAAATCAATGACATGAACCTCATCATCACCCTCTGTGGCTTCAAAGATTGCTTGGTTGGCGGTGAAATGGGCAAATTTTACATAGGGAGAGAGTTCCTGGAGTATCTGAAACGCAGAGAAAGTGTTTGTCTGTGTAGAAACAGGGTCATAATGCTCTTGATGAGGAGAATTGATGCATTTGTAATGAAGACCTTGAGCAAAGAAAAGAGCCAACCTGTTCAATAAACTATCTCCATTTTCTGAAGATAAGACATAGTTAAGCTTCTCAATTATGTTGGAAGCAAGATCCCAGTTCTGCGCTTCAACAGCTTCAGCTCCTGTCAGCAAGAGATCAGCTAAGCTGCTCTCTTCCATTAGCTCTTCTTGGATTCCCTTCAAATAAGAATCCTCTTCCGTCAAAACATGCCCATTTTCTTTGCCTCCAACAATAATTTCATCACACAATTCAGTCTCCACACCCATTGCGTCATTATGATTCATGGAATCAAAGTCTAAGATCTCTGTATGTGGCTGATGCTGGACCAATCCTTCCAAAAACTCTTGGTCGTCCATCATCTCGTCTTGGATGTTATTTGGAGATAAAAGATCCTCTACTTGGAGTTGGAGTGGAACAAATGCATTTTCTAAGCTACATTCATGGAGTTGATACATATGGGTAGGGCTAAATGAGTGATCAATATGCTCACTAAAAGGTTAGATGCCTTAAGTTCTATCCCTTAACAACCTATGAAAAAATTCAAAAAAATTATTCTCAATGTACTTACTGCCTTGAGAGCACGATATGAAGAAGTATATATACTAGAGAAACTGTTGTGTACACATTGTAATAATGCACCTGCACCTAATAATAAGTAATAAGGCTGTGTCATACTTTGACTTTGTGATTATTTTGATACATTATACTAAGAATTCTTCACTAAGTTAGACATGAGCATGCATTGTTATTGATACATTGTTAATGTCGTCATGAACACGAAGAATCGAGTCAGAAAATCCACCCTAATCTATAACCTAGTCCATGACAACTGTCATACAACTAGAAAAGTAGATATCTAAGCCCTTAGCTTTTGGTAATTTATTAGTGGAAGTGAACCAGCGGGTAGGATTTGCATACCTGGATAGACTATAGAGCGAGTGATCTATAGCAGGCAATATATCATACAGAGAAACATACATATGTTCTGTTCTGATTCGGGGTCAGACTTTAATATGATTTATGTTTGGTAAGAGAATAAGATGATGGTGCTGGACATGTGGAAGAGGAGCTATGCTGAGGCAATGTCCAACCAAAGTTTGAGCTCATATTATAAGTTAAAGTTTGGGTAACCAAAAGGCAACAAAAAATGATGAAGTAATCATTTATCAATAGGGCAGAGACTAATTATAAATAACTTGATCTCTGGAGTTTTCTGATTTTTTTAAAAGTAAGTGAACTGAAGATGTTCAGTATATTCTTTGGCCTCAGATACTTAATTGGAATCGTTTATTATGGTGATATTGTCTTCTTTCAATTTGTTTGGTGGGTCGAAAAGGAGATACTCTGCTTACGCATGCAGAAGAAAGGTGACATGAGATATACAAAACACAGAGACACTGAAAGTTTCACGTGAAAATGGAAGCAGACAGAGAGTTGAAGCATGAATCCTCGTAAACAAACATACTAAAATAAGTATATATGGATCTGTGTATAAATCATTGAGTATAGAGAGTGTTTTATGTATGTACCTTGAATAAAACCTGGGTGGCAAACTGCACCCTCATTTAGATGCATGGTTTCCTCTCTTGTTTCTTCCTCTGCTCTGCTATAATGGAGCCTGGAAGTGGGGCATCAGACTTAACTTGAAAGTTGAGAGAATATTCTCTTTCTTACCAATTGAGCTTCAAGATGCCTCATAATGGGTCCAGAATAGATACAAGGTTAAACCCCTTACGTTTATGATTGGCTTGTTGCCATACTTGATCTAGCCAATAGCATTAGCATACCATCCATTATTTGATATCATTTAACTGCATTCTCATTAACTTGATTAGCTACAAATTGTTTGCAGTTTGTCCTATCCTACGTACTTTCTTCTTTTTTCTTTCTTTTTTTTCTGTTTAATTATGTTAAAATAAGATTAGGATCAATGATAGAGAGCTTCCAGTTCCAGAAATATGATGGGAACAAAACAGGTCAAATCATTCGTGTCCTTAACCGCCTGCTAAAACAAATTAGCACAAAGTAAAATAAGTAAGGTTGTTGCCCACTTTATTGGTCCCTCCCCCATGGATTTTTCTTAAAATGTTGGCATGGTGAATCACTTGGTTTTCAATTCCCCAAACTTGCTTTTATATTTAAACTCTTTATTAATCAAGCGGATTATATAGTTTTAAGTAGACAACAATGTTATCCTAATATGTTATCGATTCTTACTAGAACTCCTTTTCTTTTGGTAGGACTAGAACTCCTTCTTTACTTAACTTGATTGTATGTCTTAAAAAATGACGTGACTCATTTTGTTCATATCACAATATGGCCTCCGTCTATTTTGTTAGTCCAAGTATATGCCCGGCCCAACAAAGCCCAAATCCAATAAGTTACAATTATCCTTTCAAACACTCCTGAAACCTTTGGCCTCCCCTTGTATAGGAAATAGTTTACACACCCAAGCAAGCAATGACACAAGCAAACAAAACAACTCCATAACATAGAAGTAGAGAAGAAAGGGGTTTGGGATCCTTCAACCTGTTAATGAAGCTTTTGCATTTTCATTTACAACGAGTAACGATTCAGCGCCTCCTGTATTTTTACATCATATTGTACCCGTGCCAGACTACCCAAAACTGATTATTTAATAAAAAAAACTTAACAGTCATACAACTTATGTAATCATATTTACTCTTACCCATGTATATTTACAAAATGAAAAACAGATACTTCAGCTGGCGCCCCCAAGTTCTTGAGTTGAAAATCTGTACTGTACATGTGTTTTACTGATTTAATATCAACATTAGTTTATAAAAAAACCTGATGCACTTCTGCTGGAAGGTCACAGTCACACTCTGTAGACTGTAGAAGCACAAGTGCACTATATCTGGGAGTTACTAGCTCGCATAAGCAGCAAGTTTTTCATCTCTCTGTAACCCTGGAACTCTTCCAATGCATCAGTTGTTGTTTTCCTAGTCATTACAAGCCCAGAAGACATTATGCTCCCTGGCGGCGCCTCTAGCATCTGCTTGGGTTCTTGAATGTTAGTGCTCCAGGTTTCAGGCCTTGTGCCTTTTGACAAGTCATCTGAAGTAGTGTAGTCTTGATGGAGGGGTGGCGCTTTCTTCAGCATGCGTACAAGTGCACCAACAGCAGCATCTTGGGACTTTCTCACAGGAAAGAATCCCCCAGGTTCAAGAACCCCAGGTATATGACCATGATCAAAAGAACCCGCTCTGGTTTATGCACAATGGATCAGATTAAAAATTTAAAATTGCAAGAAAAAAAAAACATGCATGCACACACTACAAATCTGGGATAATTAATGTCACATATAACTCAAGCCAGGTTGTACATCAAACTATTTTCTGATAATCTCAAGTCAAAATGAAGGCATTTTATACACAATTTTAACATGATCAATGACTCAAACCTGAATGGCCAACCCCATCTTCAAGGATAAAACTACTTAAAATGTTGAGATGAAGAATACATCTACTAGTGCCTTATGATTTGCTGTTTGAAAGCCTAACATTCTGTTTGTTTCTTTTATTCAGTCATAACTCAATCAGTTAAATATAGTACCATAAATGCAAAACCACCTATAGAAGAACAAGTTGACAGGTTAAAAAGAGTGAATTTCATAAGAAAAAGGATGCCAGCAGGGAAAAAGAAAGCAAAAAACAATTTACTTGATCTAGCAAATTGCTTTCATTTTCTTTCATATGTTGTATTAGCTACCAGATGCACAAAGTAACTCCTAGAGTAAATGACAAAAATGATCAATGTATCCTCTATTCTCTCATACAGTCATACTGTCTTTGCCACTAATATCTGTCATCTATTGAACCAAATTTAAATTATCTTTTATGTGTTAAAGCAAATCCTTAATAATTATCCACTGCATAACTGTAGCTCAGTAACCATAATGATAAAGCAAGTTAGCAGACCAAAAATTTGCAAATTTTGCACCTCCAAGATGCATATGGTAAACAGAACATAGCAGCAACTCTGAACAATAATGAGTGCTCTGTCAAAAAGAAATCACAATCCACCAGAGCTCCCAGGGAAGGAAAGTTCAGTATTTTCAATAAGGAAATACATAAAACATCATGTCTTACCATAGTTTTCACCTTATATATCAATTAAAAAAAAAAGTAGGGTATTGCTGGTGGAGCTCTCCTATGACATTACACTACTAGGATCCTTCTTGGTAATAAAGTTAGTGTTTCGGAATTAATAGACAGAAGTTTCATTGGCCCAATTTACCAAAGATGTGAATGATCCTTGAATCCATGACCTCCAATCCACCAGACTAGACAGGAACAAAGTCTATCACTAGACAAAACACCCCCCCCCCCNAAAAAAAAAAAAAAAGGAACCTCCTCCTATTTACTTAACACTTACTTGAATCCATGGTATAGCATAGCAACACTAAGTTTCCAAAAGGCATACACATTCCCATCTTCATCAGCAAAGAATTGGGAAACATGACAATCATTTCCTTCCCTCACTCCAATAAGATGACAGCATGGATAAACAAAATCATGGTAATCCTCTTAGTCTCCCATTCAATCCAATCCTCTCCATCATCCATCCAGGGAATGGCTGACTAGCCTGACTTTCTTAGATAAGCAGATGGACTAGATCCAATTTTTATCAGCCAAGTGTTAATGCATATCAGAAAGCTGTGGCACTTAGCAATCAACACATTGATGTCAATTTCTAAATCGACAAGGAGGAAGAAGAATCAGAAATGCATCATTTAATGCGCCATGTCAAACACTTCAATGAAGACAGCAATAATGAAATAAGATCAAAATAGCACATCTTTCTTTTTTCCCTCTCTTTCTGTCATTAATTTTTTTTCCCTTTTTAATTTTTAATTACCTTCCAGAACAGAGTAGAAAAAATTAGCAATTGAACTCTAAATTATTGGTACCATATCTCATATAACAAAGGGATTCTACAATGAACTGCTCATACACAATGTGCAATTTAATCCACCCAAAACCTGGCACCCTATACTTGCCCTAACTCACCCTTGATGAACATATTACCAAACAAAATACTAATAACTTCAACAATAACTGCTCATTTTCTAACAGTTAAGTCATTTTCTTTAGGACTTAAAACACTGCCAAGGAAACATCAATTACTGGATAAAGCAGAAAACTTATGTACAAGATTAGCATATACGGACAAGAAAATTAAAAATATACATCCCAATGAATTTCTGTCCGAAAGTACCTGCTGCTTGGATCTGTCATATCATCATCATCCACATCAAAAGGACAAGTGAAATCAGGATCATCCAAATCATCCTGATAAGACCTACTGGAGCTCCTGGAGAACGAAATCTGTGGTGAGCTGTTGGATGATAACTTCGCTCCAGAATACTTTCTAGACTCATCTTTTCCAAGAGAAAACAACTACAAAAAATGAAAGACACACTCAACAAATCAAATATGCTTCAACTAAAAAAAATTGTTTGCTGCAGTTAGAAAAGAGAATACCTTTTCAGCTGTTGCACCTGTTTGCATTGCATTTATAGTCCTATCTGTCTTAGAAGTACACCTTGAACCTCTAAGGGGAGGAGATGGAGGCAAATTATGCCTATTGGAATATCCAGGGGAATTAGCAACATTAGTCATAGGAATGCTGACTGGAGCACTTTCAGATCGTAAAAGTGTATTTGATAATATTGTTCCAGGATTGTAGATTGGAGGTGATGGAGATGGTGATGGGGACATGTTTGGGGAGGGATAATATTCATCAAAACCCGTATTCTTCTTCTGAACTAAAGATATCTCAGGTGGATGAGGAGGCAAACTTGTAGGTGGAAAACGGCGAGAGCTTGTATTAGAAACTGATGTGTGTGATTCTGAGTGTGTAGGAGAAGGTGAGGAAGTAATAGAAGGAGGTGAGGCTCTATACAGGTCATAACTCCAACTATGCCGCCTTGCGAATGGCAATGATGAAGCCGAACCATGTGGTGGCAACCCTGTCACGGGAAGTGATGGAAATCTCCTCAACGGATCTGCCAATGGACTACCAACATAATCTTGTATGACTTGTGGGGATAAAGAAGTTGATGGTTCGGAGCTCACATCTGAGACTGATGGACGATACATTACAGAAAGGCAGAGCCTACCACTAGAAGTATCCACAGGGGTGAACCCAAATTTCTGCATTTCTGCCTCTTGTTTGCTGGTGAAGGGCTCAACAAAAGAAGATACCCGGTGAGCGAGGGTAAAGGAACAAATTTGTCCAGATGAATTGAGGTGTCTGAAAACTTTATAAGTAGGCAAAAGCCTGACAGTGGCATATAGAGACCTCAAAAGTAATGTTGATTTCTTATACAAGGTATGCAAAGTAACATTGCTGGACCTCCTAGAGGCCGAATTACAATCCCTGGTCTTGCGGCTCTCATACTGCAGTACCCATCTCTCTACAATCGTCTCAGTGTTTGTCTCAAGTCCCAATTCTTCCTGATCACTATTCCAGGCAAATGGGTACCTTTCTTTGAGTGAACAACTCCTAGGAAGATCCCTTTTTGGAGAAAAACTGAGTGGGTCCCAATCCAGAGGCCTCTGCACCAATATCACATCGACCACTATTGGTTCAAGATAGCTCTGACGGCAGAGATCAATATTCTCTAACGCAGCAGGGCATTCCCGGAGTGCCAAATTAAACCATTTATCCCTGGGTCTCACACTCGATGAGGACGAGGAGGCAGATGAAGATGGAGATGACAAAGTTTGATCACCGCTGAGGTAATTACGGGACGACACATAAACTGCCCTTGATTCAAGTATTATGTGAAGACTTTTGGCAAAGAACTCTGTGATTATTTGTTCCATTTTTGTCGCTTCCGAGTGACTATTACTAGTATTACCATGAGACGATGCCATAGTTTCAGATGCTTACTGTAATTGTAATTGGAACACAAACTCTCCAATTAAACTAATGTCGTACCGCCTTAGACTCCGAACGGGACCGTCTCACTCTGAAGCACTACACTACACTACACTACAACAACATCAGATATACATATATACTTCAGAAAAAAATATCAAAGCAAGCTAAACCAACCACACTTAACAAACAGTCTTTAAAGTTCAAAAGGTATTTGATTCCAAGTTAGAAATTCCAGATATCGATGAGTAAAGAATTCATTCGTTAGCTCCTAAGCAGCATCCATCAATTATTGAAACAATAGAAGAAAAAAAAAAATTGCTCTTGTGTTGTTGTGCCATTCTGTTATCAGCAATTTTAAATTTTGAAAATATTCATAAGCAAAATCGCAGTCTCCCAAACAAGAAGCATAAGAGGATTTTCGAATAGCAAGCAGAAGAAGAATATGGTTGAGGTTTGTACGACGTGGGAGCGTGTGGGTCTGTGTGTGCCTTTGAATGTGGGAAAGACAGAGAAGAGAGTTACCGTTTTGGAAGGGTTTCCATGGAAAAACGCGGAGAAGAATAAGAGAGAGTCCATTAAATCCTTTGCTTGCAATTGTGCTGTGTCAGTGTGGAAAAGAACCTGAAGCTGTGACTTGACTTGAGAGCGGAAGCCATAGGCGTTCCAAGTTTTAATGCCTCTTCTTTAAGAACTTATCTCTCTGTTTATACGTGTTTTTTTGGCCAAAATCTCTGTTTATACGAAATCTGAAGATAAATCAAAGTAGGAGAGGAGAGAAGAGCGGCAGTGGGACCAGCGGGCCGTGGGTGACTGTTGGGTGAAGACACAACACAAATGAAGCAGCCATGCACCCCCATGATCTCTTTGCCATGTCACTCTGTGGAGCCCGTCGACCTCTATCTATTAACTCATTTTCTTTTCTTTTTCATAATTCAAATTGCATTAGTTATCTTAGATAATATGGACACCCAAAAGCACAAAGCTAATGGATAATCATAAATTTGTTTTTTATCCGAAAATATATACCCAATATATTTTCTTAATTTTAATAATTATTTCAATTCTGAATCTAAACTGATTCATTATATATTTTATTGAGTTTAATTAAATTTAAATATATATATATATATATACCCAATATATTTTCTTAATTTTAATAATTATTTCAATTCTGCATGTAAACTCATTCATTATATATTTTATTGAGTTTAATTAAATTTAAATATATACATAACTAGAGCCTACTTAAAAAAAATGCATAGTAAAAAATAGGGTGCCAATTACTAAATTTTACGAGTCTTCACTCTATTTTTACGTATCCGCTTGTGTGTATTTTCTCCAACAAAAAAAAAAGTCAGATGTACCACACCGTGTTAGCAGCAAAAACGTATCCCATTGACTTAGCACTTAAGAGTAAAAAAGAAGAATGGTGGCTTGATTTTGTGCATTTTCATATATTCAGAATTTATCAATGTCATCTTTAAACACTCCAAGTCCCATTGCTAAGTTATATCCCTTTTTAAGAGGGATTGTAGTGCCATCTACTTTTTTATTGGGAGTTTTTGATAGGTTATAAAGTTAAATTTAGTGTTATTATGAAAATCTCAAAAAAAATAATCACTAATATATAATAGAATACAAATTTTTTTATAAAATATAATAACAGCACGATATAAAAAAAACATACCAAACAAAAAATTTAAGTTACCAAAAAAATAAAATTTGACATGTTTTCTTATATTGTGTTGTTCTTATATTTTATAAGAAATTATATTTTATATCACATGTTAGGTGACTCAATTTTTAATAATATTTGTGACATACAATAATTATTAGGTGAATCCTACCAAAAATTATCGTGGGTAGCACTCACCCTTTAGATAGGATATAACTTAACAAACACTATTTAAGTATTGAATTATCGATTATTTTTTTATGAAAATTTGATATTTAAATTCTATTATAATAGGTTAAACAAAAAATGATCTGCTATCTACAAACACGCGATAAAAGAGAGGTCTAGATTTTTTTTATTTGTATATTATATAAAGACATAGAGATTTAAACTCAAACTTTTATGTAAATTAACAAAACATTTTACCATTAAGTCACTTTTAGTGGCTTTAGTGAGAGATTTAGATAATTTTAAAAAGGTGAGCAGTTGTAACCTCCTTGTCATAACATTAAAAGAAAAAGTTGGGCACAATACCAAACTCAAGCCATTTGTCCCTTCTTTTTTTCGGGCTAAGAAAAGCTTCCATTAACGAAAGAAAGATCCGGGTACATGATGCACGAATCCCAAGGAAACCGGTACAATAGGGGAAATGGATTTTACCACACCAAGCCCATTTGGTACGGGCTTCAAGCCTTGAATTCTTGTGAACACTGAACAACATAGAATGGACTTTCACCATTTACTACTCAGCCCAAAAAAAAGGCCATTTACTAAGCCCATTTATCGTGCGATCTAAGAAATTGCTCTATATATAATTATTCGAGAATTCTATGATATTACATAAGTATATTATATTACACTGACATGATAAGTATATGTAATTTTTATATTTTATTGAATATAAATATAATTTATTTTATTTTCTTAAATAAATTTAAAAACAGTTAATTTGTACACGTGTCATTCTCATATTGGCTAATCTCATGTAGTATAACATACTACATAAATATGAAAAGTATCTAAGAAACTTTCATAATCATTAGCCAAAAAAAAAAAAAAAACTGCTCTATATATGATCTGCATAGTATCAGTAGGTGATGTGCTCTAAGATCATCAGTAATTTCAGTATTTATAATCTACTCATTAAAACAAATTTTACGATGATGATAAAAATTAAAAGAAAAAACTATTTGTACGTGTAAAAAAAATTTATTATGATAGTATAATTTAGTGCTTGGCCTCGTAAAATTTGATAATTGTAGATGTTAAAATTTTAAATTTTATATATAACTAATACATAATAATCACATAATTAAATGAAATAATTATAACACAATAATCATACAATGTTACATAAATCATCTATCATGCATATAAGCAGGGAGGGATACTGGCGGCATTGTTATTATGAACTTAAAGTCTTTAGTACAATTTCCTCAATACATTGAATATAATTTTATTTTATTTTTTGGTTTTAACAATAAAGATATAATTGGATCAATTTTCGTATATTAAGATTAAATCTATCTTTAAACAATCTTAAGGCATCTCACATCAGAAAAGTTCTCAAAAGCTTATACAAATGTGTTTAGTCAAGTCCATTTTATTACGACAATGCACGATTGCGTGAGAGTCCATGAAAATAATTGAATAATGAATTGAAGGTTTAATCATCTTGACTGCAACTAGTTAACTAATGAGTTTCTGCTCTTGCTATGGCTGAATTTTGTAACTGAAAACAAAATTGTTATTTGAACTTCCCATTTTATACTAGAAGCTTAAATACTTTCTTTTATAATGTTAATGAAAAATGAGTAAGATGTAGGGAACTTCCTTTAATATTAGCTTATATGTGAAAAATCTCATCAAGTTTAAAAAGGTGCAAGAAATCCTTAAGCTTTACAATTTGTGCAAAAAAAGCTTACGTCTGTATTTTTATTAATTCATGAACAAAACTGTCATATGCCACTCATGTTAAGACTCTCTTTTTTAATAACTTTATTTTTTGTACTTTTAATTATAATTCTAGATTCGAACACATAACCCACAAGCCTTGAGGATGACTTTAATATTACTTAGCTATAAGTCATTTCTAATAACTCTAATCCTTAATTAAAGATAAATAGATATAAAAATATTTAAAAGTAAGAAAAAAAAAAAGCATAGTTCAAGAAAAATTATAATTAATATAATTGTTCCCATTCAGTTTATTCTTATACTCAAATTAAAGCGTGGTACTAAATCACTTATAAGTATAACCTATTAAAGTGTTTATACTTGACAAAAGTAAGAAAATTTAGTACTATTCACTTAATGTTAAAAGTAAAAGAAATAAACTTTCAAAGACTTTCACCATGAAATGAGTCCTATAGTTACGCATAAATCTCAACATCAATTTTGATTTTGACATTCACTTGTTGCACATTTCAACAAACATATTATGTGCATAAAAAGCATTGCTCGTTGTCTGTACACTAATATGGTACGCATGTTGCTCTTGATTTGCTTCAATTGAGATTTGAGAGAAGGAAACTCTCAGTTCTCTAGGTTTGGACTCCATGTGCTTTTTGCTTAGAAATTCAAATAAACTGTGTCAATACAGCATGGTAGGCAGGGATACGGCAAATAACAAAAAGGTTAACTCCTGAACATCCTATTTGACCAAAAGTCGGTATGCTAAATAATAAATAAACAACTAAGTGACGGATTTATGTATAAGGAACAGGAAATAATTTTTAATGACTATATATATCATTTAATATAAATTAAGTTACTTCCATTAAAAATATAAAATTGCATCCACTACTTCTTATTACCACAAAATGTATGGCTCATATGTGGTTAAATATTGTTATGAATCTCATATTTTTTTTACAAACGAAATTGAGTTCAGTCAAATTTGTAAAGTCAAGATTTAGTTGAGACCAAATAGTAAGAAAATGTAAAAAATAAATAAAAATGTACCACTATGTATAATATATTTATTTCTCTTTAAATATTTTTCTTATATATATATATATAATTTTCTTAGATATTTTTCTTAGATATTTTAGAGGAATAGAGGAAAGAAACTTTTAGAGCTCAATTCCCACACCGTTCATTTGGAACGATCTCCAACGTCCATTAGAGAAAAAAGTTAGTATAAATAAATGAGGCTTCTCATTTGGCAAAAATAACTAAGAAGCTAATTGTGTAAAAGATCCATTTAATTAATACAAGTTGTTCCTTCTCTTTGTCACCACCATTCATACTTTGTGAGTGAGGTTGACTTAGTCTTCTAAGAGAGTTGAGAAATGCAAAGTACCGACGCAGTTGCGTTAGAGTTTGTCCATTGTCAATTTTTGTAAAATTATCCCCACCAAATATAGAATCCAAGGGCCAGAATGAATGGTTCATATGTGGTTAAATATTGTTATGAATCTCATATTTTTTTTACAAACAAAATTGAGTTCAGTCAAATTTGTAAAGTCAGTATTTAGTTGAGAACAAATAGTAAGAAAATGTTAAAAAAATGTACTACTATGTATAATATATTTATTTCTCTTTAAATATTTTTCTTATATATACATATATATTTTTTAGATATTTTAGAGGAATAGAGGAAGAAAACTTTTAGAGCTTAATCCCCATACCGTTCATTTAGAACGATCTCCAATGTCCATTAGGAAAAAGAGTTAATATAAATAAATGAGGCTTCTCATTTGACAAAAACAACCAAGAAGCTAATTGTGAGTGAGGTTGACTTAGTATTCTAAGAGGGTTGAGTAATGCTAAGTATTGATGCAGTTGCGTTAGAGTTTGTTCATTGTTAATTTTTGTAAAATTATCCCCACAAAATATTAAGCAATATTCAAGCAACATTCATTGCCCCCACGACATATAATTTATAGATTTGCCCCTGATTTCGTGAGTCCACTTATGCTAATGTTTAATGATCTTAATCATGTTTAATAAATATGATATTGACAAAAGAAAAATCATTAATCATATTGATTATAGAAGATCAATACCAACACCTCATCTAAACGAAAATCAAAAACCTATAAAACCCCAAGCCCAAGAAACTGACAAATGACTCGTCGTCCCTAGGGGTGTAATCGGTCCGGTTCGGTCCGGTTTTCACCCCAAACCGAGCCGGACCGGCTAGAGAATTTCGGTTCGGTTTTTCAAAATTTTGAAAGTAAAACCGAATTAAACTGAACCGGTATGATTCGGTTCAGTTCGGTCGGTTTGTCGGTTTTTGGAGTAGTACATTCAACATACAACTCATCATCTTCTTCCATTTAAAAGAATGGGCACTTCTCGCTGCCTGATTCCCTAAACCATTGTCAGTCTCAATATAAAAACAGAGTGTTTGCAAGATTTTCAATGTAGAGTTCACAAATATAAGGAAATTTGGTCTTGAAAATAGCTAACATACATAGCATCATTACATTCGTAAGTTTGGCCAAGCAGAAGAACTTGATTTCTGATTGTGCTATTCCAAACAATACCGAAATAGTTTTATCTGGAAATACTAACCTTGAACTAATTTTATTTAAAAATACTAACCTTGAAATAGTTATATCCAGAAATACTTACCTTGAAATTCAAACATGGTTTTATCTATAAGTAGTAACAAATTCTTCCTTAGCAATTTAAGAAACAGAGCTGGATTTAATGTTGCTTATAATTTTTCCAGATTTTGCCATGTACCTTCAATCAAATCGTAGGGGACAATGAGAAAAATATACCAAACTATACAAACAGAGCATAAATTCCATCTAACAAAGGAAGGAGACAATGATCAATATTACAAAATTCTGACCTACGAAACAGATTTGATCCCAAAACTAAAAACACATACAAAAAAAAAAAAGCTACGGCTCCAAAAGAAAAAGGAGAGATAGAAGAGAAATATAGAATCATGGATACCTTCACCTTGTTGTCGACAAAAACAAGGAGATCGTCTAGGACACCTTTAAATTTCTGGAAGACAGGACTGAGAACACTGGTTACAATGCCCTCCACCATCCCAACATTGGATCTCAAAGGCCTGGAGTTCTGCTTTGCGTACTCGTACAGATTGGACACACACACTAAAGCTTGAATTGCAGCAATCCTCACAAACCCTAGTTGCTTCAGTTCTTGATTCTTTACCTCAACCTCCATCTACAGAAACAAGAATCAAAAGACCAGCGATGGTTTGGTTTAATGGAAGAAGCAGAAGACCAGCGATGGAGAGCAGCGAGAGGGGCCAGCGATGGTTTGGTTTAATGGAAGAAGCAGAAGACCAGCGATGGAGAGCAGCGAGAGGGGCCAGCGATGGAGAGGGAGAGTTAGGGATTTATGAGTTTGGGAGAGAGTTGAAGACGACGAGAAGAGGAGAAGAAGAAGCTAAGTAAAACGGCGTCGTATTGTACATTTCGGTTCGGTTCGGTTTAACTTTGATTTTTCTTCATGAGAACCGAGAACCGAACCGGTCTATTCGGTTTTTCAGCTACAGAAACCGAAAACCGAACCAATTCTCTTGGTTTGACTCGGTTTTCTCCGGTTCGGTCCGGTTCGGTCGGTTCTACCGGTTTGGCTGACTTCCCTTACACCCCTAGTCGTCCCCGTATCCTTATCATCCAACTGACTAATAACACTCTTTTTGAAAACTTGTCATGCGGACTTTGGATCCTTTACCACCGTAACACCTGAAGCATGAGCCCACTTGTCACCGTACATTTTACGTGTATGAACCGACCTGAAGAGTCAAACGCCTAGTGGCCTGGGGGAAGGTGCAAAAACCCAAACCCAAGCTGAAAAATCAAAGGCCCAATGCTCTAGGGGCAGGGTGAAAAACCCAAATCCGAACTAAAGAGTTAAAGCCCAATGGCTTGGGGGAAGGGTTAAAAACCCGAACCCGAATTGAAGAATCAGGCACAATGGCCTTGGGGCGGGGCAAAAACCCGAAATCAAACTGTCGCCGTACACTCTGAGTGCATGAACATCATCCTTAAACTGTTTTTGCGAAAACTTATCGCCAATGTGTGCAAGACGAGCAAAAAGGAACCCAATTACAATAAACAAAGCAGAAAACGCAATATCATTGGGAGCCAGAAGAGCCTCCGCCTCCAACCGAGGCAAATGACCTTTCGGAGTCAACAACAACCGGAAAAGAAGTCTAAGGACAGCGAGCAACCCGAAGATGAGAAGGCGGAGGTGCAAATACACTCCAGTGGTCATGGCCGCCTCGAATCCTAACATTGGGTGCCTCTCAAGCCACAAGTGGATTCCGTAGGTCCACTTATATTAATGTTTAATGTTCTTAATCATGTTTAATAAATCTAGTATTTACAAAAAGAAATCATTAATCATCT
Organism: Cercis canadensis; assembly: GCA_003255065.1. Lineage (NCBI taxonomy): Eukaryota > Viridiplantae > Streptophyta > Magnoliopsida > Fabales > Fabaceae > Cercis > Cercis canadensis. The sequence continues at coordinate 571,837 of QAOA01001205.1, forward strand.
TGATTACATAATATCAATACCAACACCTTCATCTAAAACTAAAATAAATAAAAAAAACCCATAAAACCCGATATGTCATTGCTATCCGAACAGTCTTTCACAATTTTCACAGGCTCCATAGCTTTTTTATTCTCTGTTTCCCCTTAAAGTTTGCAACTTTCATTATTTATTTATTTTTTGTTTCATTCAGTGTTGGAAGATGAGTAGACCTCAGTGCATGGACCACCACCAACAAGGCAAACTGGCCCAAGACCAAAATAAATGCTGATCTAAATTTTTCTTCTCCCTTCTTTTTTTGGGCTAAGAAAAGCTTCCTTTAACTAAAGAAAGATCCGGGTACATGAAGCACCAATCCCAAGGAACGGGTTTACCTCACTATTCCAAGCCCATTTGGCACGGGCTTCAGGCCTTGAATTATTGTGAACACTGAACAACATAGAATAGACTTTCAACCTTTACAACTCAGCCCAAGAAAAAAGGCCATTTACTAAGCCCATTTATTTTGCGTTCTAAGAAATTGCTCTATATAAGCATTAGCAAAAAAAAAAAAAAATGCTCTATATAAGATCTGCATAATATCAGTATGTGATGTCCTATAAGGATCATCAGTAATTTCAGTATTTATTGTTTTATTTCAAATCTACTTATTAAAACAAAATTTACGATGATGATGAAAATTAAAAGAAAAAAACTATTTATAAGTGTTAAAAATTTAATTATAATATTACAATTGAGTGCTCGGCCTCGTAAATTTTGATAACCGTAGATGTTAAAATTTTATATTTTATATATAACTAATACATAATAATCATATAATTAAATGAAATAATTATAACAAAATAATCATACACTGTTACATATATCATTTATCTGTTAAATGAAATAATTTTGTAAACCTTTCTCATCCTTGCTTCTCTTTGATTCAAGAGCTCCGGGACATGCAGCGCCAAGACTGGAAGCTGTGTTTCACCCATGTCTATAAAGAAGGGAATAGATGTGCAGATGCTATGGTTAGGAAAGCCCATGACCGTGGCTTTCAAGTTGATTGTCTTACTAATCCTTCCCCTAGTGTGAGGTCTCTCCTGAGAGAGGACTCTAGTGGAGTGTTCGTTCCTAGATCTTTGTTTTTTTAGGTTGTTTTGAGCGTTTGCCTCGTTGATTACCAAAAAAAAATTATGCATGTAAGCAGGGAGGGATACTCGCGGCATTGGTATTATGAACTTGAAGTCTTTAGTCCATGAAAATAATTGAATAAAGAATTGAAAGTTTAATCATCTTGACTGCAACTAGCAAGTCATGTAAGGAAAAGTAAGTAACTAGGTGTAATAATACCTAAAAAGGGTGATTATATCAAACATTAAAAAATAGGAACATAAGAAAACAAATATTTTTTTTAAAAAAAAGGCGAAATATTAAATTCTAAAAAGTACCCGAAAAGATTTACCTGAAGATCTTTGAAGATATTAATTTAAAGTCAGGTTGAGATAAAATATCACATCTTCCTCTCATATATATTTACGTAGTATAAACTTTTGGGTTGGTAACTTGTTGTATTGTTACTGTTAATATATGGTGACAGGCGAAGGCATGATGGTGTTGGTGCTAGTTGTATAGAATAGACGTAAATTTAATTTGGGAATCTTTTAGTTGGTGTTGGTCAAATCTAAACCAACGTGTCAAGCACTGTAGTTAACAAACGTAAAAGCAAACATTATACATTAATAATTAGGATTAACGAGGCAAGTTGTTGATGGATTATGAAAAAAGGGGCAGGCCAATACTACAAGCAAATCTATGGATTTTAATGGAATTTTTTCGTTAGCTTTTTGTTAATTTTCGTTAGAAATTTGAATTTTAATGAAAATTAAGTCATTAAAAAATTATTGTTGAAATTACAAAATTTTAATAAATTTTTTAACGAAATAGTAATTCTAACAAAAAGTTTACTTTTGGAATTTGGTTATCGAGATATGCAAATTTTCTCTCTCTCTCTCTCTATATATATAGATATATGTAATTATGTAAGTGGTTGTTCTTATCTAGTTGAGTTAACAAGGGTGAATCTTTATGCAAGTGATTGTTCTTGTCAAGTTGAGTTAACAAGTGTGAATTTTGTTTTGCGTACATACTTATTAACATATTAACTTACGCATGCAAAACAAAGTTCACACTTGTTAACTCAATTAGACAAGAACAACCACTTGCATAATTGCATTAGCGTTAGGTCCATAGCCAAATCCATTTACCTATATCAGGCTTATGGAATAGACCAGTGCATTATGCGTGTAAGGAGAAAAAGACAGGCTCAATTTAGCCCTTACCATTATTGTTGTTAATCTCCAATTAACTTCCTAAACCCTCCAAGGTTTATGCGCCTATCATCATTATTGTTCACGTCTTTCTTTGTTTCTCTCTCTCTTTTTCTTTCTGATCCACCATCAGAAAAGGCAAGAACAGTGGCCCCTGTAATAGTATACTACTTTAGTCGCATCTTTACGACTTTTTGTACTTCCATTTGGCACTTCCTTTTCTTAACAATATCACCTTTCCCACTAATCCTTCCCACTTGTCATTTCTCATCTTTAATCTTTACGTTCCACCATTCAACACCTTTCTAAGACCCTTTAATTTCTTTGTTTTATGTTATTTACTATTTACTCTGTGAAACTGTTAATTAATTAGAAACTTAAAACTGTCTTGTAAATTTCAAACACTTTACTTTAGGAAAAAGAACTCCAACTTTCTTCACATTTTCCCTTTCAAGGATCAGCTGCATTTATTCCACTTTGCATTACTGTCCGCAGTATATTTTATTATTTTACATACTTTTTCCTGAATTCTTGTTTATGACCTTTATGCTATATGTTGGCGTTTAGGTACTCAAGCCTACCAACTTCTAAGCATTTGCTAGAAACTAGAAAAGTGAATTCACATTTTGATGGACTAGTGGGCATATCCACGATTCTTTGTTTGATGAAAGGGTAAAAGGATAAATAGTAAGAGAGTATAATTTACCTTCTTTTTTTTTTTTTTTTTTTTTTTAAGAATGGAGCTAAATTTATCAAATATGGAGTGAGTTATCCCTGCTTCAAGACTCACGTTATCGAAATATCCACAGTTGTTGTTGTGAGAAAATAGAGCATAAATGGACGTTATCGTCTTACAAGTAATATGATAAAAATGAGTTATCGTTTCCATGAGGATTAAAGCTATTAATTACTAAAATTTGATTAATCTCAATTTTATCTAATCAAGTGATTAAGGAGAAGTTGCAAGAATAAACTGAAAGTAAGCAAAAACAGATAAAAATCAAGAATTAATATAGAGAGAAAGTATTGGATTTTCGATTTCATTATAATTAATCATGATTTTCATTTCTTAATTCTTTAATCTAGATTTATCTTCCTAATTGCTAGCCAAAACTCTCTAAATTATTCATTAGCCAAGGTTTAGTGAAAATATTTTCAAGTTATAACTCATTATATCCCTATGTGAATTACGAATAACCAGAAAATTTATTCAATTCTATGAATCTCTTTAATTGACTACACAGACCATGAAGGTATCTCTATACTACATGCAATATATGATATTTATCTCAAAGAATTAAACACATAAATCTCCATTTGGTCTCATTGTGATTAATCTATCAATTAATTGGTGATCAGACAATTAGAAGTATGAAGAACAGAGATAAACACTTAAATAAAAAAGATAAAATCATAGATTAATTCCTTAAGAAAGTACAACAGTTCATAATTAGGTTACATCGTAGCCCTAGAAGGAAATTAGTTCATGATGGTAACAGAAAACATCTTGATAACAAATCTAAGCATAAAAGAAAGAAAGAAGAAGAAAAAAACTGGTGGAGAAGTCAGATTCGTCACCGTCTTTACCTTCTTGCCTCTGATCTCTCTCCTTCAATCATTGTCTTTAGAAAATCTCACCTAATTAGGAACCCAAATCTAGTCCTAAAATCACCTATTTATAGTTCAAAAGAAATCTAATTACATTAGTTAACAGAATAACGTGAAGGAAGGAAAATATTCAAAAGTGTATTTGATTAGAAAATTGATTACTGGAGTTCAGTACAGAAAGGCTATATATAGATAGCCAACAATAACAGAATGGAAACACGTGGGAGAGCACGTGAACAACTTTGATACGTGGACTATAGTAACGTGGATCACTAAGTGCATGTTACTAATAAGCATAGAAATGCTCTTGCTGCTGATATCGCAATACCCCCCCCCCTCAAGGTGGACGAAATGAGTCATGTAGTTGCAGCTTGGAAGTGAGTTCATGGAGACGAGGAGCAGCAAGGGCCTTAGTGAAACAGTCAGCAAGCTGTTGAGAGGTGTCAACCGGTAAAAGTTTGATAACACCAGATTGCACACGTTCGCGGACGATATGGCAATCAATCTCAAGGTGCTTAGTGCGCTCGTGAAAAACGGGGTTGTGAGCAATGTGAATCGCTGAATAGTTGTCACAGAATAAGAGCGTAGGAAGAGGGTCAACACCAAAGTCATGTAGCATGTAGAGAAGCCACTGGAGTTCACAAGTAGTAGAAGCCAAGGCACGATATTCCGCTTCTGAACTGGAACGAGAGACAGTGGTTTGTTTCTTGGACTTCCAAGAAATGAAAGACTGGCCAAGAAAGATGCAGAAGCCAATAATGGACTTGCGTGTTTCAGGACATGTGGCCCAGTCAGAATCAGAGAAACCTTTCAATTGCAAAGAGGAAGTAGAGGGAAGGAGAATGCCTTTGCCTGGATTGGTTTTGAGATAGCGAAGGACTCTGTTGGCACACTGATGGTGAGTATCAGTGGGCTTATCAACAAACTGAGATAATTGCTGGACAGCACAGGTGATATCGGGTCTAGTGTTTGTTAAGTAAAGCAAACGACCAATCAAACGCCTATATTCTGAAGGATTAGGAAGAAGAGTGCCATCAGTAGACGTGAGGACAGTGCCAGCAGTGAGGGGAGACTTGGCAGGTTTACAAGCCAAGAAACCTGCATCAGAAAGTAATTGAAGAGTGTATTTCCGTTGGCATAAAGTGATGCCTGTAGGAGACCGATTGACCTCAATGCCTAAGAAATAGCGCAGAGGTCCTAAGTCTTTGATTTTGAAGGCTGAATCCAGAAAGAGTTTGATCTCATGGATGGCAGCCTGGCTGTCACTGGCCAAAATGACATCGTCAACATAAACAAGTAAAATAATGAAGCTAGAGGCAGTGGTCTTGAGAAAGACAGAAGGATCAGAGGGAGCAGGTTTGAAACCCTGAGAATATAAGGCTTGGGAAAGTTTGCAATGCCATTGTCTACTAGCTTGTTTGAGACCATAAATGGATTTGCGGAGTTTGCAGATTAAGGAAGGATCCGAGGTGGACAAACCTGGAGGCAAAGACATGTACACCTCCTCATTTAAATCACCATGCAGAAAAGCATTGTTGACATCGAGTTGCTCAACATGCCAACCCTTAACAGCAGCCAAGGCAAGGAGAGTGCGAACTGTGGTCATTCTGGCAACAGGAGAGAATGTATCAAAGTAATCAATCCCAGCCTCCTGAGTGTAGCCTTTGGCCACAAGGCGAGCTTTATAACGCTCGATGGTGCCATCTGCTCGATATTTGACTTTATAAACCCATTTACAACCGACAGTGTGGTTGCCCTGAGGGAGATGAGTAAGATCCCAAGTGTGGTTTTGCTCAAGAGCATGCAATTCTGCTGCCATGGCTTCCTGCCAACAGGAGTACTGAACAGCCTCTGCATAAGTGGTGGGTTCAACATGAGCAGTAACATTAAGAGCAAACAACTTGTCTGAAGGGGATAAGTGAGAGTAAGAGAGGACCGAGGACAAAGGATGCCAGATGGAAGGGGTGGAAAGAACACAATTGATGGAGGCATGATAATCGTGAAAGTAGGTAGGGGATATCTGAGACGAGTGGATTTTCTGGTAGGTAATAAATCCTGGGTGGGGAGAAGGAGGGGAAGAGAGGGTGAAACAGGAGAAGCAGATGAAGGATTGGGAACAGAAAGAGGAATAGGGACTGATGAAGAAGGACTATGAGGAAGGATGGGAGAGGATGGGGTAGGAAGATCAGGTGAGGGACTGACAACAGAACTAAGAGGAGTGGTACTGGGAACAGGACTAAGGGGCATGGTTGGTAAGGAAGAAGAGGGTGAACCAGGAATAGAAAATGAATCTGCAGTGGGTGAAGCAGTGGGAAGAACAGGAATGGAGGGGACTGATGTGGCATGGGAAGCAGGAAGCAAAGGAAAAAGATGTTCATAAAAACTGACATCTCGTGAAACATGGAAGGACATGGTATTAAGATCAAGGACCTTGTAACCTTTGACACCAGCAATGTAGCCTAGGAAAATACACCTGCTCGCACGAGGATCAAATTTCTTGCGATGTTGAGTAAGTGTCTTGACAAAACACAAACATCCAAACACTTTCAAGTGGGAAAATGTTGGAGGATGGCCAAAAACAAGTTCAAAAGGAGTGAGGTTCTGTAAGACAGTGGTGGGAGTTCTATTGATCAAGTATACGGCATGAACAACAGCATAGTTCCAAAGAGAAAGTGATAAGCCTGACTGCAGACATAAGCTTCTAGCAACATTTAGGATATGCTGATGCTTCCTTTCAGCAATAGCATTTTGCTGAGGAGTCTCCACACAACTCCTTTGATGAACAATGCCATGCTGCTGATAAAAGTCACGCATCAGAAATTCCATTCCATTATCAGTGCGAAAAGCCTTAATTTTCACCCCAAACTGAGTAAGGACAAGCTGATAAAAATTCTGAATGTGTGTTCTAGTCTCACTTTTGTGCCGCATCATATAAACCCAAGTGTATCTACTTCTGTCATCTACAATAGTGAGGAAGTATCTGTAACCTTCTAAGGAGCAAGTGGCATTGGGACCCCAAATATCCATATGCACTAAGTCAAAAGGATTAGCAGAAATGGAAGTGCTAATTGGAAATGGTAATCTCTTCTGCTTAGCAAGGTGACAAATATCACAGAGAAACTTTGGATCACAAGAAATGTCTTTATTAGTAGTAATCAAAGGCTGAATACGTTCATGCGATGCATGGCCTAAGCGATAATGCCATAAATCAAAAGCTGTGCCAATTACAGAAGTATTTGCTAAAACAGGACTAGAATGAGTAATGTTGGCTGCAACATCAGCAGGGACCTGCAAAGAGTTGTTTTGTGGTGAACGAACAGGAGCGACCAGATGATAAAGACCTCCATTCTCCTTAGCCAAGCCAATCGTCTTCCAACACCGAGGTTCTTTGATGAGACAATGCTCCTTTTGCAAAACAAAAGAGCATTGAGAGTCCTTAATCATCTTGCTTACAGAAATTAAATTGAAGGAGAAAGAAAGCACGTATAAGACTTGTTGTAATACTAAATCAGTGGACAAGGCTACTGTTCCAACGTTTGTAACCTCTGCATTCATGTTATTGGGAAGGCTAACAAACCAATTGGACACAGGCACACAGGTAGTCAAGTAATCGGAGCAACAAGTAATGTGGTTAGTGGCACCTGAATCTACAATCCATCGTTTTTTAGAACTAAGATCAGAATTATTACAGGAGAGAACAATACCAGTATGTAGCTCCTCTGCAAGAGTGAGGCTAGCGAATCCAGAGTTGATTGCTACTTCTGCATTGGACAGAGACGGAGTGTTTGTTTGCTTAGGAGAATGAATGAGAGACATCAATTGGAGATACTCCTGCTGAGTAATCTTGACTTCACCATCTTCACAAGGTTCATGCTGAGAATCATCTTGTGAAAATTCATCTTGTTCAATTAGGAAATGATCAACCTGATTGACTTTAGATTGTTGTCTGCCTTTAGCCTTAAATCCAGGTGGAAAACCAAATTTGCGATAACAATTATCAACTGTATGTCCAGGTAGACCACAGAACGAACACATAGGCTTCTTATTGTGTGTGGATTTGTAATTCCAGCTCTTAGTAGCTAGAGCAACATTCTGGTCAGGCATGGACTCAGAATCACCAGAGAAAATGACAAATTGCCTTTCGTGTTGGAGGACTAACGAGAAAACTTTATTAATCTAAGGTAAGGGATCCATTAACATGATCTGAGATTTTACAGTGCTATAACACTCATTCAAACCTCTTAGGAAACGGATCACCTGATCTTGAATTTGATACTTCTGAGCAGTAAGAAAACATTGACAACGTCCTCCCTGAATACAGGTACAGGTTGGCAAGGGACGAAGACTCCCAAACTCATCCCAGAGTATCTTCAACCTCGTATAATACTCTGTGACAGAATGAGTCCCTTGATTGATCTTGAAGATTTCCTCCTGGAGTTCCATGAGTCGAAACGGATCTCCTTGCGAAAAACGATCTCGTAAATCATTCCATATATCCACAGCATTGTCTAACCACATGATACTTCGATGGATTGTAGGGCTGATTGCACGAAGAATCCAGGAGACAACCATCGTGTTCGAGCGCTGCCATGCCTTGTACATCAGATCATGTTGAGATGGCACCGAAAGGGATCCATCCACGAATTGGATTTTGTTTTTAGCAAGTAGAGCTAACCTCATCGCCCTAGCCCAACTATGATAATTGGTACCATGTAGTACTTCAGTAACAAGAAGAAGTGTAGGATTCTCATTTCCATGAAGATGATAGAAACTTGTTGGATCATCTTCAGCTCTCGGAGGAATGATCGGAGGAGGAGTGTGAACGTAATGTTGTTGAGGAGTTGCAGGAGTTTGTGGACGTGCCATCAGAGAACGCAGAGAAGGTCACGCAGTGAACGTGCTCTGCTCTGATACCATAACAGAATAACGTGAAGGAAGGAAAATATTCAAAAGTGTATTTGATTAGAAAATTGATTACTGGAGTTCAGTACAGAAAGGCTATATATAGATAGCCAACAATAACAGAATGGAAACACGTGGGAGAGCACGTGAACAACTTTGATATGTGGACTATAGTAACGTGGATCACTAAGTGCATGTTACTGATAAGCATAGAAATGCTCTTGCTGCTGATATCGCAATATTAGTAATCATTTTAGGGCTCAAAACCTACAAGAAATATGAAAACTAATGAACATGTCCCATTACTAAGAGAACTACATCTAGAACCAATAATTAAGAGTATCACTTTTAGTGCAGAATCGCTGCTACTAGTTGTATTAATGGGTGCCAGATCAAAATGAGCCCAAAAGATAGTAATATTAAAATAAAATTTACTATATCTCACAATTTCACGAGCAAATGGAGAATTAATTAACATCTCAAAGTGTTACAAGCGCAAGCAAATCTTCATCGGAGAGAAAGCACGTGCATCACATCACTCGCTTCTTGCCTCTCTTATTTTTTTTTGTTTCTTTTTTCTCCCTTCACAAATTTTTTCTCGTTTCTCCTTTACGTTATTTATAACTAGTTTGTTTATTAATTTTCAACAACAACAACATGAACAAAATAATCTCCCCTCTCCTTACACTGTTGCTCTCTCTTATCTCTAACTCTCCCTTAAGTGTGGGTGAGTGGGTCCATAAAAAGAAAAAACAAGACCTTTAGTGAGATCCAACCCACCAAGATATAGATCCAAATAGTGGTACTTGTACTGTTAGTACAGAGAAAAGCGAAAGCATCTGCTTTAAAGATGGCCAATCCTTGATCTCCTGGACATTTACTAATTACTATCCAAATCCTTAATCAAACAAAAGAAAAAAATAAAAACTTCACCACTTGTCTCCGCGTATCTTTTCTGAGAAGTTTATAATATCCAATCCTTAAACACAAGCACTTTCCGTGTTCCATACTGGGTTTTGAAGCCGCAAAGTACAGCTGTACAGAAATAGAATGAGATTACAGATCAAATTTAGCTTAAACATGTTACCCAATTGACCATTATTAATTACAAGCAAATCTCACTTTAATTAGGAGGCACAACGATTGTGATCCAACTACTTGCATGGTGTAAAGATCGGAAATGATTTCATGGGACCGTTTTAAATCTGAATCTATTATCCTTTGATTGGTGGCTCCCATATTACAAACACAGTACATGCATGAAACTGGGAATTATCCAGATGATCAACTTGTTTAACTTTAATAGCCGCCACGCCAGCCAACTAGGCTGATTCACTTTCTAGCTAGGTGGTCGAGACTTGGTGTAATCTTCTCTAATCTTCAAAACCTCATAATCATAATATCATTCAGTATTTTGGTGTATGAAAATTTAACTTCCCATACCAAAATTACTAGTAAGATATTACCCCACAAAAGAAAAATTACTGTACCTCTACCCTAGCTTGTCTTGATACTTTCCCAAAAAGGTGGAGCTCTCATCGAAAGTTACTACTTTTTTTACCTGACTTCAGAGAATATAAGGGTATGATTCACTCCAACAACCCCACTCCCCAAAAAGTGCATTACATGAATGAGTATCTTCTATAAGAACCAAGTTATAGATAACAATTTTAAATCAAATATAACATGAATTATAGTTGGGTTCTAAGTTGTAAGGGGACACTGAATAGTTGCCACCTGCCCCAACAATATCTGTCATGAATGATAGATGATGTGAAAACAAGATAACAGAATCAGCTAAGACAGTGTGAGAAACAAAAATCAACTAATTAAAGTGATTCACAGCATTTTGTTTAGGGTTGGTAAGGTCTCCGAAGGATTCCCTTTCTCTTTCTCACGAGGATTGATGTTGAATTTGATAAGCTCCACTTACTGTAGTTGAGATTCAGGTTTCACCCAAAGGGAAGGAGGAAAGGAAGGTGGAAAGGAAAAGAAAAGCCTACTCCTCAACTCTTTCCTAAATCCCATGGGCGAGTACGGAGCAGTCCAATAGGCTCAACTTTTTTCCTTGGGACCCAAAAAGATGGGACACTGAATCATCCTTCAAACCCTATTTTCCAGTAATCTCCATCATCACGAAGCTTCACAATTCCTTGTTGGCCTCATGGGTCCCACCCAGGGTAGTAAGAGCAAGATGAAAGACAGCTTCCACGCGGCACATCCTCCTGCGTGTAAAGTGGGTTGATGGGTCCATCTGGATTGGAAAATTATACAAAAGGCTCAGTGGAGTATCCATATATGCTTGCAAATCTCTCTCTCACAACAACGAAGGCAAGGATAAAACCTCTCAATCTGGCCAAAACCCCCTAGGAATATTCTAAGTAACCACTCACCTTTTTTTCTTTATAATATTTAAGTTGCATACTCTATTCAAAGCAAGACAACAAATTCAACAACAATGTCAACTTTCCTATATATAATCCCCTGAAGCAACCACCCCCAAGAACCTCTAACTAACTCATCAACACCTCCAACAAACACAAACATGTATGCTTCTAGTTCTACTCCCTCTGCTGCACACCTCTTCCAGGATCTTCTTGGGGAGTTCCACTCAAGAAGATTACTCTTTCACACCCCACTTAACCCATCACCCAACTCAGTCAATCCCCCAGCTTCCGCAAACACCCACAACTCCACAGAGTCATATATAGGTGATCGCAATTTTGATGCAAATGTTGTTATGGTACTCTCAGTCCTACTCTGCGCTCTAATTTGCTCACTGGGGTTGAACTCCATTATAAGGTGCGCATTAAGGTGTTCGAATTTTGTGGCAAATGAGTCTGGGAGCAATCCTCCTGCTCGATTGGCCAACACAGGAATCAAGAAAAAGGCTCTTAAGACTTTCCCCACAGTAAGCTACTCCCCTGAGTTGAAACTGCCAGGCTTGGACACAGAGTGTGTCATATGCCTAGCAGACTTCACTAATGGTGATCGTGTGCGCATTTTGCCCAAGTGCCACCATGGCTTCCATGTCCGCTGCATTGACAAATGGCTAAGTTCACACTCTTCTTGCCCTAAATGCAGACAGTGCCTAATCGAGACCTGCCAAAAGATTGTTGGCTGCAGCCAGGCTACCTCAACTCAACAACCTGCGCTGCCAGTACCAGTGCCAGAAACCATTGTAAGGATTACTCCACTAGAACCCGAAGCTCTGGTCCGCAATTACAGGGAAGTTAGCTAAATTAAGCACTCTTTTCTTGTTTGCCAATCCCATATTATGGTTGCTGGAGTTGGCCTCATGTCTCCAATTAGCACTGGAATTCCTTCATTTCTAGTTTCAGCCCGAGATGACCTAGCAAGCCAAGCTAGCCAACCAACCACAACAAATGTATTGATCATTTAGTGAATCTGTATAGACTTGAGATTCTAAGTTTTTTTAAAATTTACCCCTAAACATATAAAGTAGTTCAAATTGTAGTTGGATTCTTTTCAATAATATCTCAAAAGTTATTTTCAATAATGAATCAGCTCATATGGCTCAAGAAAGCAAGATACTCCAAGCAACAAAGATAGGGTGTTGAGCAAGCAATCACTAAAGAACAGCTCCATCTCTTTCCGAGCAATCAACCAAGTCAATAAGCATTTCACAAGTGTGAGTGCGTAAGAGATAAGCCCCCTTTTTTTTTTTTGGCCAAAAATCACATATACTATTTTATAATAGGTCGAAAGAGTTCATATAGAACTGTGCTTGGACATCAGAAAATAAGTGAACAATTAAAGTTGTTTGAAGAAAAATTAAGGTAATATAATTTAAACGAATTTTGAATCAAACTTTTATAATTTTTTTTTTTTTTAGGTTCTTTATAGTTTAGAATTTTTTTAATTGAGTCATTGTCATCACCTTTGGTTATAATTCTATCAATTTAGTACTAACATAATAAATAACTTATCTATGTGATAATAAAAGAAATTGACGTAATACCAAAGTGGCACAAAAATTATCACCTCGTCTATTTACTTCTAGAGAAGAGAAGAAGATGAAATATGATAATGTGACAATGGTGATAACAGAGACTCAATTAAAAAAAATTAAAATTAATTATAAGTACCCCAAAAGAAAAAAAAATTATACCAAAAATTAATTTCTCAAAATCAAATGTCATGCATGAGCACAAAATTGTAAGAGAATATCATTTTTGAATTCAAAGATTTGACAACAAACACAAATAGAGAATAGTATATCACAAGGAAAAATATGACTCTAGAGATTGTTGCTCATATCAAATGCAAACCATGTGAATAATATCTTGAATGGAATGGAGCATATAATGAATGGAATCTGAGGATGAAACCACTAGTCACTTCAAATAAAATAAGTGTACTGAAAGGGAAATGTTGTAACATAGTACTCACACAAAGTTTGTCTATTGCCACTGCCAGCACTGACTATCCACAATTGCGCGGCCGGCTCAAATTTCATTTGCTAAAGCTCAACGCATTATATGATCTGTTTGCGGCATAATATGGTAACTATGCGTGGGACATCGATATTATTGAAGCAGAGCATTAGCGTTAAAGCAAATTGTGAGGATATTATTGCAGCAACTGCAAGAGCAAACAATAAAAATATATACATAATAGAAGTGAGAGATGGGAAGATTAGAAGCAATTTCAAATTAAATTCACTACTCATTGGAGGTTGAAATTAAAAATTATCCCAGATTTTCTGCTATTATGCTTGCCTCCTTGGAAACCAGCTGGGTAAATTGAATATAGATCACATTTTTTTCTGGTGGGGGGAGGGGTAAAATATGGTCATCAACTCTTGCCATTCAACTTTTCCAAGGTGAGGACTAAGGACAAGTGTTTAATGTTATAAAGAAGCTCAAATAAGTCAGAAGTAGATTTATCCAAACGATCCAAACGAGGCCTAAGGAGGTAGGGTGAAGGGTGAAGTAATGGCTTTTAGAAGTAGCTTATAAGTTATAATTGAAAAGGAAGAGTAAATTATATATGATAATATTTGAAGTCAGTGACCAATCATTGCATGTGGGTGGATCTGGAAATTATCCTACTTTGAGCTAAGCCAAGATAGCATTTCAATTATTATTTCAAGGAATCATAGATTCTTGACCACTCCTCTCTAATGCCATCATTACTTATCAACTATCGACGATTTAGGGAACAGGACGCATAATCAACTTTTCTAAAAATATCCAAAGATTAAAGGAAACTCGACAGTGCAAACAACAGGAAAATATATACAAAACCAACGCTTCCACGTATAAATTGAACAAAAATCTCCTATGAAATCATTGAGTCACTCATAACATTGATGATATTAGATTCTTAACTAACCAATTACCTGAGTAACCTAACCATCTTTGGAGGAATCCTTGGTAATTTGAAATAAACTTTTGTGCTTTATCTTATAATGATTTCAGTTGATTCTTTTCTTACGCATTCTCCATCTTGGAAAGGCAAATATAAAAAATCATCGATATCAAGATGTGTAAATTTGATATCCACGGTGGATCTCTGCAGTACATTTTTCATCTTGGAAATGAAACAGAAATTCTATGATATCATATGAATATGTCATATCATGTTAATGTAGCAAGTATATGTAATTTTTATATTTTATTATATATAAAATATAATTTATCTTATTTTCTTAAATAAACTTGAAAATAGTTGACTTATACACATATAATTTATATATTAGCTATTTTTATATAGTATGACATATCATAAAAATACAAAAAAAAATATATATAAAAAAACCTTCCATAAAAAATCATCTATATCAAAATGTGTAATTTTTTTTTTAAAAAAAAGAAGAAAAATAAAACCCAACAGTTAAAAAGATTCTAATAATAAGCATATGTAATTTTTATATTTTATTATATATAAAATATAATTTATCTTATTTTCTTAAATAAACTTGAAAATAGTTGACTTATACACATATCATTTACATATTAGCTATTTTCATATAGTATGACATATTACATAAATACAAAAAAATATATAAGAAAACCTTCCATAAAAAATCATCTATATCAAAATGTGTAATTTTTTTTTTTTAAAAAAAAGAAGAAAAATACAACCCAACAGTTAAAAGGATTCTAATAATAAGCAATACATTTTTTTTTTGTGTTATTTTAGAGGATGTGGGCCTGGACCAGGCTTATTTCAGTTTATACCTGGATCTGGACCTGGTTGCGGCTTGCTGGATCTCTGCAAATGGCTAAACTATTGTGATTAGTATATTTCAATGAAGTCCAATTTAACTTACATTAGCAAAAACCAAAAAAGGCCAATTAAACTTAACCTTGAATATTAATCAGGAAGGATCTCTTTGTTAAACAAAAAAAAAATGATGACTTCTCGAAAAAATATAATAAGTACTATGATTAGAATCATCTTTAACTTTAAGTCATGTATGTGTAAATGACTTATTTTAAGTGCTTACATAAGAAGACATAACGTAAAAAGCTCTAATAGAATAATTTTTTTTAAAATTAAGTTATTTTGTATTTGGATATACAATTAGATAAGTGCTTTTAAAATCATGTCATGAGCTTCTGTAAAAGATTTTTCAGAAAAGCTCTAAAACATAACTTTATAGAATAAGCTAAAAATAGCTTTTTATGAAGGTTATATAACTTATCCAAACACTCTTTTATTTACATATAAACACTTATGATAGTAGAAAATTTTCAATAAGCCATAAGCTATGCTATCTAAATGAGAACTTAGAGAAAGAGAATTCACATAAGTGTTATTATAATATTAAAGTTTTGCTTCACCTAATTTAATGTTACTATAGAAGATTAAGGATACCTGAAAACCACCAAAAAAATAAAAATAAAAATGTTTAGGATATCTAAGAAAGAAAAGTATGTCTCCTGTAACTTTAAACATCAGTTTTAATAAATCATAAATTATAGAAGAAATGCACCTGGTTTGCTGGTTATGCTAATTACATTTTTTTTTTAGATGGAATGTAACTCAGTATTTTGTTCTATATCAATACAATACATTTTACAAATTACCTAATAAATCTTTTATTATTAAATCATATTTAATGACTTATATATAATTCAATTATTAAATCAACAGCTCATGTTCTCTATAAGTAGTGTAATAAAACCAGAAGACGAAAGAAATAATGCATCTGGTTAATGTTTGTGTATATTTTAACTTGATTTAGGAATCAAACAAATCGCTTCAATAGTGTGCAATTTTTGGGTTTTATTTTTAAATATTTTTAACAATTTATTTATTGTTATAATTTCAAAAATATTTATTTTAAAATTATAACTTTTTATTTTTAAAAAATAAATATCAACAAGTGGGTATGTGGCGTGTTTGGTGAGCTCCACTATGCAAAAAAGAAGATGTGACTTTGTAAGTAGAACTCATGACATGTGGTGTGTTTGATGGATCCTATCACACCAAAAAGAATATGTGACTTTATAGTTGGGACGCCACATGACATATGTAGTATATGATGGGTCTCACATACTAACATTTATTTTTTTTAAATAAAAAATTATAATATTAAGATAAATAATTTTAAAATTACAATAATAAAATAAATAAATTTTCCAATTACAATATTTATATATAAAAAACCCAATTTTTGTCATCCTCAATAGTCATATCATATGAAATTGTATATTTTCCATGTCTAGTACCAAAAAAAAAAAAAAAAAAAAGAAATAGGAATCACATATTGTGATTTACAAGTGGGTCCAAGAACTATATGTTAGGAACAATGTTTGCCAATAGGAGTGAGGCAATCTCACCTTATCCACACGCCCACCACAACCTTTAATTATCCTCATCATCAAATCACACTCCTTATCAAATATTGATAGCCTCAAAGAAAAAGAAGACCCATTACGCACCTTGTTTTGGAAAAAAAGTTAATTTTGATTCTGATCGCAGAAACTACATCCATGGCTGCCATGAACTCTAGCGTCCTGGCTTGTAGCTACGCCATATCGGGTGCAGCATCTTCTGATCTGAATGGGAAGCTCACTTGCATGCCTTCAGTTGCAGTTTCGGGTCCCAAGTTGGGTGTGATCAAAGCCCAAGAGCAACAGATGAGAGTTCCCCAGTCAAAAGAAGGAAGGAGAGCTGCACTTGCTTTATTGGCAGCAACCCTTGTGACCTCTGCAGCTGCTGCCTCCAATTCCTCTGCAAATGCTGGGGTCATAGAAGAATACCTCGAGAAGAGCAAGGCCAACAAGGTCTACTATATTACCTGTTGATTCTATTCCAGTAATTAGTTTAATCATTGTGATGGGCATTATAAATTAGTTTGATTATTGGTATAGGAATTGAATGACAAGAAGAGGTTGGCAACAAGTGGGGCAAACTTCGCTAGAGCATTCACTGTGCAATTTGGTAGTTGCAAGTTCCCTGAGAACTTTACCGGTTGCCAAGATCTTGCCAAACAAAAGGTATGGCCTTGCATCTGCTTCTGTTATTTGCTATTCAAATTAACATTTTACAATATTCCTATTTGTTGATTCTTTTTTAATTATGCAGAAAGTGCCATTCATCTCTGACGATTTGCAGCTTGAATGCGAAGGAAAGGATAAATTCAAGTGTGGTTCTAATGTGTTCTGGAAATGGTGAAGAGGGCAACATTTTGCTGTTAATGTCAAAAACCAGTTACTCTTGTTGAACTGTATCAAACTTGCCATTGAAAATACATCGCACCAAGTTTGTTATTACTGTGTTTCTGTTGTTGTTTCTAGCTTGAAATCGGCTTGGTTTTTTCCCTTCTTGGGGTACCAAAATTGTGGTTTGAAATGGTAGCAAAGAAAACAACACTTGATAACGCTAATACAATGAGTTTAGACCTGAGAGAGTAGCTATTCGAGAAAAGATGTTAAGACAACTGCTATACATTGTTCTTAACAATTAAAAGATGTTAAGGCGTAATACTAAAGGTGTATAGGGCCATAACATCTACTTATCCGTGCTGCTTGGGTTTTTGGTGTTCTTCCTTGGACTTGTTGAGAGGATATTGCGCAACAAACAAGCACTTTCTCTTTTTTGGTTGGTAAAATTAAGAACAATCACTAAGTTAGACGTCAACATTTCAATTATCAGGTGGGATGGCACTCTCAAGTCTCAACTCTTTTGGGGCATTTCCATTCCACGGACCACAAGGAATCTCATGGCCAATGGAAGTGTTGTTACAATTTTCAAATTCAGATTAAAAATAAAAAAAATTTTAACTTGTGGCTTAATAGCATCTCGTCATAAAAATTAGAATATTTAATATCATGAGTTTTATTTTCGTTATATATATATTTATTTATTATTTATTTATTTATATATTGTGCTCTTATTTAATTAAAAAATAAAAAATTTAAAAATGAAAAATACCGGGGAGGGGGGATATGGGAAAAAGCATTGGCGTTCCCTCCATTTGAGTTTGAGCATTGGAATGCATAATGCGCGGGGATGGGATCGCTATCCGTGTGCTCTGTCGTAAATGGATTCATGACCGTCAGATTCATTACTCATCCACCACTCAGATTAATTCATTCCTAATGCCTCCCGCCAAATGGACCCTCCAAAATTTCAATCTCCACCCATTCTCTCACTATAAATTCCCATTCGAATGAAGAAAGGTAGTTGTGTGAATAGAAATTCCAGGATTAAGGAAGAATGGCTCGAACAAAGCAAACTGCACGTAAGTCAACCGGAGGAAAGGCCCCTCGGAAGCAGCTGGCAACGAAGGCTGCCCGGAAATCGGCTCCGGCAACTGGTGGTGTGAAAAAGCCTCATAGATTCAGACCTGGAACTGTTGCTCTAAGAGAGATCAGGAAGTATCAGAAGAGTACAGAGCTTCTCATCCGGAAGCTGCCGTTTCAACGCCTCGTTCGTGAAATCGCTCAAGATTTCAAGACCGATTTGAGGTTCCAGAGCAGTGCCGTGGCCGCGCTTCAGGAAGCTGCAGAGGCCTACTTGGTGGGCTTGTTTGAAGACACCAACTTGTGTGCAATTCATGCCAAGAGGGTCACCATTATGCCTAAGGATATTCAGCTTGCTAGGAGGATTAGAGGCGAGAGGGCTTAGGGCTTCATATCTTCTTTTAATTCTTTGTTTTTCTATAACTATTTCTATGACCCAAGGGCCAAGGTGATAGTCTAATACATATCTTCCCATGAATATGAATATGATCCTATTCTACCATGTTTTCTGGAAATTGTTTCCATGCTGATGCTTTAATCAAATGTGACTTTCCATCATATTCTCCTAATTTTAATTTCCAAATTTTCATTAAGAGAATATGCTGTATGCATGACAAAATGGAGGCCACGCGGTTTTGTCTTCTCTCTATCCAATGTTGTTTCTTTCCAATCTTCTATTGTCTGTTTAATTTGGATCCTTGATCGCACTCTTCATAAATTAGCAATGGGTGATTTTAATTGATCATTCTAGCACTGTGACTGTACCATAGCCGTCTATTCTGACTTCTGAGCCTGAGGGCACCATGAATGGACTGAGTTATCAATTGAAATTATGCACGACTAAACCAAAACCAATTCAGTGCACATTTTACTGTTAACTAAAATGTGCCTCATTGGAGGATTAAGACAATCCAAAGCGCGCGCGCCAGCAAACCTCAATCAACATTGGGAAAACATTAATAAATATAACCATCTACAAAATCATACAAGACAAGTAGTCACCTAACTCTTTATTCTACACACCTAAAATTAGGGGATATACTCAAAAATTCATTTCACCCAGTGGGCGTAGCAGACTTCCAGCACTTGGCATCCAAAACGCGCAATGTTGAGAGCTGGTGCAGATTTCCTTCAAGCTTTTATTTTTTTCTCCTGCTTCATTAGCTCTACAAATTCCCTAAAAGCTGCATTATGGACAAACTGCATTAGGAGGTAAAATCTCTATGTAACGGCAATATTGTAATAACCAAAATGGTAGCAATGAAAGATATTCCTGGACTTCGCTGAGTATGCCAAAATATTATCACTCACTAATGATCTATGTTCAATAAAATGTCAAAGTTAGAGCACCCATACCATAATCTGAGTCATGAGGTCCTGGGGATGCTTCGGGGTGGTATTGTAGAGACATGAGCTTTTGAGCAGGGAAAGCAAGACCAGCACAAGTTCCGTCATTAAGATTGATATGAGTAACCTCCACTCCGTCCGGAAGTGATGCAGGGTCAACCGCATAGTTGTGGTTCTACCATTTCATAGATTATTAATAATTCATATGATGAAACAAAATAATATGAAAAATAATAAAATGCTCTACGTGGCATGAAAAGATAAGAAACAAAGTAATATCTGAATAAACTTCATTTTTTATTAAACAATTCACTTTACAATTTAAATTATTCCAAAGAGATGTATTTGGCACACAAGACACAGCAGGACTACAAAGAAGCAAATTTTCACTTCAGCATCTTTGCTGCTATTTTTAAAACATAGAATTTGTTATACTGCTTTTACACTTTATAGCAAGATTAAAGATTAATGCATTTCACTCATGTTTTGGAGGAAAACTATGTATTTTGAGAAATGAAAACATAGCCAAAGACCTAACAATCATTTCAAATGCACTTATTTCATAGAATTAAGTTTAGAAAAAGGTCCATCAGTCACATACCTGAGCACTAATTTCAACTTCGCCAGTTTGAAGGTTACGAACTGGGTGATTTCCCCCATGGTGACCAAATTTCATCTTAAAGGTCTTACCCCCCAACGCCTGGCCTATCAATTGATGGCCCATGCAAATTCCAAAAACAGAAACCTTCCCCAGGATATTCTTTACTGTTTCAACTGCATAAGGAACAGCAGAGGGATCTCCAGGGCCATTGCTGAAAAGTACTCCATCTGGCTTCATCTCTAAGGTTTCGGATGCTGGCCATGTAGATGGCACAACAGTGATTTTGCAGCCATATGATGCCAGGCGCTTAAGTATATTATGCTTAATTCCAAAATCATAAGCAACAACCTGCAATTCATCCACCAGCATTAAGAGAAAATCAAAATAATAAATAGTCAACAAGAAGGAAAATGGTAATTCAAACAGCAGATTGTAAACACTTACATGGAAAGTCTCTCCAGACCTTTCATTGGAGTTAAATTCCCAATCTGGCTTTGTTGTGTTGACCCATTCATATGGAGACTTGCAGGATACTCCACTTATTAAATCAATACCTGCAAATATGAAGCAGCAACCATGTACTTCTGCTTTTGTGAAATGTTCCCAGAATCTCAAAGATTCATATTCTTACCAACAATGTCCCATGAACGAGATATTTTAAGTAGTTCCTCATCTTTTTTGGATCTGTCAGTGCTCAAGACACCAATAAGGCTGCCATCTTCTCTTAATCTGCGTGTGATGGCTCGTGTGTCAACATCATCTGTTGCATCACAAAGCAGCACCAAAGTCAAAAGCAAAGCCTGTTGTTATGCAGGAAGCAACATTCTTTCCAAAATTACACTTGCAATGTCATATAAATAACTTACAAATTCCCATGACATTTCTTTTTGCCAAATAATCACCTAGTGCTTCAGCGCATCTCCAGTTTGAAGTACTGCTAACATTTATTGCGGAGAGAAAGAGAGAGTAAGTAGACTTAGTAAAGCTCATATGAAAAATATTTTGGGGTCACCAGAATAGAACCTCAGACTCGAACTTCTAATTACTAGGCCAGCAAGGAAGCATTGAACCGATTCTTCATCATCTGGCAGGCAGAGCATCAAAAACCAGTATTCAAACAACTTCCAGGAAGAAGGATTAACACTCAAAAGAGCATATATATTTAACCATTTGACTCACCGAAATTTACACCAGTATTACCAATATGTGGATTTGTCATCAGCACAAACTGGCCAGCATAACTAGGATCCGTCAGAATTTCTTGATACCTTCAATGCAGGAGCATAACAATTTAACATCCACAAATTTAGATTTACCGCATGTTATGCAGCAAGTGATGCTCTGGAAACAAGGCAAAATAAACACCAGCCTGGCCCTATAGATTTATAGTTGTTCTCACCCAGTCAATGATGTATTAAAAACAACTTCACCAACTTGAGTCCCTGAAGCACCGAATGACTTGGCTCTCCAGATTGAACCATCTTCTAGCACAAGTCTAGCATCAAAATGTTTCCAAGGCGGCAAACCTAAGTTCGAAGCAATAAAACTGCATCAATTCGTTTAATATCCGGGTAGTAATACTAAATATGTTTCAGAGGGAAAAGACGGCATTACCTCAGGAACAAATATTGGAAAGAAAATAATTAAAATATCCAGGTTATAAAATCTGAAGCATTTTAGCTTTCAGCACAAAAATCTTGCGATACAAAAATTAATAATTTTCTTATGTTCCATTTATATTTAAGCATGTTAGCTCAAGTTTCAAGAATTGTTTGTGGTAGCAAACCAAAGGGAAACTTTTGTCTGAAAAAAACCAAGAGGGATTAAGAATTCAGCGCACAAAATTTATTTATCATAAAATAATGGAAGTAGAAAAGGAATGGATAGGGTTACCAGTAGCGGCACTGTCAGAGGAGACTTGGACGGAGCATCTGACAATGGAAACCCTAACCTTTGAGCGGTTGGATGGGGAGTTTAAACGAAACCCACTGGTGAGGTCAGTCACAACGAAGCCCATAGCTTTCGTGGCCATTGAAGCCGACGGCGGTGACTGAGTGAAGAGTAACTGATGTCTGAGGCTCTGTGCTGAAGCCTGAAGGCACCCGAGTACCGTTGAGTTAGGTTTTTTGTTTTTCTGTCTTGATCACCATGGGCTTCCTTCTTTTTCTATTTATATATATTTTCTTTTCTACTGTGGTAATTTTTTTCAGTCTAGTTGCTCAGTAACCAGCGTTCACTGATCGTGGCCCCACCAATATTCAACCAGTTACGGGAGGAGAAATAATAAATTTGAAAATTGCACTTTAGTGACTAAATAATGCTATTGAAATTTGTGTTACATTCAGATTCTATTATATATTATAGGGAAATTCTATGATGTTACTTGAGTATGTCATATTATATTGACGTGACAAATATATATAATTTTTATATTTTATTGAATATAAATATAATTTATTTTATTTTTTTAAATAAATTTAAAAATAATTAATTTGTACACGTGTCATTTTCATATTGACTAATTTCATATAATATAACATACTATATAAATATGAAAAATATCTAAGAAACCTTAACTTATTTGAGAGTCAAATAACTTACTTGAGAGTTACATAAAAAAAAAAAATGAAAACATTTTTAACATCTTGCAATAATTTAAGCTTAGTTCTTCACATAATTTTAACAATTACAAAAAGGACATGTAAATGATTTCAAGATCCATAGCAAGTATCGAAACCTTGATTGAGTCAAATTGATCTTAAAAGACTATTCAAATGAAAATGCGATGACATAACAAACTCAAATTTTAATTCAATCAAGCATTTTTCACAAGTACCACCAAGAAACACCTTACTCAAGATCCAGGACAAAACACAAAATTAAATTGTATAGTCTTTTTGTAATTTTCTCTTTGCAGACGGAATCAATGAAGCAAAGATCCCGCACACACACACACGAGAACATGTCAACTGCTAACCAACAGCAGTACCTTAATAAAATGTTATCGTAACAAAGAAAGAAGATTTTCTCATTCTGAATTGAAGAAGCATATTACACTAACACAAAGCTCTGTTCGGCTGAGTTACATCCAATTTCCGACAGAATCAACGAAGCAAAGATGCTACTTGCCGGCCGGTAGCACACCAGTACACACGAAAACAAAGCTCTGCTCAGCTGAGTAACCGCCTATCAAAATGATATCTTAACAAACACGATGATTTTCTCATTCCATTTGTACCTCATTTTAAATTCCCTAAAAAGAATATTGCAAGAGACTGCATGAAAAATCTTAGAGGAATCAAAGACTGCATACATCACATAATTCATAAAGAATTATGAATTTCTGAACATGGTACCAAACATGTTCCTTGGTCTTTTTATTGAGATATTGAATGTGAATTGGAAGATCCCTCCTTTTCTTGAACTAAAACTGAAAATGGAATTGGTTTAGTTGGGGCAGGCAGGCGGCCGATGCTATCAACCTTATCACTTTGTTTTGGCGGAGGTCTAGCTGCTTTTGGTAACAATCTGCCCTTTTTCTCGAACCACTCAGGTTTCAGCAGTGCCCGCAGTCCCAATTTGTTGTAGTACACCCTTCTAACAGACCCACCAGCCGCTTCAACGGCTTCCTTTGCCCTAACAGTCACTCTTGACACCTATAAACTCAATAAATGAAAATACATTTACTATTCTACCAGAAAGTGAGTATGACTATGGGACCTCTCGTCTACCTTATCAAAAATATCAAGAGAAAAAAATCGCACATTATTTTCTTATTTATAGCACAGCTAATCCAACCATAAGCCAGAAGAGATGTATATCAATGATCCAATGATGGAAATGTTAAAAATGATGATTTTAAACAAGAAATGCTTATACATGCTGCATATTTCCGCTTATCTATTTATTACTATTACTTTTTTGTGGGTGTGAACAGGGAGAATAGAGAGATCTAAATAATAATATTTTCAGTGATTCTGTGAGTTAAAATAATAGGAAATAGAAAAGAGAGATTCAGAATACAGAGGGACAGAATGAGAGAGAAACGTCATGACCCTTTCAGAAGTACAACAAAAACACCTCAATCTGATCTCTAGAATTAAAAATAGCATCTTAAGATAAATGGATAATGTCATCTTCCTGTTTAACAAATAGTAAGACATTATCACGTAGTCTCAAGTCAGCAATTCTCTCTATAAAGGCACCCTATATAGCCTTCCTATACCATTCCACTTGCCAAGGTCAAAACCTGGCTCCTCCCACTTAATGAAGGTATTCGGTGCCAATAGAGCCAGCAATTTAGTAATCGTAATCCAATTAATACAAGTAACAATGATGATGAGTGATGACCGATACCAAGAATTATGATATTAGAAAAAGATAAGACCAAAAAAATGTATAGCTATTTCAGTAACTATGTAGACAACATCATGATCCCTAAAATAAAACTATAATAGCCCTTGAATCAAAGTCTACCTCTAGATGAATCGGCCACTTGATATGCTCAGAGCCACGCCCCATCAATCTTACTCCATCTTCTATTTGCTTTCCTATTGCCCCTGTATCCTATGGTAATAATAGTGATCACTATGAGAGAAAGCATATGAAGTGCAGTTCCATATGAAGTGAGGTGCAGTCACAAAACCTTGAGCGTTTTCATTGTAATCAATTCAGAAGAATCTATCTTCCCTGCATTGATAAGCCTTGCAATTTTTCCCAATCCCACCGGCTGCAAGAAGAGATTTACAATGGAGTTAACACACCCACAGAGACAGCAAATAGATTGGGGGGGAGGGGGGTGATGTAAACAGGAGGTCCAATAATATGAACTCCAACCATTGTCATTGCTTTTTCCATAAAAGATAAGGTATCCAGAGATTAAATTAACAAAATTTACAGAATTGGAATATGCACAAAGAAATTAAAAATAATATGTTACTTAAGTCAAAACTTCTATAGATCACTGATGTCAATTCATCTAAAGGTTGAAATCCATTACGATGTGTTCCTATGCTTCCACACCTTTCCCAGACAAGAGTAAGTAAAATTCTTATCATTTAAAACCAACCTAATAATGCATATTACTTTCATTAGAGACTTCAGAGTCTTAATAAGCAAAGCCTTTATCAGTCAAATGCGGTAACATACACAAGTTCCTAGATTCAATTTCTAATACAAGTAGCTTAGTTCAAACATTCAAATATTAGGAGTAAGCAATTAGTAATAACAGATGCTACACGATCTTTAAAACTTGTGCCCTTAGTACTTTGAGGTCGCGTTCGAGAAAACTCTGGTCAGGCTTGTCGAGGTCCCATATCCCATAATCTCATATTTGCATTAACATCAACCACTTTTACTAGTCAAGTATCCACATAAACTAGTGCCAGGAACTACATAGACCTTCTAATATATGATCTTTCTCACTTCCATTTGTGTAGCATCTTTAGTAACACAACAAGTGAAATGTATTGCTTGGGATATTCTATGGTTATCTAACCTTCCCAAAAAGGGTGAAAAGTAAAAACTCTCCTTCCGTGTCTGCGGAATCACCAAGAGATACTACAGTTCATTCTTTGCCTTTCGTTTTCTGAGGGTGATGATAATTCAACAAGCATCTCTTGTCCAGCCATAGAACCCATGATCTTCCAATTAAAGTGGAAGGCTATTCCTTGCATATTACATCTTCAATATAAAATCAAATCTAACGCCTAAAATGAACAATAAGGTTGGCAAGAGACCAAACTAAAGACATCTCTTTCTTTTACTCCAAATCAAGGTTATAAAACAGGGACCTCAAACATGGCCTCAATGTTGGCACATGGATAGAAAATTAAATCTCAACTCCAATTATCCTTTAACCAATATTTCGTTTGGGTGATGAGAAAATTCACCCAGCCACAATGAGAGTCAAGCTTAAATCCTAGAAATGGTGCACATTTAACACACCAGAAGACTAAGTTACCGGTTTCATATCCCTTCTGTCATTCCCCAGGAAGCAAACATAATGGAAATAACAAATTTAAAGGGAAAAAAGTAACCTGAAAAGTGAGGGTAAATGGGTTCTTAAATCCACGTTTGGGCAACCTTCGACGAAGCGGCGTCTGACCTCCTTCGAACCCCAATTTCCCACTGCCTCTGGCCTTCTGACCTTTGTGACCCCTGCCGGCAGTCTTACCCTTTCCAGACCCAATCCCGCGACCCTTCCTCGTCTTCTGTTTTCTTGGAATCTTATCCCTCAGATCATTCAAACTCAGAAGACTGTATGCTCTAAAACCATGAAAATCCAAGAGTCCATTGCATTTGAAAGTTGCATAAGAGTTGGGAGATTGAGGGAAGTGAACGGAAGGAAATTGGATTGATGGATATGAGAGAATGGGTTTGTCGCAAATGGAGTTTCTGATTATTGACGTCGATAGAACAGAGAGTCTTCTTCGAAGCATTTTTCTCCTCTACTCTTTTACTGTTCCGTTTAGTTAAGCGCCTTGGTTATTCAATTCATGATCTAGATTCTAGGGTTTTACAGAGAGCTGATACAGACAGCGCAGAAATGGAGAACCTTTCGCGGTTTCATGGGTTTATGGGCTGCAATCCAGTGCAGCTGTAACATTAGTCTACTTGTGCAACTTGATCCATTTTCGTTACCTTACTCAAGAATCAAGATTGTCTTGTCCCCACTCCGGCTCAGCCCACCTCTTGTGCGGGCAAATTTACTAATATAATACTGTTTAAAAAAATAATTATTGAAATAGGTTAATTTTAAAAATATTTACTAAAATGGGTTAATTTTTTTTTATTTTTTTGCAAAAAACGCTAGGCATTACTAACATAAAACGCTGAATAGAATTGCGTTTTAACTAAAAAACGTTGACACGTGTATTGTTAAAAATGATGCAACGCTGCTGATTGGGATTTGCGTATTGTGTATGAAACGCAATTTGAAACTGCGTTTGGTCCATAAAACGCTAATGCGTTTCTTCAATTTCCAAGGGTGTCAAATGAGTTTGCCAACCTTTGACTTTTCCAATTCTTCACCCCCTTATCCTTTTTGTTTCCATGTGCCTTTTATCTTCCCCACCCCTCACTTGTCCGAGCTCTTCATCTCCCCACCCCTCAGCATTCTCTCTTCATCCCTCTCCCAATATCTAAACTCCAAACCCTCAAAATTAATCCCTTAACCCTAAACCTCAATATCTAAACTACAAACTTTAAACTCTATTCTTAAACCCCAAATCAAAAACTCTAAATCTCAAAACCTAACTCCAAATCACAAACCCAAAATGGTATACTATAACTCTAAATTTCAAATCCTAAGCCCCAAATATGAACTCCAAACTCTTATCTCAAACCCTAAATCTCTAACCATAAATCCTAACCCCAAATCTCAATTCTTAAACCCTAAAGCCCATACACTAATCACAAACCCTAAATTAAATACCCAAATCTTAAACCCCAAAGCCCATATAGTAATCTCAAACCCAATATTAAACAATAAATTAAATACCCATACAGTAATCTCAATCCCTTTACTTAAAACCTCAAGTTTCAAAACCTAATCTCAAAGCCTAATTTTCAAACTCTTAATCTTAACCTAAAATTTTAAATCTCAAACCTTAAATTACAAACAATCAAGTTTAACGATAAATTTTAAACTACAAATCACAAATTTAATATAACTACTCTGTTAATTTAATCATTTCTAATAACAAGTTTAAATTAACTCATTTATTTACAAAATTTAACAATAACTACTAAAAATGCAAATTAATAATTTAATTATACAAAGTTAATAGATACTATTAAAACATTTAAACTAATAAATGAAGATAAAATTTTAACAGTAAACAACACTAACATAAATTAAGACAAATATCTATACTAAAATCTAAATGAACAATTTAACTATATCAATTTAATAATTACAAACAAAAAAGAAATAGTTTAAATTTAACAAATTTAAACTAAATGATTAAATTTAAATTTACTAACCTTATTGTCCCATATTTAATTAGAAATATCCATCAATTGTAAAGTTAAAACAAATGTATCTATTGGTCCCGATATAATTTCTCTACAACTAATCATTTTTTTAAGTGAAATGAAAAATTAAGAATGCTCGAGAATAAAAAGAGTAGAGATTTTCAGATAAAAATTTTGATACAGAGGATGGGAGATAAGAGAAAGAATTGGGAGAGGGGCGAAGAGAGAATGCTGAGGGGTGAGGAGATGAAGAGCTCGGACAAGTGAGGGGTGGGGAAGATAAAGGGCACATGGAAACAAAAAGGATAGGGGGGTGAAGAATTGGAAAAGTCAAAAGCTGGCAAACTCACCTGACACCCTTGGAAATTGAAGAAACGCATTAGTGTTTTCTGGACCAAACGCAGTTTCAAACTGCGTTTCATACACAATACGCAAATCCCAATCAGCAACGTTACAACATTTTTAACAATACACGTGTCAGCATTTTTTAGTTAAAACACAATTCTATTCAGCGTTTTATATTAGTAATACTTAGTGTTTTTTGCAAAAAAAAAAAAAAAAAAAAAAAAAATCAACCCATTTTAGTAAATATTTTTAAAATTAACCTATTTCAGTAATTATTTTTTAAAACAGTATTACATCAGTAAATTTGCCTCTCGTGCATTATCAAAAATCATAGCATAGCATATTTAAGGGCCTAATTGAGCATATGAAGTAAGATTGTGAAAAATTATAAATTACCTGTCACATTACTTCCAATCGTAAAAATTCCTAATGTATTAGAAAATAAATCTTATATTTTCTCAAACAATAAAAAAATAAGTTATGGGTAATTAATTTTAAAATGTTAGCTTCTAATATAAAATTTGAAATTTTATATATATAACAAAATATAGTAATCCTTATGTTTCCTTTAAAAATAAAGAGAATTGCTGCCAATCAAACAAATAAATATATAAATAGAAAAAAAAGAACCATGTAAGAGGACGTGAGTGGAGAGAGAGAACGTGTGACCACGGAGGCAGGGAAGCCGTCGGAGGATGCTGATCTCCTTTCTAGAAGTGTGAAGAAAATTAAGGGAGGTGGCAAGGAGTTTGATGGTATATTTTCTTTGCCTGCTGCTTATGACCTGGTAGGGCATGAGGACATGGATATGGGGATCCATGCAGAGGTGCGTCTATCATACAAAAATACTCTAATGGGAGGTATATCTGAGAATGATTCTGAAGAAGAAGGGTATAAGGAAGATGAGGAAGACGAAGATGGTATTGAAGTGCCCTCGGAGATGGGGGAGAATGTCGGAGAGAAGCTTAAAGCAAGCACTGGACTTAAGTCCTGGATCAAGATTTCCTTTAGAGAGGAGAACCCGTTATGCCCTATGATTGAGTTGTCGTCCAGAGAATGTGAGAGGACACGTAAGCCATGGAAGAAGTGCTTGATCATTAAGCTTATTGGGAAAAATGTTGGGTTCCACTTTTTGGAAAAAAAAAAAAAAAAAAACAAACAAACAAACTCAAGCAGATATAGGCCCTTAAAGGCGTAATGAACACCATTGACTTGGGGAATGATTTTTTCCTAGTCAAGTTTAGTTCTGAGCAAGACTTCGACTTTACACTATCTGGAGGTCCATGGATGATCTTTGATCATTATCTTACTATAAGAGAATGACAGCCAAATTTCAATCCTTTCTCAGCCTCTACAGATTCTGTTATGATTTGGGTTCGCTTCCCCGGCATAGCTATGGAGTATTATGATCAGGAGATTTTGGAAACTTTGGGGAACTGTGTTGGACGTACTATCAAAGTTGACACAAACACATTTTTGCAGTCGAGGGGGAAGTTTGCTAGGCTTTGTGTAGAAGTTAATCTTACAAAACCTCTATTATCCTATTTCTGCATCGATGACATTTCGTATTTTGTTGAATATGAAGGTATTCTTCTCATCTGTTTTCATTGTGGTCGTTATGGTCATATGAAAAAGGGATGTCCTGATAAACCCATCAACAAGAATATGGCGACAAGGGTGGGGGGAGAACCCGAAGTGGTGGCTGGAAAACAAAATGACTCATCCTTTATGGATGACAGTACTTTTGGTCCTTGGATGATAGTGCAAAAACTAAAGCGTGTTAGGTGGGAAAAAAGGAGAGAGTCACTCAATTTGAATAAAGAAGGTGGAGGATTATCAAGGGAGCAAAGTTGGGGAAGCATGGGTAAATCCCGGGGTTCACGGTATGCCTCTCTGGTTGATGAAGATGGTGGAAACTCTGCTTCAACCTCTGACAGTCTCAAAGGGCTAAATCATGAGAGTAGGAATGGTGAGAGGAGTGTAGCATTAATTGATTCACGTGGGTTTTTACCAGCAAAAAATCATATGGCAAATGAGAAGAATGCTAAGGGGAAGTTAGTAGTAAGAAGTTAACAATAGGAAACTATTGCTCCAAAAGGAAGTGGGCCTAGGAATAAAATATTAGAGCCTACTATGCATAGCACTATTAGTTTAATAAAAGAGCAAGGGAGTTTTAGTCATGCATTACATCACCAGGAAACTATTGCTCCAAATGGAAGTGGGCCTAGGAATAAAATATTAGAACCTACCATGCATAGCATTATTAGTTTAATAAAAGAGCAAGGGAAGGCTAGTCATGATTTACATCACGTTATATTGGAAAAAGAAGCTTGCTTTCATTTGCAAATAGGAGAAGCTTATTCAAGTTATTAGGAGGTGGACCCGCCTAATGATAATTTTTTGGGAGTTGGCCATGCACCACAACCTCTAGATGTAAGCTTCGAAGCTGGCAAGAGCTTAGACGATGAACCCATGCTTGATGAACCGCATGCGTCAGGCATGGTGGATAGCGCTTCTGACTGTCGAAGGGAGGCAGACGACATGCAAGTGTCTTAAGTTTCTTTCGATGCTTGTCTCTCATTCCTTTTTTTTTTTATGATTAATAAAATTTTAGTTTGAAATTGTAGAGGTGCAGGAAATTTTGAGTTTCTCAGGGTAACTAAGCATATGTTGGGTCCTTTTATTCCTAAAGTTATTGTCTTAATGGAAACCAAAGTGAGTGGTTCTCGGGCTCCTATTATTTTGCGCAAGCTGGGTTACGTTCACTCAGTCATCGCTGAAGGGGATGGTTTAACTAGAGGCATATGGCTTGCTTGGAAGTCGAATGAGTTGGTTGTGGAGGTGATAAAATCTCATTCCCAATTTATTCACGTGCGGTTTTCTATTACTTCTGGTGAGGTGTGGTTCTTTACTGCCATTTACGCCAGTCCTTGCTATGTTGCTCGAGGCCTCTTGTGAGAAGAACTCGAGCGGATTGCTTCTAATATGGCCACTCCTTGGATGCTTGCTGGGGACTTTAATGATTACCTTCATGCTGGAGAGAAAAAAGGCGGTGCTTCTATTAACCTTAGGAGGTGCCAGAGGTTTGCAAACTGGATTAATAATTGCAACCTCTTGGAGGTGGAAGCTATGGGATCTAAGTTCACCTGGCGTGGTCCTCTTTTCAATGGCTATGACCGAATATTCGAAAAACTTGATCGAGTGCTCTGCAATAGTCTTTGGAGAACCTAGTTTGATGAGGCCAAAGCTGTGGTGATTCTTAGAGTCTACTCTGATCACCACCCTATTCTTATTGACTTTGTTGCTCCTTCCTCTAATAGAGTGAAGAGACCTTTTCGCTTTGAAGCAGCTTGGTTGTCTCATGGAGATTTTAATAACATGGTGGCTAGTCATTGGAATGCCTCTGTTTCTGTGGTGGAGGGATTGGAAAAGCTTACCCCCATTCTTAAAGGGTGGAACAAGCAGGTGTTTGGCCATATATTTAGAAAGAAATTATGGCTTTTGAATAAGATTAAGGGGGTGCAACGTGCCTTGCATAGGTGTTGGAACCCTTTTCTTGATAAATTGGAGGTTATGTTGAACTTTGATCTGAGTGAAGTTTTAAAGTAAGAGGAGATTCTCTGGCACCAAAAGTCTAGAGCCAATTGGGTTTCTAAGGGCGACTGAAACACTAGGTTTTATCACACCCAAACTGTGATACGTAGAAGGCGCAACAAGATAGGTATGTTAAGATATGACTCAGGGTCGTGGGTAGAGGAACTTTTTGACCTTCAGGAGCTTGTTATTAATTTTTACAAGAAGCTTTTCACAGATGATATGCCTCAGGTTCCTTGGGACACTAAGTACTCATTTCCAGTGTTGGAAGAGAGTACTTTGAGGGATTTATCTAAAGCTATCAGTTTTGAAGAAGTGAGGATTGCTTTGTTTGGGATGGGTCCGCTCAAGGCGCCGGGTCCAGATGGTTATCCTGCTATATTCTTTCAATCCCAATGGCCTACTCTGGGTCAGTCGTTGTTTTGGTTGGCTAGCCAAGTTTTCTCTGGTGCAAGAAGTATTGTCGAGCTCAATGATACTCTCTTGGTTCTTATATCAAAGATTGATAAACCTGGATTCGTCTCTCAGTTTAGGCCGATAGCTCTGTGCAATGTCACTTACAAGTGCATCTCTAAGATTATTGTCAACAGGTTGAAGCTTCTTTTGCCTATGTTGATCTCTCCTTTTCAGTCTAGTTTTGTGCTCAAGAAAAGTATTCAGGACAACATTCTCATTACCCAAGAAATGATGCATTCTATGCATAAGGTCAAGGGCAAGATGGGGTTCATGGCCTTTAAGGTAGACTTAGAAAAAGCTTACGATCGTCTCAAATGGAGCTTCATCGATGAAATTTTGTGTGAAATTAACTTACCAAGGGAGTTAAGAAAGATTATTATGGATTCTGTCAAATTAGCTTCAATTAATATCCTTTGGAATGGTGGTAAAACTGAGTATTTCTCTCCGGAGAGGGGAATTAGGCAGGGTGATCCTATGTCTCCTTATTTATTTGTCCTATGTATGGATAAGCTTTCCCATATCATTTCAGAGGCTGTGGAAGAGAAACTGTGGAAACCCATGCGTGCGGGTAGGGGGTTCGCTCATTTCTCATTTGATGTTTGCTGATGATCTCTTGTTATTTACAGAAACTTCAGTCCCTCAAATTAATCAAGTGATGGATTGCTTGAGCAAGTTTTGTGATATGTCTGGGTAGAAGGTGAATAGCTTGAAATGTTTGTCCAGTGGATAGGAGAACCATCTCAGATTTGTGTGGGTTCTCTATGACTAACAACCTTGGTATCTATCTGGGGATGCCTCTTGCTCATGGAAGAGCCACCAAGGCAAAGTACCAGTTCTTGGTAGACAGAACTCGCTAGCGTTTAGCAAGGTGGAAAATGCACTGCTTGTCAATGGCAGGCAGGGTGACTTTAGCCAAATCGGTCATTGGTGCACTTCCTACTTATGTCATGCAATCAGCTATGATTCCAAGAGCTATTTGTTATGATATCGAGAGAATCCAACGTAGTTTCATTTGGGGTCATTTTGATTATACTAGAAAAGTCCATATTGTCAACTGGAATACTTTATGCATGCCAAGATTGAATGGTGGGTTGGGTCTTCGAAGGTTGGTGGCTATGAACCAAGCTTGTATTATAAAGCTGGCTTAGACGTTAAACTTTAGTCCTGATGAGCTGTGGGTTCGTGTTTTGCGAGAGAAGTATGGGAGAGGCTCAAACTGGCTCAACTCCATTGAGGTCAAGAAAGGAGATTCGGCTACTTGGAAGGCTATTGGAGAGATTTGGCAAGTTTTGACCAAGTGCATGGGTTGGAATGTGGGAAATTGTCAGTCCATTTATTTCTGGTTAGATCCTTGGTTTGATGGAGCGAGTATTATGCTTGAGCAAGTCCATTGCTCTGTTCCAGATAGAGAGTTGAAGGCCCATGTGGCTGAGTTTCTTCTTGAATCAGGTGACTGGAACTGGGATCTTTTTGGTAGCTTCCTTCATGCAGAGACTTTGGCTAAGATTCAAGCTATTCCCATCCTTCTTTGGATCTCGGTGCGGATAGCATTTATTGGTTGAGTAACAACACAGGTATTTTTTCTGTAAGTAGTGCTTATAGGAGCATAATGACTCATCGATGGAAATCTGCTTGTACTTTGTGGAATAAGATTTGGCAGTGGCAAGGCCCTGAACGAATCAAAATGTTCTTATGGCAACTTAATCACAATAGCCTCTTTACCGGAGAGAAGTGTAGCAAATGGAATGGCTTGGAGGGTCATTGCATGTTCTGTGAGGGGGTCACCGAATCATCCCTCCATGTGATGAGGGACTGTTAATTTGCATGGAGAGTTTGGGTGTAGCTTGTTAAACCTTCCATGAGGGTCCAATTTTTCTCTTGGAATTTAACCCAATGGATAGAAAGGAATCTTAGTCAGAATTTGGGAGATGAAGGGAAGCAATGGAATATTGTGTGGGCTGTTACAACTTGGATGCTTTGGAAATGGAGGAATATGGCTTTGTTTGATCCTAATTTTTCTAGACCTTCTAACCCGTGTAAAGTGATTAGTGAATTTATTAAGGGGTGTAGTCTCTCTGTTGCTGCTACTCCTGCTTGCTCCCCCAGAATCAGGTTGGGTCAAGCTCAATTTGGATGGTGCGTCTAAGGGGAATCCTGGGGTGGCAGGTTGTGGAGCTTTGCTAAGAGATGATAAAGGAGTTTGGGTGGTGGGTGTGGTCCGAAATCTGGGTCTCACCACTGTGTACTGTGCTGAGCTTGGGGGTATTTTGGAAGGTTTGGAGATGACTTGGCATTTGGGGTTTAAGAGGATTATTTTGGAAAGTGATTCCTTATCTGCAGTTAGGAGTATCTCTCGCAAGGGATGTGTGGGAGATAAGCACTTGCAGCTGCTGGCTATGATCTCTGGTTTGCTTATGAAAGAATGGCAAGTCAAGGTGCAACACACGGATAGAAATGGAAATAAATGTGCTGACTGGTTGGCTAACTTCAGCATTAGTCAAGAAGTGGGAGCCATGCATTTCGCGTCGCCTCCTAATGAGTTACTTCGTTTTCTTTTTTATGATGAGTTGGGGCATTATTCGCCCCCTGTTTCTGACTTTTAGTTTTTGCTTTCTCTCTGTTGGGCAGTTATGCCCCGTTAATCTACCAAAAAAAAAAAAACAAATAAATATATAAAGATAATTGGGTTGTGGGCACTGGGCAATTAGTTTAAAATTGGATACTAACAGTTTTTTTTTTTTTTTTTTTATATTTAAGTTTATAAAAATATTTTTTTATTTGTAAATAAATATGGGGATATAAATTTTTGAAAAAGTAAAATTAAAGGAAATCACCAACCTCTATTAATATTGACCTAGGAATAAAATATTAGAGCCTACTATGCATAGCACTATTAGTTTAATAAAAGAGCAAGGGAGTTTTAGTCATGCATTACATCACCAGGAAACTATTGCTCCAAATGGAAGTGGGCCTNATATAGATTAAATTACTCTTAATTAATATAAAAAGTTTTTAATTTTAATTAATTTTTTCATGTTAAATGAAGGTAAATTAATTTATATTATATTTAAATATAAATATAATATTAACAAAATTAAATATAAAAATAACTACTCCTCATTAATATTATAATTTTTTATTTTTCTTGGGGGGAGGGGGGTTTGATAAGGAATAAGGGGCATTTTTTTACATAATTGCGGAGGAGAATATCCAAATATACACGAATTATTGCTGAAAATATTCCTTCAGATAAAATATATGCACTTGGATAATGATCATAAATTACAGAAAATTCACTGAATCAGATTCTTAATTCTTTTCTTTAATTTATTATTCTCACATTTTAAAATATCTAAATCCATTCGAGGAAGGGTTATTCGGTCCCTTGGGAGGCATCCTATAAAATTGGAGCCGGAGGAGGGGTTTTCCCGCATCAAGGTTGAAATAGCAGAATTGACGACCGCAGAAAAAGAAAACAGAGAAGGCAAGTAAAGAAAGATGAGCGTCACAAAGGAACAAGTTGAATCTTCTTTGAAGGCCAAACTAAACCCTTCACATCTTGTAAGCTTCTAATTTTTCATTTCTCTGCTTTTCTGTTGCACAATCCACTAGTATTTCTTCATTTTTTTATTTGTTGTTTATGAAAAAGATTCCTTCATATTTTTATTTACTATGATATATCAATGTTTCTATTCAATTCGTTTGGTAGTTTACTGAAACTGGGGTCAGTTGAATGTGATGATTAGGTGTTCTTGTTTGAATAACGAATACTATCAACTGGTTTTAGTCGGCGATGGGCTTTAATTAGGCCGACACGTATCATATGCCAAATCCGAACGCTGTTATGCTTTGGTTTTGTTGCATCGACCAGGATAAGGATTACGCATATTACTTGATTATGGTTTAGGTTGCTGCCCTCTAGAAAACCCATATCAGGCCCTCTTAATTATTATCGATGAAAATTGCCTAGAGTTAAAGAAAACTATCTGTAGGTGGTGGGCACTCTCTAAGAGTCTTCTTCTACCATTTGTGTTCATTTGTTGCAACTAATGACCTTCAGAATACTTTGATAGAAACTAAGCTGTGTGGGTTTAAATTTTTAGTTATCATTTTTCCTTCATGACGCCAGTAGCTTCAACCACTAGGTTTATAGGAACCAAGTTGAGGGGGATTAAAGTGTCTTTCATTAGCATTTTCACCACAAACTCTTGAATGTTTTACTGGTTGTAAGTAGCATTGATTGTGGTTGTGAATTTGTCTTGTATGAAGTTTCATTAATATTGAAACATAACTGTCCAAGTTTACAATCTGTGTGTCTGTTAGTTGTGTCAACCATATTGATCATTCTTGGAGTGGCATTTTAGTCCCCAAACCCTCCCCAAGGTAAAAAAAATGCTGGTCTATCTCTCTCTCACTGCCTTTACTGTCAGCTATATTATCAGAGGAGTGTTGTTTGACTTAAGAAATGAACTCCGTTTGTGACATAGTTGTTGGGTGGGGGATATAATTAGTCATCGTCTCATTGATTTTTGCTGTTTGGAAAACTATGTAATCTTGATTTATATCTTTCTGTTCTTTCAATTATCAAATTTAGAGAAATTTCATCAGCTCTAAAAGCTATTTCTTTTGAGTTGCAACCCTCAATTCAAGGTGTATAGGCCGACAAAAACATATTATGCTGCAGAGGTCATCTTATCATTTTTCTAAAAATAATCTTTTGCAAAATTATTGAAATTCAAGACTTCCCGATATCTGATTGAAGCTTAATAAACCATTAGAAATCCATTTCTTCAACAACACTATTTCTCTATCCTCAAAGCATCCATGATTTTCCCGTTTTGCAATTCATACTACTGGAAAGTTCAAGAAGATAGTAAGTTGATTTGTTAAATTTGCCTCCAATTTTTTCTATTTGATTGCACCCTTCATGTGTACGCACAGCTCTCCATAGTTTTCCAGCTTAGTAAAAATCATGTGCTTTTTATGGCCTTTTTGTTTAACTATCTGATGTCCAGATGACAATTTCCTCTGATGGAATTAAAATTAAGATGATGCGACATTAGTTTAGTCTTGGCGCTTGAATCATTCACTTGAACAACCTAGTGTTATCATGTTAGAAACAGCTATCATGGTCAGCATAGCAGTGTGCTTCATTATAAAACTCTTCTCAATATGCAACATTCTATTCATGCCAGAAAAGGTTATGGAAAGGACTTCTCTCTGTAATTCATGCATCTGCTGTAATTGGTTTTCTTGTAAAAGTTCCTGTTAACATCTATGCATACAATGCCCTTTTTCTACAAACTTATAACTTTTGCATCTGTGTTTCAGGAAGTAATTGACACATCTGGAGGGTAAGCTTTTTTTACTGACAGATTATTTCTAGTTTGCTACTATATAGTAGTAGCATTATTTTCCTGCCCCTTTCTCTATCTGACAACCAAATAAAACTCATGTGGCTATTAGGTGTGGTGCAAGTTTTGCAGTTGAGATTGTATCAGAACAATTTGAAGGAAAGAGGTTACTTGAGAGGCATCGAATGGTGAATGCTGCTTTAGAAGAGGAAATGAAACAGATTCATGCTCTCTCTGTAAAGAAAGCTGTGACCCCAGATCAATGGAAACAACAGCAAGAGTCCAACAAATCCAATCCCGCGGCCTAGAGCATGTTTTTCAATGGTTATAGACTTATAGCTTATAAATAAATAAGAAACTCTACATTCTGTGACTGAAGTTTGTCGATTCTGGCCCCATGTAACAATACTAATACTCAAATTTATGATTTTATTAGTTACTTGTGTGGATTCTATATGACATCTTTGCTTAAGAATTTAGACGCTGAATATACTTTATTGGGAGTCGTTTGGTTGGGGACATATAGGCACGCTTAGTAGAGATGAAATTAGGGAGCAAAAGATAGAGGGAAAAAATCAACAATCTATGAGGGTCACTCAGGGGTGTCTAGATGGATTGCCCATTTGGGGAGTTTGCTTACTCTCATGTTGCTCAGCTATATGCCGCTGGCCTCGTAGCCATAAGCCTATCAATCCCCAACCATACTTAAAATTGACCTCAAAACGACATATACCGAAATTCCATTTTGGACATGTAATAAGTTAAACAAGTGTTAAAGAAACGTAAGGTGGGTTCTGTCCAACCCTGATCCTAATCCTAAATCCTGGAGGCCAAGTCGGTGGTCGGTCCTTGTGTCTCCATTTCCAACAAACATCATCGGCAAGCATAGGATTAGGGTTTTGTGGCTGCTAAGCTAGTCCAGCCATCTGTCGCAGATTCCCGTGTGAATCCTTGGATTTGCAGAAGCATGAATATTACGAAACTCCAAGGATTGGTCTCAGCTGGCATAGGTTCAAGAACAAACAGGTCCAGATTTGTTGAGAGCCAAGTCGGGTTTAGACCCATTACCATCACCAAAGTTGCTCAACAAAACTCTGGCTTAGTCGGGGATGAAACACTTGCCCAGAATAAAAGAGAGCTTTACCAGGCACTCCAAGGTGTGTATTACCCTCTTCCATTATGCATAACAATATTGCTTTCCAAATTCGATTACCATTGAAACGGGTTGCATACAAACATATGTCAAGGAATTAACAGGGGCATTTTTGGAATCCCATCTGCCAAGAAATCTGAAATTGAAACTCTAGTGAAGCAGCTTGAATCTCAGAATCCAACTCCTTATCCAACTCTAAAACTGGATAAGGTAATTTCAATTTATATATACCCGCCTGAGCTTGAGTTGAGACTCGATAGTGGTATTTAAGAGCTTTTTCTTTTCTTTTTTTGAAAAAAAAAAGGTGGATGGGTGCTGGAGGCTTGTTTACAGTACAATTTCAATTTCGGGTTCAAAGAGAACAAAGTTAGGTCTCAGAGACTTTATCTCCCTGGATGATTTTTTACAGACTATCGATGTTGCCAAGGTACAATCTACTTCTAGTTTTCGCATAACATGATTTTTATCTTCATATCTAATAACCTCGGATGTTTGGTGATTCCAAAATGGAGAGCAAAGCAATTAACGTGATCAAGTTCAGCACAAAAGGTTTGAGTTTATTGAATGGACAGCTTAGTATTGAGGCCTTTTTCAAGATTGCTTCCACAACAGTTAAAGCTCCACTACTTTTCTGGTTCTGGTCACTCTATTTCTTTAGCTACTACTACTAGTGCTGACATTTTTGGTGGTCCCTATTGAATTCACAGAGAGTTGACATTAACTTGGAAAAATCCACAATCACTCCTGATCAGGTATGCTTAGAGTCATGTATCAGATTTGTTTTCTTTCTCTTCTTTTCTCCATATCTAAATTTTGATTGATTATGATGGCTTTCTTGTTGGTTTTGCTTGGATGCACAGCTGATGAATGTGTTTCTGAAAAATTATGATCTTTTGCTGGGCATCTTCAATCCTGAAGGATGGCTAGAGATAACGTATCCTAACTCATTTGTTTACAGAGCAATATTATTGAAGACTCTGCAATTTTTCCTTAATTCCATTTTCTCATAGATATGTTGATGACAGCATGAGGATAGGAAGGGACCATAGAGGCAATATCTTTGTACTGGACAGGTTTGAAGATAACTCCACTTAAACCTTCAAGGTTAATTATTAACTGAGGCGTGCTTACTTTTAGAAATTATGCCAGAAAACGAGTCTGTTATATTGCTTAATTAGCTTACTAATTCAAAAGAAGAAACTGAAAACATGTTATTCATTCATTCTTGTATTGCTACTCTACTCGCCATTTGTGTTTTTGCCTTATATAAGCAGCCGGACAATATGAAGGTGAACTTTATTTCTAAATTGAAAGGTTTTCAACCAAAAGGGGTGGAAATTAGTTCCCATGGTAATAACAGTAAAAACTATAAACCGTTGGACGGTTCAGTGTCTCTGAATCAGAACTACGTTCCAATTTGAAAAGAGAAAAAGAGAGCTGTGTTGAGGTCGATTTCGGGTGGACAGGTCAGGTCGGATCTCTGAAATGGGGGTCAGCTGCACAGTGAATACGAATGAACTAAGAGCTGGGTTAGCATATTCAGACTCTGAATGTCAAGTTAAATCGATCTCTTAAGTTAAGAGAGTAATAAATAAAGAAAATGAGTAGAGAGGTTTTTATAAGAAGAAGAAAGGGCACAGTAGAATTAGTAGAGTCAACTAAATCAGTCTTGAGTCAAGGGCTAACTTTTGGTTTCACAAATCTCGTAGAGTCGTAGTCGTACCTGGTTTACTTTATTAATCACTTACCAACTCAAAACTCTTAGAGATGAAGAAATTTTCACTGGACTAGTAAAAGTAATATTCAAATATATGGTGAAAACATGTTTCAGTTTTTGAAAGGGGAGGAGCTTGAGTTGCCTCTGGATGTGGACAATGAAGAAGAGACTAAATCAGCTGAAATAGAACTATTTTATCATGTGTCCATTGAATAGTTTGTAACTTGGTTGTAGAATCAAGTCCCACATTAGTTGAAATAATCAATGTTTAAGATTATATAAAGGCAAAAACAAGTTATAAAATAACTTTAGATAATGGAAAACACAAGCTCATAAAACTAGCTCAATAGCTTAGCAAATCAAATATGTTTAATGGGCTTTGATTTGACAAATATTTTAGAGTTTGGTTTTAATAATAGGATCGGTTTGGTTCTGGTTAGTTTGATCTGAAGAGGGCTGTTAATTAATTTAAAAGGTTTAAAAGGTTCATTAAACAAACAGTTGTGTCTGTTTCCAATAGACAATTGTATTTGTTGATTATTGACCGGACATTAACATTCACTTTTTCATTGAGAGTTTTGTTGTATCCTAGGATATTTTTTATAGAGAAATAATATTATATTCAAGACAGTATAATTATTCACGCCTTAAAATTATTTGTTTATAATTTTCATTATCGTTTTTCTAACAGTGTCTATGTAATCGGGTTATGCAACTGGACTACTCGTATTATTAGTTGGTGTTTTGCTGTGTAAACTATCAAAAGAGTTTAAAGAAAGCTTAATTTCCAGATCATGGTAGTAACTCTAGGCAAAAAAGAGGAAAACCTGATTCAGTTCATCACAACAAAGACGAAAGGAAATCACATTATCCATCTTTATGACATCACAAATGAACATTACCTACACCTACCCGACTGACTGGAATCATAGAAAGTTGAGGTATAATATCTGATTTCGCGTATTGAAACCATTGCTAATTCCATATGTCATACATGATTTTGATCTGGACTGGAACTAAACGACATCATGAGACTAAGGTTTTCAACCTCAGAAAACTAGCAAATTGAGAGCATAACGCCCATTGTTTTGCCTATATGATATACAAGATAAGGTCACATGATGATTGAAAAGAACCTGTATCCACGAATCCTGTGGGCTTGGGGGGCACTAGGAGGGAAGTAGGGTATTTAGGCTTTCATTGTGCATTGTAACTAAACCAGTTAAATGAGTGGAAGACCACTTGTTCATACTCCACTTAATTAGGCAAAATAAGATGTTATTACAGTAACTAGTACTATTCCTGCGTCGATATGTGGGGCCATGAGGCCGGGCGCATAATGCAATCTATATAATACTAAATATTAAATTTCGTAACTAAAATAATGATATGAATTTAGGTTGTAATATAAGAAGGGAGTCAAAGCAAAGTAGAATACGCAGCAAAGAGTAAAAATTACTGGTGAAGGTCAAGGGATTAAATTAAGGAGGATCGTAGATATTTTGAATGAAGTTTACCACTTAGCAGCCTGGAAATTTCTGTTGAACAAGATTGTGGAGAAGGGACTTTGAGTGTCACCATCAATCAGTCTAATTTATCGGTGTGGGTATGCATTTAATTTAACCATTCAATTTATATATGGTGTGTTGCATTGCAAGTTTACTTTTTCATGATGGTCACTCGGGAAAATGACATGCATATACAGTATGTCTAATATCTCAGTTACGTAAACCTCTCCTACACTCCACGCCCCCGCCCCTAACAATTTCACTCTCGTCATCTTCTTATTTATCTCTTTCTCTTTTCCAGATTCACGTTTATCA
The DNA here is from genome assembly GCA_003255065.1 of Cercis canadensis. Classification (NCBI taxonomy): domain Eukaryota; kingdom Viridiplantae; phylum Streptophyta; class Magnoliopsida; order Fabales; family Fabaceae; genus Cercis; species Cercis canadensis. Next base: position 614,745 of record QAOA01001205.1, read on the forward strand.
CTTCTCCTTTTCTAATCTTTCAGACATTTAACTTTGCCTTTGCGGCTCAAGAAAGTAAGAAACTCTTGTCTCCTTTCCCGACCTTTCTTTCTGTAAAAGCAACAAACTGCTTTATAGTTTTTTTCATTTCAACGTTTCATTAGTTTACAAATAACCAAATCAGATTCATAAGTGATAGTATGGGATTAATTTCTGTTTAGAACGTAAGCAGTAATTAATAAATTTCTCTTAATAAATGTGACTCCAAAGATTCGAACGTATCACTTTTGGTCTAAAACACTTTAAAGTTCAACCTGCTTTTATTGAGCTAACACTAGAGATGTCAATGAGGCTAAAATGGGGCAGGGAAGGCACTCATCGTCTCCATCCTTGAAGGACATCCCCATGTCCCATCCTAGAACTCATCTCCGGCTGGGAATTTTTCAACAACTACATCTCCGCCCCATTGAATGTCTATTACCCCACGTCTCACTCTATTTACCCAAAAATATATATATAGTACGGGGTGAGGCGAGTAGTAACTTCCCATCCCCATATCCAATTTTTTTCTACCTCATACTCGTACTCGACCAGATAAAAGTAATGGGGCTCTATCGAGTATGGGGCAAATTGACATCCTTAGCCAACACATTGTTGATAACTTTTTCATTTTTTTATAATATAAAAAATAAATATATGTCATGTTCATCAAAAAATGTTCTGCCTTTCAAATGATTTAATATTATATACACTCATTTTCGGTGATCTCTTTATAATGAAGCGATTTAACGTATGGATTTCAAAATTTGACTTCGGAGGATTTAAATTAAGAACAAGAAGCCAAATTCACGAAAATTACCGCGTTGGCAACACGGAGTCGTCATATTTAGGTAACGCAGGTTTTGCCCTAATTGGCGCAAGAAAAAATAAAATAAAAAGAACATTCTTACCCAAGAAAGAAACTACATCTATCTATATTTTAGGCTAATTAATTGTTTTCGAAATGATGTTATTTTCTACAAAAAGAAAGATGTGTCTGATAAGAAAACGTGCATATGTTTTGATTGATTAAACGCTTTAGTCAAGATATTATATATTATTAATACTATTCCTACACTGATGTGCGGGCTATTAGGCGGTGGAATGCGGGATCCAAACAACGAGATTTAGAATAAAATTTATATAATGATAGGAGCATAAATTATATAAATATATGTTATCTAACATACCAATTATGAATTTTATTTTTTAAACCATAAATGTAATACATTAAAAGTATCAATCATAAATTACATTTAAAAGAGTATTATGTCTATTCATTCATTACATATTTTTATAATTATAAGATAAATTAAATTATTTTTTTAACTAAGATATTAAAAAATGTAGATTAAAGTCGAGGAGATTAGGATCTCATACATGTTTAAGCTAAGAATTTAGGCTTTTTTAAGTGAGGGTGTATTTTAAAACCTAAATTATACTTAAATAGTTATTAATAAGAGAATGAAAAGAATAAATTCTTATATATTTTGGTTACACGACAGTAAAAAAGTTTAAACTCTCGATTTCATGTATATTACTCAAATTTTTTACTATTAAACTAAATCTAATGACTTAAAATAAAAAATAAAAAAGGAACGAGAAATGAAAATAAAAGAGTTAGATATATTTTATTACAACCTTAAAATTAACTTTATCATCAACCATTTTTCTCTTACATACTCTTCAAATATACCTCTCACTAAAAAAAAGAATCTAAATTATTTTCTAAAATCTTGTTGAGCTAAATAATAGATTTTTTTTATGCCGACACGGAAAAAAAAAAAAAAAAAANAAAAAAAAAAAAAAAAAGAGTTCACGTGGCAAAATTATCTTGGTTAGCACGTGTAAATGTGTAATTGGGTATAATTGTAGGCAAACCAAGTGGGGAAGCCGAAACGCGCAAAAGGGATTGTGGGCCTTCCTCTTCAACCCGATTCGGGTGCCACGACGAAAGAAACAGACGTGTTGTTGTCTCCTCCACTCCACATCATGACAGTAAATTCCCAATTTTACCCCATGCTGGACGTACGTAATTCGGCAATAACCAAAAAAAGCCCACTAATCTTGACTGAAAGTCAAATTCTCATTTGGCCCCATCATCTGAAATGTCAAACAACTGGTAATATAATAATGACCACTAGCCAATCAGAATCTAACATGTTCGGAGATATAGCCGCATGGACCCTATTTGCTCATCTCTCCTCCATTCCCTTTTTATAAATAAATAAGTAAATAATTTTCAAACATAAATAAATACCTTATTCACCTTTCTCTTCCTTGTATTTGTAAGTCGTAACTGGGTTAACTTGATAAAATTGCTACAACTGTGGTGAGGTTCAAGAGCTGGTCTCAAAAAACCCCCTCTCATCAAAACAAAATTACCCTTTTCCTTTTTTCATATTTCACCATTCCTTTTGCCCTAACTCACTCAGAATTCCTCAGCTGTAATTCGGTGAAACTGATGCTGGAAATCTCAAGTTTACCGGAAAATCCCGGGGCTTCCATCGAAAGCCGGCGAGTAGAGCAGGAGGAGGAGGGTGTAAGAGGGCCGGTCTCTGATGGGTTCAAAGAGGAGCAGGGAGTTGCCAGCGAAGAGGGTGACCGGAATTCCACCGCTAACCGGTGGCCCCGAGAGGAGACAATGGCTTTGCTCAAGATAAGGTCTGAAATGGATGTTGCTTTCAGAGATGCAAACCCCAAAGCTCCTCTTTGGGAACAAGTTTCAAGGTGAGTTTTTCTTCACTTCCAACGGGCTCCTGTTCGAGAAAAGTCCCCAGAGAATGCTGTAAATTGTTCGCATTTCCCTCTTTTCCCCCCTTTTAACTTCCTCGTCTCTCTCTCTCTCTCTGTACAGAGCAAATAAAATAAAAGCATGATTTCTCTTTTTTTCTTTGTTCAGCGTATCAAATTCAAGTTTACACCAACTGTTAAGTCTGTCTTCTTAGTACTAATCTTAAAATTTAGACACCTTAATTAATGAGATAAAAACCTGGTTCTTTTGTTGAATGATTGCAAGTGTAATGACGGAATTTAAAACTGTTCATCAGGAGACTAGGTGAGCTAGGATATGATAGGACTGCCAAGAAATGCAAGGAGAAGTTTGAAAACATCTACAAATACCACAGAAGGACCAAGGAAGGACGCCACGGGCGACCCAACGGCAAGAGTTATCGTTTTTTTGAGCAATTAGAAGCTCTAGACACCCACCCAGTCCTTCCTCCCCGTTCCCCAGAGAAGAATCAGGAACAAGTGGCGGCTACAGCAAAAAACACAGCTACAATGGATCTACCAAATGCTATTCAAGATGCAGTACCATTTTCCTTCAGATTTCCTAGTGCAAATATGTTTAACCACTCTAGTTCAACCACTTCTTCTTCCAGCAAAGAATCGGAGCAGGGTATACGAAAAAGGAAGAGGAAGCTTACAGAGTTTTTCGATAGATTGATGAAGCAAGTAATAGAGAAGCAAGAGGCCCTACAGAACAAGTTTATGGAGGTGCTAGAAAAATGTGAACAAAATCGAATGGCGAGAGAGGAAGCTTGGAAGATGCAAGAAGTAGCTCGAATCAAGAGGGAGCGTGAGCTTCTGGCTGAAGAAAGATCAATTGCTGCAGCAAAGGATGCCGCCATGCTTGCCTTTCTGAAAAAAGTCACAGAACAAGCGGGTCCGGTGCAATTGCCCGAGAAGATTCTAGTTGATGACCCAATTCCAGATGATAATGATAAGGATAAGCAAGAAAATGTAAATGGAGGCAGTGTTATAAATCAGCAAGAATGTACAAATGGTGGGAATTTCATACAGATGAGCTCCTCAAGATGGCCAAAAGACGAAGTGGAAGCTTTGATTAGACTGAGGACAAACCTTGATCTGCAGTATCAAGGAAATGGACCTAAAGGACCTCTTTGGGAAGAGATATCCTCCGGAATGAAAAAGATTGGCTATAATCGCAGTTCCAAGAGATGCAAAGAGAAATGGGAGAATATAAACAAATATTTCAAGAGGATGAAGGAAAGAAATAAGAGAAGGCCTGAGGATTCCAAGACTTGTCCTTATTTTCAGCAGCTGGACGATTTATACAGAAAAAAGCCTAAAAAGGTTCAGGAATCAGCTGGTTCCGGTAACGAGTTGAAACCCGAGGAGCTATTAATGCGTATTATGGGTGGTGAAGATGAACGACAACAGCTTGAGTCATCATCTGAGGATGCTGACAGAGATAACACGGATCAGAATGAAGGAGATAAGGAGGATGGAGATGGGTATCATCAGATCATGGGCAATAGTCCTTGCATAGCAATCACGGGTTAGGGAGAAACTTCTACTGTGACAACCAACATGGATCATCGCTTTGCCTATCGGGTTTCTAAATGATTATCAGACGTGGGTCAGCCTCACCAACAAGGTTTTAGTCTTTTACAACATACATCTTTGGTAGAATAGAAAGCCAATTTCATCGGTCGCGTCTTTGTATGTATTGATATCTTCATCAGTTTTATTAAATGAATATGAAACACGACACACACACACACACAAATAGAGAAAGAGTTGTGTGTAAAAAAAAAGTGGTTAGGCGTGTACTTTGATATAGTTTTTTTCAATTCTCTCTTTGAAGTTTGTAACCCCATGTGTGCAAAAGTGGGAAATGGTTGGGATCTGTTCGTTTGTGTCAATAAAGAAAGATATAATGGTGATCTGTAATGGAAGTGCATTCATGTTGAAAGATTGGTGATTACATCACCCATGGGTAAAGCAATAGGCTATTACTGCACTGCACTGGTTAAACATAACATCTTCGCCCTTACATTTAAAAAAGTTTTTCCTGATAACCTGTACATTTTTCAGCGTGTTAATCACTAGTTCATTATTACTAGGCAATTTCTTCTCTGGCACAGAATTTTCGTTAAGCTAGAGGAATGTATTTCCTTTCAGATGTAATGGCTTTGAAGTCAGCGACACCCAAAACCTAGTGAGTTCTGTTGTTTCTAGCTTATCATTTGGTGCACTGTGCTGTTTGATTTTAATCCTATTTCTTTACCAATTGAAAACGGAAAGTAAAAGCACTAGGCTGTCAATTAGATGATGTCAATGCGTAAGCATATTTCTTTAGCATCTGGATCCTTTAGCCGAAGATGATTAGATTACATTGGTTTATGCCCAATTATTAAAATTCTAGAATATTTGGAAGGGCCCACCACTTATATTTGTGCAAATTTAGTTTACAATCAAATCATTTGAGCAGATGAAGACAAGTTCCAATCCTTTTTAATCTTTTTCTTCCCTCTTTTTTTTTTTTTTTGGTTTGGCATTTCAAGATGATGGCGATGGGCCTGATGGTTGTACTTATCTTTGTTTACTCGCGCCCGAGTTTGATTTTATTACTCCAATTGGCGATGACGTCACTGGTGTGGAAGCCATCTCCTTGTTTATGATTTATTTATTTAAGGTGTTTACCTTGAGTTGCATCCAAAGTGTTGTAGTAGAATAGTGTTGTTGCCCTTATAATCTTGCTGAAAATTGAAATCATTACCTCATGTGCCAAGTTTTGTTTTTAGCAAAGCAAGGGAGAGAAGATTTTTCACAATTTACACACACAAATAAACATTATGTTATTTTTCATTTCATAGCTCAACCTGCGTATAACATTTCTGAATTTATTTCTGTATTGGTATGTATGGATTATATTTTGGTGGAAATGAAAGAAAATAAATCATTTTTCTTTTTTGTTTTGGGCTATCAGGCCATGTCATCCCATCTTAATTCAATCCGTTAGAGGCTAAACCCCTCAAGCCCAAAATAAAAGCTGAACTTAGCCTGCTCCTTACTCTCACTGAACTAATCCTGTTTCTGGGTCTTTTGTGCTCTCTCTGCTCTTAATTTAAGGTGAGGGTTAAGCTATTATCTTTTTATATTATTCTCTTATGCAATACCCTCCCACTTACACATAGAACCTAATGAGAGTTATAGTGTGATTTTGGTGTCATTACGAAGATATTGAAAAATTGAGTCACATAGTATGTGTCAGAACACATAGTTTCTCATAAAATATAAGAACAACACCATATAAGAAAGTGTCAGAAAATAATTTTTTTAAGTTTACCTTTTGACATGTTTTTTTATACTGATTTTTTTTTTTTTTTTTTTTTTTTTTTTTTTTNTTATATTTTATAAGGAATTGTGCGTTATGGCACATACGGGTGACTTAATTTTTTAAAATCTTCGCAATAACATCAAAATTATATTGTAAGTCTCACTAGATCTCACCAAACTGAGGGGAATGTAGCATAAGGGGTAATAGCTTAGCTCTCACCAAAATTCAAATAATATATGTGCAAAAAAAAAATGAGTACTATGCTACATCCCCCTCTAAGAGGGATAGCGCTACTTCTACCTCAATTGGATGAGTTTGGGTGGAACCCACCTAGTGATTTGATGTCATTGGAAAAATTTCAAAAAATTGAGTCACCCAGTCTGTGCCAAAACACACAATTTCTTATAAAATACAAGAAAGAGTGAACAACACTATATAGAAAATCGTGCCAAAAATAACTTTTTAAAGTTTACTTTTTGGCATATTTTCTCATATTATGTCATTCTTACATTTTATAAAGAATTATATATTCTAACGCATACTGAGTGACTTAATTTTTTGAGATCTTTTTAATGACACTAAAATTACACTGTAACTCTGTAAATCCCATCCAAAACTCCACTCAAAAGAAGTGAAGATAGTGCTTCCCTTGAGAGGATAAGTAGCATAGCTCTCATCGCCAAAAAAAAAAAAAAAAAATATAAAAAAAAAAAAATAATATATATATATATATTAACGGCTTTGTGCCCCAATTGTGTTTCTTCATTTTCTTCCGTCAATTTAAGATAAATTTTTCTTTGGCTAACTCGATGCAAGTGTAATTGTGCAACTGCCCATTTATTTATGGCGAAAATGGTTCCAACTTATTTTTCAAAAAACTAAGGGTTTCATAAAGTAAGATTATTAGGCCAAAATGGTTCATCTCATTGATCTTGCATTATTCTAACCATTGGATATTTTAAAATATAAACGCATCGAGATTTGAGTATCTTTCTCTCATTTCCCTGTCACCCATTTTCTTTTTATTTTCTTTCCTTGTCATCCCATGAGTCACCCATTTTCTTTTTCATTTTCATTGTTTCAGTAGCACAGTAGCAGTATCATTTGGATTTGGGGGCAATAAAATAACCTTTAATCTTTATCGGTGGATCAACAAACTCTCAGTTGTAGTTGGAGGTTGCAACGGTACTCTTTGTCCTTGGGAGTGGCGGAGGAGGTGCAGAAGAAGCAATTGTTGCTTGATTCTTGTGTTGGTGTAATTTCCATGGCGGAGTATGATAGGCATGATTATCATGAGCAGCAAAGAGTTGTGGCAAAAGAGAAAGCTCTGCAAGCGTTGAACACCATAATCCAGCTCCATTTCGAGAAGACACTGGAGAAGAAGAGGGCTATTGACCTGCAAAAGAAGGAGCTCCACAAAGTGTTTCAGATTTTCTTCATCTTCCTGAGTCTAGTATTGTTGGGCCAAACCCAGTCATGCCGTCTCCAGTGCCGCCATTGTTGGATCCCAATCACCCTGCTCTCCCTGGCCCACCTCATCTTCTACGTCTCCGTGGCCCAGACCCTCCGCTGCATCAACGGCTTCAAGTACCAGAGGCGGTGCCACAAGCTCACACTTGGCTTAGCAACAGAGAAGCTGAGGGAGATGAAGATGAGGTTGAGCAGCATCAATGCCAATAATAATGGTTCAGCAGCATCAGCAACTGAATACGATGTGATTGGGGACGATGACTTTGAGATTCACTACCAGGAACCCCCTGAGAGCTATTTTGGTAAGTTCAAGAGGAACTGGGCCCTACATTTTGGCTTCTTGATCTTGATCTATGCTTTTATGGTCTCTTCCTCTGTCGTTCTTCTCTGTTTCTGAGATTCATTCCATTTGTGATTGAATTACAAATGCCAAATTATACTCTTTATTTTTGTTTGATTTCGAGTTCCTTTCTTTTCCCAAACAATCTAATTCCGGAATCGATGCTTCCTCTCATACGCCACTCTCTCTCAATTTTAAACGTTCTTTTGTTTTGAATTGCATTCCAATCCAAACGCAGCCTAGATATTATTATTATTATCAGTTAGCACTTAGAAGCACAGTTTCCTTTCCTCTCTCACCGCCATGGAATAATCACTCACTCTAACCCCAAGACTCGATAGTCATAATTAAACAACACCTTTCTATAAAAGTGAAAAGTAACTGTTGCCTACGTGACATGCGCTAATTAGGTTCCATGTAAGCGCGCCGTGAATATAGAGAGGAAAAAACTGAGAGTGAATATATTAATTTTAAATAATTATACTTGCAGAAAAAATACTATTTATTAGTTTAATATAATAATTAACAATTCCAACAAAATTACTAGTATTTCGGCATAATAATAATAATAAGAAGAATAATCTAAAAAATCAAAAAGTTTGTATATCTCTTTCTTTTTTCTTAAAACAGGTCAGTCAGAGATAATCATCACTTCTCTAATATTCAAATTTCGATTTTATTGTGAATAAAATAAAAAATAATAATTAAATTTACTGGGTACACTTTTTGTTTAGTCAGCTATGATGGATATTATTACTGACTTAAAAGGCTGTTTCTATCTGAACCAGAACGTGCCACCGCCACCTAAGCCTTAGCTGTGGAAAGTGCACTGCATAATGACTTGTACGCATTTGAACATAGTTTGAATTTTTCTTCAGCCATTGCCTGCAATAATGCAAAGATAAAAGTGCTAAAATTACATACCAGATAGATGCCAGTATGCCACAGAATTAATCAAATGGATGTGTTATCATTTTTCATGAATGTAGTCAAAGGTTCTGAACGCCTATTTGACAGTAATATATACAAGTGCTCTTGTGCTCAAGTGTTGGGTCCATCTCCATCACGGGGTCAAGTGATGACCCAGGATGGTAAACAACACTACGTGCATAAAAGTTTTTGAAGGTATAATATGAGTTGGAGTTGGGTATACTGAATAACTGGCAACACAGCAACACATCACATCACATCATTGTATGGTAAGTGTTGTGTGCTAACGCATTAAATTGAGATATAAGCCTCCTAACAACTCTTTCCTTTTATTTATTTAAAGGGATAGAATGAGATAAACCCAAACAGAAATACTGCCTCACCTGTGAAGGGCCTTGATGCTTATCGGGATGCCATTTCAAAGCGGATAAACGGAAACTACAAGGGCAACACAGAGATATCAGTAATTTGTAACATGTACATATTGTATTCTCTTTATGTCTGTGCTGGTACTGCAGGATCTTCTCCCCATGCCTAGTTTTAGTGGGATATAAAAATTGGACCACTTACGCATTTTTAACATCTTCCATCTTCAAAGGACCTGTTGGGGGCAGACCAAGAATAGTTCTATCAGAGCACGACCCTACACGACATGAATCATCATCATCAGACTCAATATCACTTGCGTTTTCCCACTTTCTACTTGTACTCTTTCTCCAGTTTGATTGCTCCCTCCATTCAAATCCAGACGTTGAATTCTCAGAAGTCCATCCCCAACCACCAAAGGACCACGTATACCACCTTTTACCATAAGTTGCTTGGAAGATTGTTTCAGGATTATCATCAATGTCCTCGCACGAGAAGCTTTCTCTTCTGCTTTTCCCTGAATGCATAATGGACAGACATCAACAATTATTGATATATAGAAGCAAACAAACAAATCCTAATTTTTAAAATCATTTAGGGAGAGAAGGAAACCCAGGGTAATGTAACAATATATCCTGTAACTAGCCTCCAAATATTTGTAGTCTGCAATGCACTAATAATCATTAATAATTGACTGTAATGCAACAAACTTCAAAAATTCCAACTGTTGAAATACATCTTTGACGCTCTGAAGCTATATCAACCATTGGAAGTGGATACTTTCCTAACTCCCAAAATATCAGTAAAAAAAGTTTTTCTGTCAGGCCCTTAGCTTATCTCATGAACTAGCAGTTACAGATACATATTTAGAAGCAGGTATGAAGAACAAGGAAGAAAAAAATAGATATATAGATGACCACAAAAAGAACTCACGCTTTTTATTCTTTTGTGATTTTCCAAATCGCTGACGAGACTTTGGTTGACCCTTATTGTAATAGCTATCTGAATGACCATCTTCACGAGTATTCCAATTGCAGTTTCTCCCTACAGTTTCTTTATCCTAGGTAAGAGTGCAAAACAACAAATTTAAATATCCGAAATTGTTCACAGGTAGCATATCAGATACAAAAGAACTGAAACAAATGTAAGCTATTTCCGTGTGACAAAATAAAAATTAAGGTGAACTCATTAGCATATTTATGATTGTCATTAGAGTGTCACATAATTTTGTGGCCACTTCTCATGAGTCAAGGTTCATCAGGGAGAAAGGTCTAACGCTATTGCTAAATGAACCAAACTTGCTTGATGGGCTTCACTCGGCATCTAATAGCTGATTAAAGAATTACCAATTACAAATTCTAGTTCTACATCTATGCAAGAGCAGAGACGTGATGTAGATCCAAGCAATGCCTAATTTTGTTTCTCCCTTTCTTTTCTTCTTTCCCATTTTATAAGCCACTGCTATTTACGGGTAATGTTCACTTATTCAGCAAAAATGTTCCTCCAAACTGCTGCAAAAGGATTTCTTCAAAAACAGCTCTTTGTTGAACTTGTAAAGTCCATTTTTCTTTAATACACTAAATTTACCTACAGTCTCTAGTCTCTAACACACACAAGTGAAAATTAAGTAATCAATGCAGCTTTCCACATGAGAATGCATAAGCATGTCCGTGCTGTCACAGTCAATAATATAAAAAGACGTTATTTTGAACATGGAATGACAGTGGTTCTTAATATAATTACTATCTTAAACAGTGTACCTGAAATGAAAATTTAGAGAATCCACCTTTGTAAAGGAGATCTTTCAGAGCTTTCTTTGCATCAGCACGCTTTTCCCGCGTTATAAATCTGATATCATTCTGAATTCAAACATTTTCAGCATCAAAGAAAAACAAAATGAAAAGAATTGCGCAGAGACAGGTGTAGTATCTCCAAAAGCAAATACATAAAAATTGAACGTTCCTTGTGTTTATTATCAAACTTAATGAAAGTTCCGGAATCCGCATGTTATACGATAAAAAAATACCTTTGATCTTTGTTGACCTCTTCTTACATCCTACAAAAACAATTTAATTGTCAAACCTTCTCATAGTTCGTAAACAGTTGAAGCCTATATAAAACCAAATTCAAGCATCTAGATTGAAGAAGGGGGAAAAGAAGAATTCGGGAAAGAAAAAGGAATATAAATCACCGCAGCTAAACGTTGCAGAAATTCCTCACCCCAAGAATATGTAAGTAGATAAAGAAATAGAAATGAAATATATGATTAACAGACAACTGTAGAAAGGAAAGCCATTTCTTATCTGCAAGTACTTTTTACTCTCTAAAGTACACAAATTTGCTTTAAAGAGGGAAAACAATTTCCAAGGGGCAAACGAAGCAGTTCTGCATCAGAAAGTTCATTCAAATAGCTTCCGCTTTGTTTATGTTAAATGAAAAGAGCTACAACACACTATATGGACAATCTAAACACAAACAGTACAATCATCCCAGCTCAGTTGTAGGCAATTTAAATGTAGTCCCATTTTAGCATTTCAGTACCAGATATGGTATTCCATGTACACATTTATGAGTTATGGCTTCGAAAGGTATCGCCTTTTCTCATTGTTTCTCCATCGACTCCACTTTGTGGTGCAATATTTGAATACCGGGCAAGTGGGGGCGCCAACAATATAAAATGGAGAAGAAGAGCAATTGGGCTCAATAGGTAAACCAAATTCCCATATGAAAATGAGAAGAAAAATATCAGCTTCGGTAAGAAAAGAGATAGAAACTCACAGAGTTAGATTTATTGTTGGACTTTTGACAGGAACATGGAGTTGAATGGAAGGCGGAGAAATGGGTTGATGCTGTAGTTGATGGAATTATGAAAGTCTTGAGTGGGAAGACGCTTCGCCATCGGGATATTTGCATACCGAGCGGAGATCCAAACCAGAACCTTTTACTCTATTTTGTCTCAAATGAGATAGAATGGAATGGAAGCCTTGTCGGTTCTAAAGTTCTAACTTCTATATGGGGTGAGGCTACCTTCAGGGACACGACGATGTCGTTTAGGTGGTTCAGGTCAGCTGTGACTGAGAGGCAACTCGACGCCGAGATTGTCTCCCTTCCCTAGTTCCCTCGCCTCTTTCAGGCTCTCCTCTATCGTAGTCGTAGGGGATGAGCATTATATGTGGTTGGGCCCTTAACATACTAAAACGGGCTTCAAATCCAATTATCAAAGGCTCGGATTCGGCTTCAGGATTATACTAGTTTGTTTTTTGAATGAAAGTTTCATATTAGTTTTTTTTTTTTTAATTCAAAAAATAAAAAATGATTTTTGACAAAGACCCAGAAAAAAACCTGGAATTTCTCCCATATCTTTTCTTTTTATTATTTAATTACGGGTCTTTGTTCATTATTACACTTGAAATGGTACCCATAGGCCATAGCGAAAAATAAGCTGAAAACTAAACCTGTATGAATGGAGAGATATCAGGTGTCCGTGAGTTGTTATTGGAGTTTTTGGTGGGTTAGAAGCATAGTATGATGATTAAAAGTGACAATATCATGTCACCACATTTGCCCTTGCCTGAAACTGAAACTCTACAGCTTTCTTTTCTGGTTTGGGTTAAAATAAATGCCAACTCAATTCTTTTGGGCAGTTTGTTGGGCTTTTTATCAAAATATTGTACTTAAAAAACAAATTTACATATATATTGTAGTTTATTTATATAAATATTATAATTTTTAAAAAATTAAAAAATTAAAAAAAAAATTTGAGAAATGCAGTGTCTAATAAATACACCAATGGCTACGTGACATACCTACATCGAACCGGCCACAAGCCAAGAGCTGGCTAACGGGCCAGCCCAGCCCATTAGGGCCGGGTCACATTGGGCCACGGGCCGGGCCAAAGTGGCCCGGTTCTAATCGGGCTAGCCATTTCTTAGTCCAGCCCAGCCCACCTCAGGCTGCGGGCTATAACGGGCCATAACGGGCCAAAATCTTCTTTTTTTTAAATTTTTTTTGCCATGCTTATTTTTTAGAGAATATGAAAACATATTGATTATGAAACATCAAATATTAACATACGTAATCAAAATACAAATTCAAATAAATAATTTCCTTTTTAATACCCTAAAGTTTAAGAGAAACTAAATCTTTTACTACCTAGTCCTTCTAAGATTGATTTAATAAAGTTCATAAAAAAATATACTTATGTTATAATAAGATAAGAGAGTCCAAATTTATGTCCTAAATATATCCCTTTTTATTGTTTTTATAGGTAGGGTATTAGAAAAATTGTAGTTGAAGGCTTAATATGAAAAATCAATTGGATGGAAGGTTCTGGGGTGCTGGCGCTCAGCGTTGGTATCTGGCGCCTAGCGCTGGGGTTCTGGCGCTCAGCTCTGGGATCTGGCGCCCAGCACTGGGGGTCCAACAACAGCAAATTTTGAAGTCAAGATGCCAACGCTAAGCGCGGGGGTCCAAAAATAACAGATTTCGCCCAATAATCACAGTATAGATGAAAAATAAAGCATACCCACTTCATGCAAAGCTAAGAAACCCATAAGAAACCTCAAAGAACATTGAAGAAACAATACCCATCAACTTTACTTTGTGCTAACAACAACAAACTTCAAAGCACTTCATCTAATATTGAGCATGGGAGAAAAAGATGGGAAGTGTTGGCTGGTGCTGGAGAAGGAGAGGCGGCAATGAGGACTGAGGAGAAGGAGGCAGAGAGGGGTAGAACCGTAGAAGTAGAACCGTATAGAAAGATAGTCAAATTTGGGGAGAGTGGAATGTGAGAGATGAAATTCTGATTTTTGAGTTAGAGATTGCATTCAGATTTTAAAATGAGGGCAATTGAAAGTTGGAAATAAATAAATAAATAAATAAATCGGGTCAATCAGGCCAACCCGGCACGAACCCGATCGGGCCACGGGCCAAATTGGCCCAATTTTAAACGGGCCACCATTTAGGGAACCCAGCCCACCATTTTATCGGGCCCCACCGGGCTCAGCCCATGAACCCAGCTCTACACAAGCCCAATGGTGTGTCCCCTCCTTCATCTCTCCATAGGCTTTGTCCAATCTTCCTCTAGTTGTCACGTCATCTTTGTCAAGTGACATAAGCTGACACACGCAATTACACAAGGGAAAACATGCTGAGGCGGAGACAACTGCAAACACGCCATTGATTATGTGGTGTGTCTAGACTGGACATGTCACGTGGCATTGACTCGTCACGTGGGTCTTCACCTTCCTATTTTTTTAATTTTTTTTAAAAAAAATTATATTATCTACATAAATAAGTTTAAAAATATCATACATACGTAAATCTTTTTCTAAACTACAATATTAAAATCAAAGTGCCCAGTTTGTTATATTACAATCCATATAAACATGGATTAAAAATGGGTTTTCCAACAGGGCTTTGAATTCATTTGTTATCCCGCAATTGACGCAAGGGAAGATGAAAGCTGGAAGCTGCATATACATATACATATATATATATATATATATATATATATATGTGTGTGTGTGTGTGTGTGTGTGTGTGTGTGTGTGTGTGTGTGTGTGTGTGTGTGTGTGTGTGTGTGTGTGTGTAGGATGTTGTCCACTTGCACTTTTCTCTGCTCCAGTCTCTGTCTGTCTTATATACTTTGTTGTTGTTGTCATTTATCACCCTCGGACTTTACCCCCTTCCATGGCCCTCCTTTTTGTCCTCTTCATTTCCCATTTTATTTATGCCTGCCAAATGTAAATTGCCCTCACCGCAGATCAGTAAATGAAATGCATCCGTTCAAGATTATTCCACTCCTCTATATATCATTTCCTTGACTGTCTGTCTCCCTTTTTAAGTATTCACGACCTTAATCAACATCAGTCCACAACCACAATCACATCACCTAGTTTTCACCGAAAACGTTTCGACATTAACAAGCTAAGAACACATCGATACCGTATGTGCTTGGTAATGGTTTATGAGTCAAAAAAAAAAAAACTCTTTGTTGACCTCTAATACCAAAGAGTGGAGGTTTGCGGTATAGCACCAACTAGTAGCTACTAAGTTATTATCTTATCAGATATGAAATATTTAATTTAATTCCTAATACAAGGGTCCACCTCATCATTCCTGTCATATTCTCCATGCATCCAACCTGGAATGTCCACCTATGTGTAAAAGCTAAACTATTAAACAGCCAACTCATATCCACTTATTTCCTCTCTATAAAATTACCTTGTTATTATTATGATGATGGTGGTGGTGATATTAATTATTTTGTTATTCAATAAAAAAATGTTAGGGCTATATATGTTACACCCTCCTCAATTAAATGAAATTCAGTGAGACTTATAGTGTAATTTTAATATCATTACAAAAATTTTAAAAAATTAAGTTATTCAGTATGTGTCAAAATACATAATTTCTTATAAAATATAAGAACAACATAATATAATAAAATATGTTAAAAAATAAACTTAAAAAAAATATTTTTTGACATATTTTTTTATATTGTGTCATTCTTGTATTTAATAAAAAAAATTATGTGTTTTGATACATATTAAGTGATTTAATTTTTTAAAATTTTTATAATGACGCCAAAATTATTAAATAAATTCTACCCAAACTCACCAAATTAAAGAGTCTAAAGAGGTATAGCATAATACTCACAAACTAATTATTTTGTTGTTCAAGAAAAAAATAAAACAAGGAAAAACTTTTTTGTATCTTCTTTTTATATTTTGTTGTATATCAGTATTTTTGTGTCATGATGTGAATGATAGAGGCATGCACGGATGCACGCACTCGCACTGACGGCAGAAGCCCCACACCATTGAAAAGTTTCCTAAGTCCCGGACAGTCGCAAATCCCTCCACGCTTCCCTTAATTTCAGCTCCATCTTTCCTTACAAACATCTATTACTGCCTCTCCTCTCCTTTCCTCTCAGACCACTCTTTACTAGTTTACTTTGCTCCTTGCCGCTCCCCCATCCTTTTCATTCCCAAATAAACATCTCCAAAATATTATTATTTTAAAATAAAAGTCCTCTGTTTTCTTCGCCACAGATATAAATCTCTGTTTTCCCTCTGATCTCGCTCTTATCATTCCCTATTCCATATTCCATATTCCACCTTCTTCTTTCCTCTTTCTCTCACTTAAACTTGATTCTTTTCTGGAGAGAGAGAAACTTGGCTTTTCAGACATGGGAGCTTGTGCAACTAAGCCCAAAGTGTTGAAGGATGGAGGCGGCGCCAATAACAAGGCACCGGCACCGGAACTGGAGAAGGAGGAGACACCGAAGGAGCAACATGAGCTAGTTGATGTGAATGTTGAGCAGTCAGAGAAGAAGGTGGTGAGGGTTGAACAAGGACATGATCGGGATTTCCAGGAAATTATCCATGATGACAAGGGCGAGGGTGATGACCAAGCAAACAAACGCCTTTCTTTAAGCTTATTGTTCAAGCAGGTACCTATTTCTGCTACTTACTTCATTTTCTTTACTCCCCTTCCTCAAGATTTGCACCTTTCTGCTGCCCTAGAAAGACAACGTTTTTATTCACCATTTGTGACTTCTCTATATCTCCTGTTCTTAGCCAGTATAGCAGCATAGCATAATATTCAGATTCTTCAAAAACAGAGGAAAATAAAAATAAAAATTCCTTTCCCATCAGAACAAAACCAGACAGTTGTTCCGCAATTTATGGCATGATTTTCAGTGGTAACTCAATCATTGATATTAATGAGGTCTAATTAAGCTAAAAAGGAATCTTTTCAATTTTTAATTCTCTAACATTATTATGTCGATCAATTGTATTGTCTAAGCGGCCCCTGTTCTGTCGACATTGGCAGAAACTAGATGATTTCGTTTCGTTTCTTCTGTTTAAATGCTTAATGAAGCAATATATTTGAATTTTTGATTGCTTAGCTTCTCCTCGTTACCGAATATTCCCCGTATGATATCACAGATATTACATCAAACATTAAATAGATGACAAACAAATGTGTCGTAATTCATTTTTTTTCAGGCCCACCATTTATTTGGATTCCGTTTGATTCCTTGACCACTCTTTGCATTTCTCTCCCCTTCTTTCGTACCCATGTTGTTAAGAACAGGGGAATTAACTTAACCCAACTTCTGGGTTATTTACTCTAAATTAATGTGTCAATTTTTAATGCAGTTTGGAAGGTCCTTTATCACAAACAAAACGTCATGAGAGCGTTTTACACATAATAGAATTTTTCTTTTTCTGTAAAATAATAATAAGGTGAAGGCAAATGCCATCTACCCTCTTAGAGGAGGTACTACTATCCCATCCTCTTTGGGTGAAGTTTCGGGTAGAATTAAAAGAGACTTATAATATGATTTTGGTATCGTTGCAAAAATTTTAAAAAATTAAGTTATTTATTATGTGTTAAGAAGCAATTGTTTTAATTTTACTTTTTAGTATGTATTGAATGACTTAATTTTTTAATTTTTTTGTAAAAACATTAAAATTACTAAATAAATTTCATTCGAACCCAAGAAGTGGCGATAAGATAATGCTCACCTAATAATAATAATTATAGAGTTTCCTCTATAATTAGTGAGTGAAACGTTAAATCTAAGAGAGTTTGACTTTGACAGATTTCGAAAGAGGACAAGTAAATGAACATGAACATAATATGAGGACATGCACTATGCATGGTTGGTAGGTGTCCTGTCACACAAACTGATGGTTTTGGTCAGTGTACCACGCATGGCTTTGGCCACGGTTAGGCCACATGCATTATGCTTTACTGGATTGCACGGAATGTTATGCTCTGAAGATGATTTTGGATCAGTAGATTATCTGATAGGTGGGTTTGGTAGAAATTATGAAAAAAGGAGAACATCATGAAAATGTAAAGATTTTTATTTGGGACAATTTTGGTTTTTTACTTGGTAAAATGGAAAAATCAATCAAACCCAGTAATTCTATATCCATTCCACTTTGCTCGTAGTAACTATATTTAGTATAGAAATAGAAATTAGAGATTATGTCAAAATTATAATAAGTCAAAAGACAAGAATCTTGGTTGGATGAAGTTGATCCATATGTAGCTTCCATTTTTGCTTTTTAATCTTTCTTGTTATGTTGATATTATTTCTTTCATTTTATTTTTCAGAATGAAGATGGCAAGGTTGAAACAGAAAACGGGAAGACCGCAGTGGAGGAGACAACAAAACAAGAGTCGCCAGAGGCCGAGGGAAAATCTTCAGGAAAAAATCAAGGCAATGAAACAGTTGAGGAACCAGTGGAGCAGGGAACATCAGAAACTGAGAAACCTTCTGAGGACAATGAAAGCAATAAGCAAGTGAAACAAGAAGCTCCAGAGGCGAAGGAGCAATCTTCACGGGGGAATCAGGGAGTTGAGTCAGCTGAGCAGGCAGTGAAGGAGGAAACTTCAGAAGAAAATCAAGGCAATGAGGCAGTGAATCAAGAACCCTCGGAGGCCCAGGAGCAATCTTCAGGGAAAAATGAAGGTATTGAGCCTGCTGAGCAGCAAGTGAAACAAGAAAGGTCAGAACCTGAAGCTGAGAAACCTTCAGAGGGAAATCAAAGCAATGAGGCAGTGAAACAAGAATCTCAAGAGGCCAAAGAGAAACAAGAATCATCAGAGGCTGAGGAGAAACCATCGGGGGAATCTGAAATCAATGACACAGCGACACAAGAACCACAAAATCCTATTGATTCAACTGGAAGCAGATATGAACCATCAAAAGATGAAACATCCGAATCCAAGGCTGAAAAAAAGCCTTCGGAAGATGAAAAATTAGAGAATCCGGTTAAAACAGAAGTGATTCCTCCCACCGAGTTGGCTACCGAGAAAGTAATTCAAGTTGTGGTTCCAGTCACAGAGACCCAAAAAATTGATGAAAAATCTGAGGAAAAGTTAACAGAAGAAGTAACGGCGAGTACACAAGAGAAAAACAAAACTCTAGTGGAGGAGGCATCCAAGGCTGAGATTCATTAGGTCTTAGATCCATATGGGCTCACAATGAAAAGTTGCAGTATCCAAGATCGTTGGAAAGTTATTTTTTGTTACCCGTCGTTATTTTGTTACCTTTTTTTGTCATTCGAAGATGATTTTTGTTATGTTTGAGTTACTATAATTTTTTTTGTCCCCTGCTTGTGCTTGTAAAATTGTTAGGTCCCCAAAAGGCACCAACGTGTATATTGTTATTTTGTTTCGCCTTTCTACTGCTAAGGTTCCTCGTGCCACTTTTGCTCTGCTTCTTTACGTTTTTTAGTTTTCTTCTTCTGGTATAGCGGTGATTGATGTCCAGCAAGTACACGTGAATCTTGTGACTGCTAATCACTTGCTCGATATGCTTAAAAAGCAAAACATGTATGTTGATTGAGACTAGGATATTTTCACAAAGAAACCCCTTATAAACTTTCCTAAAGGCTTACACTCTTGAACAACTATCTGTGGTAGGAATTAAATTCTATAACCCTTCACCTAATGACATATCAAACTCAGAGCCATTAATTCATCTTCTGCCTCTAATTAATTAACTGGATGCTGCCTGCTCCAAGTCTAACGAGTGTTTAGGCATTTGCTCCCTTCTCTTGGCCCATAGCACGCTGTATAGTCCTACAACCAAAATAAGGCCACCTAAAAGACTAGAAAAACCAAAAAGCAACGAGTTAATTAGTACAATATTATTAGCAAACAGCTATAATATAATATAATATTAAAGAAAAAAATAAAAAGGAAATTGAATTTTCAAAATTAATTAATTAAAAGTTACCTTCCCAAACTTATTATCTCGCCTAACAGAATTGCGGAGGAGAAGATTGTGATGATGAGAGCCAGTGGTGTTGACATGGCTAGGAAAACAGGCCCTTTCTTCTCTATAATCCATGCTTGTAAGTAGAATGTGACCCCCGTCACCATGATCCCCTACCACACATACAGTAATATAATAATTGCAATCAGTCAAACCTACAAATTAATCAAATTTTGTTATATAGCTAGATTCTCCTCCATGCATGATTATATATCAGAGAATTACACAGTATGCTACGGCAAGGAGTCTGACATTCCAACCCAATTTCCATTGTTCAATGTCCCTTTCAATGGCAAAGGCGATGGCAAAAGATTGAATTGAGCTTAAGAAACACTGAAGGGTTGTTAGAAGCAGCTTTGAAGGGTAGCCTTTTATAACAAAAGCCTGGTTAACAGGAAAAAATATATTAATTAGTAAAACTGTAGAGAGAACAATATATAATTAATTAATTAATTAATTAATATGACAGTTGATAGGAAAAGAAAAATAAAGAGGAAACAAAATGAATTAAAGAGGCCGAAGAGCAAGCCATATATATGCTTTAATTAAGAAGATTATAGTATTACCTGTAACACAAGCCACAAGCCCCAAAAGGTGTTGGAGAGGAGCATGAGGAAGCAGCCCTTTATCCATGTACCAGAAGGAAGAATATGACCCTGGTGTTGATGGCTATTATGGTTCCCCAAAAGGTGATGATGGCTGAAAAGTTCAAAATGAGGACCTTTGTAAAAGGCAAGGGTTGCTGCACCCGCCAAGCATGCCACTATACCAACCAACTTTGCAATGCCAGGGATTGACTTAAGCTTCAACACTTCAACCCTGAAACAAATCAAAATTCTCCATCTGTTGGGTTGCTACTCTAAATCTAATGATATTCTTTAATTTATTTATAAACAGTAGTGGAGTTTGTTTAATTTTAATTGAAAAGGTTCAACTCTAACTGTAGTGTTAAAGCGGCTATAATTTTTATTAACCCTGTTTATTGCATATGAATCTGCGTTACCATTACACCTCCAATTACACATGGGCGGCTTTTGTCCTCTACATTTCTTCTTTTAACTGATCAACATACTATATATATATATATATATATATATATATATATTTAGGGACAAGAATGCACAGTCTAAAAACTTAATATCAAATGAGAATCCAACACGACTCTTTTAAAAATGCTATACTTTTTTTTTTTTTTTTTACTATTATTTAGTTATATGTTTAAAGCGTATACATGTTAAACTATATTTATATATATAAAAAATTCACTATATGCCGTCTCATCTATATATAGTATTCAATTATGCTTTCCCTACTCTCCCCATCAAAAGAGACGAAGATTAGACTTGCACTCAAACTATTACAAGATCTAAGAACAATCTGGTGTGAAATTACTTGATTATCCGTAGCTCATGAATGCTTTAAATTTGAATTGACTCCCTTTTAATTTCGATTTAATATATCTGAGAATGTGCTTAAAGTGAAAATCTGGTGTGAGAAGATATAAAGCAGTTTGAAATGCAAAGAAAGGAAGGTGTTATTACCTTAGTAGAAGCGCCAAGAAGAAAGTGATGACTGGAAGGCAGTTTGTAGTAGCAGCAGCCAAAGTTGCAGACGTGTAAATAAGAGCAATACCGTATATATCCAAGCTCAGAGTAATCCTGAAATTAGGATCACCGAGAACTTAATTAATTTGATAATTAATTAATATCATGCAAAATTCAAAATCAATGAAATTGGACATTACATACCCACAGAAAGAAAGAAAGAAAATCTTGCAGAAGGTGGAGAATGACAAAGGCGGTGCAGTTTTCCTGCATATTACCCAGATTAATTAGGCCAATATGCTGCTTCAATTAATCATCATTACCAATGTTATCAGTGATATTACCACAAAATTAAGGAGAAGAAATAAAACAAGATTAATTTTGTTTTTGCATGCAGTATGGGGGCGTACCATTCAAAGAAGAAGGCGAATGGGACAAGGAAAATTGTGGCTGCGGTCTGTCTATAGAAGACGAAGATGAAATTGTTCATACCATGGTCGAATGCAGCTTTTGAGAGCAAGAACATGCCAGCGTATATGGCTTGTACCACAATCACAGCCAAATAGGGTTTATTATTCTTCCCTACTTTGATTGTGTTTGTGTTTGTGTTTGTGTTGACTTGGAATTCCCCCATGATAATTTATTTGATTGAGCTTTTGAGAGAGTACTTGTGTGGTGTGGTGTGGTGAAGTGGTGAGATATATGCTTCAATCTCAAATGCACACAAGTTCCCCTTTTATGAGCAATCAAGACAATGCTCAAGTGTCAAGTGAGAAGACATTGGCTCTTCTACGGGGACGTGTGTGGTGAAGATGATAAGCTGCTTTACCTGTGAGGGGACCACTCTCCGTTGACGGTGCCTCTCTTATTTGCTAACCTCATGCATTTAATTCAATTCTTAGCTCCTTCTGCTACTTGCTAGCTAAAACAAATTAATTCTCACATTTTTTTCTTTGCATCACGTGCCTCCTTTTTCCCATTATGTTATCTTTCATTCTGTCTTTGGTAAATACAACAATCCAGAACAATTTTGTTAGAGTAAAACCTTTTTTTAGTCTTTGAAAAATATAGTCACTGACAAATTCGTCCTCTAAAAATTTTTGGTGACAAATTGGTCATTGAATTATTATTTCACTGACAAATTAGTCATCCGATAGGTAAAATCAATAAAAAAAAAAAAGAGGACTTGAATGAGAAAATGAAGGTTTAAACATAGCTAGGCAAGATCAGTGAAAGAATTTTAAGAAAATGATCTACAGGGGTCTAGAACTTTTCTCATTAAAGTACCAAAAGACTAATTTGTCAGACATAATAATAATTTAATGATCAATTTGTCACTGAAAATTTTTGGAAGACAAATTTGTCAATAATTACATTTTCTAAGGACTAAAAAAAGGTTTTACCCATTTTGTTACTTAAATTAATATCTTCTCTGAGATCAATGATAGAGTGAATAAACTGATGAAAGGACAGACAAAAGAGATATATTCAAGTTATTTACATATCTGTCTTTGGAATTATTTTAGAAGCGGATGGGATTGTAATTCTCCCCAACAAAAGTAAAGTCGTATCCCACCTAATTAACTTTAAAGTTTCGGAAATTGGTTATAAATACATATAAAAGTGTTGATATCCAAAGAGATATTATAATGATTGCGTACTAAACACTTCATCAAGTAAAATTTGGATTCAAATATTATTAAAACGAGATGAAATGAGATCATAAAAAAAAAAAAAACTCTTATTTTTTAGGTAATGAGAGAATATAAATTACTCTTATCGTGTAAAAAAGAATGTTAATTGGTTATCTCTTGTTACACAATGCATATGGATAGAAAATTTTGTCTAATGAAATTATACATTACTTATCGGCCGACTAGCTAGTTCTATATTTGAGCTTACATTTAGTTATATCTTAATTAGATTAGTATTATAATTTTCGTGCACGATAGTATTGGAGTAAATTATTCTCACTATTAATTTATAACAAAAAAAAAGATGGTATGGTAACTTGGTAAGAGATGGATCCAATAAGTTGAACTTAATGGTCATGACATAAAATCTGATATGGTGGCTTGTTAGTGATATAATACAAAATTGCATTGATTGGAATCCATAATCCAAAAGGGAAGGTGCCGGTCTACTGTTACTTTTTTATGGTTCTTCTTTTTTCTATTTTTATTATATTTGTCACTTTCTAATTAAAACAAATTACCAATGCCTTTGCTGTTCGAATAATAGTTAGAAGTTCAAAATAATAGGATCTATCTTTGGCAGGCGGGACCTTCAATTAATTTATGTGTTTTTGGGTAATGACGTGCTGCTTTAACCCCTTTTGTTAGGCTTTAACAATTATATATATACACGATCGCACTAAGCTAACCCAGAGTGCTTTCAATCTGCAAATCAAGTTAAGGGGACAAAAAAGTTCTAAAGATGATTCATTAATTATATTTAGGCGTCAATCATGCAAAAAACCAAAAAAAAATGATTAATTAGCAAAATATCATGCAAAGAAACTTTATGTAAAACGAGCAAAAAACCAAAAGGGTTTTTGCTAGATAGCCAACTTGTTAACTTGGTGGAGCTAAATTACAATGAGAGACAAACTGTTGAATAACTTGTAATGATAGTTATAAAATCAAGTTCCACATTGGTTGAATTAAATAATATAAATTTTTTTTATAAAGGCAAACTAAAGTTATAGAGTAATTTTAGATAAACAAATACAAGCCCATTAGGCTAAGCTTATAACCTAGCAAGTCAAAGATGCTTAATGGTCTTTGATTGGCACTTGAGCACTTTGACCTAGTTTACTTTTCCATTGAGAGTTTTTTAAGGTTTTATTGTATTTTGAAGTAACTTGTTTTTAATAGAGAAGCAATATTACTCTCAAAACAGTGTAATTATTCACGCCTCAAAGTTATCTTATTTTAATCTCCATTAACGTTTTTCCTAACACAAACAAGTCGTAGCCAAAAGGACAAAGCTTCTCTTAATTATATAATATAGATAAGGCCAAGGGTGTTGGCGAAAGTATATATAACTCTGATTTGTCGATTAATGAGTTGTACTACTAGTAGCACAACACTAAGCTGCTATGCGTATACTCATCCATAAACTACTTTATTCATAGAAAGTGAATTGATTAGTGTTTTTGTTCTTGTGGTCATCAGCAAATTTCATATCATGGTGGAGTAAAGACCAAAAAAACGTTGGGCTTCCGAAATAATCATATGTAAGATGACTTCAAGTCAGTTTGCCCATACAGGTTTTCATTCACATTCTGAGGAAAAAAATTGCTTACGATATCCCCACTAAGGCACTAACTTTTGTGAAATGTGATATGAGTTTCTTTGAAATCTAGAGTCTAGACTACTCCTATACAGTTCTAATTAATCCAAGAAAAGAAATAAATGAATACAATAAAGGATCCTTTTCTTTTCCGTCCAAAACGCAATCGTTTTCCACATGGGATCACCAAAATAAAATTTACATAAGATTACGAAACATAGCTTTGGATGTAAAAGCAATAATGAGTCTAAATTTGGGGTGCTTTAGTCTTTTTCATATGATTACGAAACATAGCTTTGGACGTAAAAGCAAAGCAAAGAGATGGCGATGCCACAGTAATGGCTAGTTGCTTTCCATGCAGATTATGTAGCGGCTTACATTGATTTATAAAATTTTCCAACGCAATGAAGAAAAAGAAGCAATCCACTCGCTAAGGTCATACTGATATCAATATATAACCCAAAAAAAAGTCATTTTCCTACAAGTAAAACTATTTATAATTATTGTACTTATTTCATCTCTTCTACTGTTTTTTCTGTTTCTCTTCACTTTTTTTCATAGGTTTTCCTTTTTTTTGCTTTAGCTGTCCGTGCGTTGCACACTTACGTAGCTTCTTATTTCTCAAACAAACATTGCCCCTTGAACCTGAATGTTTTGTTTCCTGCATGCATGGAATGGAAAATTCAAAATTCTATACCTTTCTTCCATTTCCATACATGGATAGCATTCCAGTGTACTGCAACCACTCCACGCGCCTTTCCAGTTGAATACAGAAAAATGTAATGACAGCTACTGTAGCATTGAGTTTTATCTATCTCATATTACCTCTGTTCTTTTCTTTAATCTTAATTTAATGTCACCTTTTGAGCCAATAATATCAGCCACTCATTATATACGCAAAAATTGATGTTTTGAAATGTGGGCCAAACCAAACAAACTGAATCTGAGAGCTATTGTTACTCACCATTTAAGCTCTTAAAACTGAAAAAAGAGAGTTAGATTAACATATAAATAGCACATTGAGCACATGATGATGGACGGTGGTCGGAGAGAAGCCCTTTTATACTTAATTCATAAGATAGGAGTCAAGACTTGAAACTTTAACTTAAAGAGACATACATGCCATTTTTATTCTTTAATTTGTGGGCTACGCAACGCAAGTGCCTTTTTAAGATGAATGGTTTATAAAACTTGTTTGCTCTTCCTGCTCCTATTAGTCCACATCAAGCATGAAAGTAAATGGAAGCAAACACAGAAACTCCAATAATTAACTTGCCTTTGTCACCTGTAAACATCACATTGCAAAAATCTCATCACTTAGCCACCACAACGCGCATAATATTAAAAGGAAACTATTCGATAATGCCCACTAACCAAATTCAAAACCTGGTTGTTTAATGCATTCACACTTGACCCACATCCACTTATAATCTTCTTTATAAACAAAATTAGTTTTTTAATTGACGTGTTCTTTTCTATTTTCACGTGAATCAAAAGATCATATGATGCTTTTGACTATCAAGTCTATCTAGAGACATGTACAAGCGTCAAGAGGGACCCTGCATTGGTAAATGATAATGGATCTCAACATAAACTCATTCCTACATATATCCTGAAACTTACAACCATTCCCTATAAGCGAAACAAGACACCATATATAGTGTTGATCATTAAAGGAAAAAAGTAAGAGAAATTTCAGATTGCAATTTATTTTCTGCGCAACTCTTTCACACGGTCTATAAAAAGATTACGTAGAGTGTTGGTTTGCTTAAGCTGCTGTTTCCAGTATAGTCTTTACTCTTTCCACTTGTTTGAAAAAGATCACGTATTGTGATGTAGCTTTAGAGTTGTGTTGTGAAAGCAAATAGAATTTGATCACTCTCACTAATAAACATTTACTATTTCCCTTGTCCGTTTGCTTGTAAATCAATATTAAAAAGTTGTGTTCATTGATACATTGATTGGCTCCAGTAACTGCTTGTTAGAAGAATCCAAAGAAAGGAGGGGAAAAAAGAAGAAGAAGAAAACTATACTATAGTACTGATGGGCTCTGCTTCTTTGACCTCTGCACATTGTTTCTGTACTTGAAGAGGTAAGGGACCCAGATTAGGCTTAATGGTTCTTTCTTCCACGATTTTTGCCCATAAAACACAGTAGAGACTTAAAACCAGCAGAACTCCACCTAGAACGCTGAAACACATCAATTAATGTGAGATATTGAATTAATGTCAGCTTAACTAATTTACTAATACAGATACAGATGAGTTACAGTATATAAATTAAAATTATAATGCTAGCAAGTACTAAGTAGCAACTCAAACTCACCTCCCTAATCTCACGGCCTCGCCTAAGAGAAGCGTGGAACCAATTATTGTGAGTACAAGACTGAGTGGGTTCCACGTGGCTGAGAAAACTGGCCCTTTCTTCTGGATCACCCATACTTGCATATAGTATGAAAGCCCAGTCACCATGGTCCCCTGTTACACGTCACCTAATAAATTTGTTACTTAATCCACTAGGATTTGAATTATAATTATATATAGACATCTCATAAATAATTAATGCAGGGAAGATTAGAGAAAATAACTAAATATATAGTAATTACTAATTATATTATATATTTCATTTCAATAATTAAGTTACTTACACAGTAAACGACTGCAAGCAGTCTCATGTTCCAACCCAACTTCCATTGCTGGAAATCTCTTTCCAAAGCAACAGCAATACCAAATGACTGAATTGAACTTGATAAGCACTGAAGGCTTGTGAAAGTTAGTTTTGAAGGGTAGCTTTGAAGAAGTCGTGCCTATTTTTAGATCAAAATGAGCACAACAATTAGACATTAATTACAACAAGTTATATATCATAGATAAGTGGTCAGCTAGAGGTACGTGTACCTGAATTACAAGCCAAAAACCCCAGGTGATAATGGAACAGAACAAGAGTAAGGAACCCAGAATCCATCTTCTGCGAGAGGAAAAATCATCTTCGTCATGATATTGATATTGGCTTTGGCTATGGTGGTATGGTCCAGAAAGGAGATGATGCAATTGCAAGGGCTTTAACTGGGGACCCTTGTAAAGGGCAAGGATCGCTACACCACCCATGCACACTGCTAAACCTACTACCTTTGCAATTCCAGATTTTGTCCTTATTTTCACCTTCTCCATCCTGCAAATACACTATATATAACAACTCAGAAATCAACTTAATTGTTAACACATAATATAATTTAATGATTACCTTAGCAGCGCTGCAAAGAAGAATGTACTGACGGGGAGGCAGTTAATTATTGCAGCACCCAACATAGCAGATGTGTAAGTAAGGGCGATGGCGTACACATTTAGAGACAAAGAAATCCTGAAAATTAATTTTAATTTCCTTAAGTTAATTTCATGGAATTATGCAGATGCAATATTAGTTGAGAAATTACAAAATTAAGAATCTTTAATTACCCTACAAACGAGAGCATAAAAATCTTGCACACTGTCACAAATGAGATTGGCAGTGCACTTTTTCTGAAATTAACAAAAAGTAATATTCAATTATATAATCAAATAATTAAGCACAAGGAGAAAAAAAAAAATGAAAGGCAAGCGATTCAATAACATTATATATAATAAAATACGTACCCTTCAAATATCAAGGCCAGAGGGACCAGGATAACAGTTCCAACCATTTGTCTATAGAAGATAAACACACAACTTTTCATACCCTCATTGAAAACGGCCTTGGACAACAAAATCATTCCTGCAAATATGACTTGTAATAGAACCACTATCAAATATGGAGTCTTAGCACCCATTAACGTTGAAATATTGAATACTTGAATATGCATGGTTTATAGCAGTTTATACCTGGCGATTTTCAAATATATAACCAACTATTTTATAGTCTGAAAAGGCCTTTCGGCTTTTCCAGAAAAAGAAAATGACGCATGATATAAATGCCGAAGGGGGAATTTTTTTATATTAATATAATTAAGCCCGTGAATAAAGATATATCCGGAGACGTTTGATGGGAATTCAAGTCTCAGTGGTGTATCTATTCTCTAAGCACTCTGTGATTATAAAATGGTGGATAATTATAGCATCATGTCTTTCTTCTCTCAAAAGAAATCATCTAATTAATGCAAACAACTAGTATCTTTCCTCATGAACCATCTGGAAAGGAGTCAAAATTTTCAGTATTCCAAGACTGTGCATGGTAAATGCTTTTGCAGGTCTTTGGAAAAATCGATTTTAATAGAGAGAATTAGTAATTAATTAACCTTTAAATTTAGCTATATAACAGAGAAATAGGGTTTATTCTGAGCTGGAAAAATATGGGTTTTTATTTCTTTATAGATTCTGCTGTTTCATATATATATTTTAAAATGAGACAATATTCCTTTCCAAATTTTAACCAATTAATAATAACCAAATCTAATCTTCAAAAGAGAGAATGAAGTTCTTGGTTCCCCAGTGATCATCATTTAATATCACTACTTTACTTCCACCTTACAAATTTTAATGTCACTTTGTAATTTTTATTTTTTATATTACACTCTTGTCAACTATCTGAGTGCAGATTAAAAGAATATACTTTTCATTGTCTCGTCTGATTGAGTAATAATTTATTAAGAACATCAGATGGGAAAATTGTAAGAAGGTTAAATTCTTTTTATATTTGTCTGTTCATTTATATGTTGTTGAATATGCTGCATGAATACCTAACTAACGAATACATTATACAAGTCATTTTCTTTGTTAAACATATCAAAATCATTGATATATATAATGAATTTAATTTTGAAGGGCGCCTCACAAGCATAGTATATATATATATTACTTTTGGTTCATTTAGGCCCAAAGGTCTTAATTATCAAAATATTTATCATCAATTTTTTTTTTTTACTCTCTTCACTTATTATTCTATTTACTCGAGATCAATCTAACTTGATATTTAGAGTCTGAATATTTTCAATATGGTCCTTAGTTTACTTGTACTCACTATGCAAATCAAATCTTAAACTTAACTTATCCTACGTCTAATCACTCAACCTAATCTCTTGACCTTAATACAGACATCGTCAATAACCATACATGCATAAAGATAAATTCACAACCATGTAGTTGCTGCAAGGTGTCATATATAGATTTTGTGCAGACAGCCATATATTTTCTTTCTTCTTGTGGTCATATGGATGAAGCTGGGAACTTTTGAACACGGAAAATGTAGTGGTCCAAAAGATGACCAACAGAATCTTGCGTACAGAATAGAGCGCCTTTGCCAAAGGCATATTCTTAATTAGTCTTCTAAAAAAGCTTTTGATTGGCAAATTGACCACGTGTATGCTACATTTGCTATTGTCTTTGTTGGGTTCCTTTCCAGACAATCGTTTTCGTTGATACTTTCCCTTTTCATTACATTTTCTTGGAAAGAATTCCCCATACAGCTGGAAGAATCATTGGCGAAATACCAATTTTAGAATCCCTTCTAGCTCATACCTCATCATCCAATGATCCGGGACGATCTCCTACACGTTGCTAATTTATGCCGGAGAAAAAGAAGCCCACTTCATAAGGTGATAGTGGAGAGCACAGCAAACAAATCCTTGTTATAAGGAAAGATGCCCGCGTAGAGAAATGGTGGAGAAGTTATTTAACTCCTTGGAATAAGGAGCTACTTGGCCATAGACCCACGTCTGGAGGCCTATATATATAGGCACAACATCAAAAGAGAGGGACAGACAGAAATAGAGAGATGGAAAGAGTGATTGTAACACTTTTGTTAGTATTTTATTACTAATGAGAAGAAGTAGATGAGTTGTTTTTTTTCACTTCCTACGAGCCTACTCTAGTCTTTATTTTTTTATTGGTCTTTCAAAATTCAAACACTTATTAAATTGAGTTTTATTGGATCAAGTTTGGTATCAGAGCTTCGTTCTTAACGCTACGCTGAACTGGTATGCATGGTACTGACTAAGTCTGCGTACCAAACAACAGGAGAGCCTTTATCTGTTTTGAAGGTTCACAGAAAACAACCAGGAAAAACAGTAATGTCAGCAGACGAGGAAGTCTATACAGAAAATACTGACCTTGTCACAAAGGTTGATAGATTAACAGAACAATTAGGAGCAGTCCTATCCTGGGTCAAAGCTCAACCATCTGCATCAACTACGAAGGGGAAGGCTGATGACCAAGAATCCCCTCCACGAGCTCTGGTAACTAAAGAGGCCGGTAAATTCAAGGTAAATATAGACTTAAAGGGTGGAGATGACATTGTTGATCAAGATGACGACAATGCTATTCTACTAACTGAAGGGAAACTACGTCCTTTCAAAGTAGAAGCCAAAGTGGAGATTCCCACTTTTGATGGTGCGATGGACGCCGAAAAACTGGACTCATGGATTGATCAGCTCGAGACTTACTTCACTCTTTATGGGTTTAGTAGTGCAGAGAAGGTGTCATATGCTCGTTTAAAATTAACTAACCATGCATTAACATGGTGGAATGCATGTCTAAAAAATGAGTTTGAGTAGGAAATCACTTGGAAGGAATTCACGCGGCTCATTCGTCAGGAATTCTATCCTATGGGTTACTCACAGGATCGGTGGGCTCATTGGCACAACCTCCGACAAAGGTATGAACAAACAGTGCAGGAGTATACCACCGACTTCCAATGACTGGCGATGACTCTGGGCATTGCACTCGACAATGAGGAGGTCCTCACCAAATTCATAGTTGGTTTGCATCGTTCAATCCAGGGTGAGATGCGTTTATACCCAGCCTTGAATATCTCTCAGGCAAGCCGTATTGCACTAGCAATAGAAAGAAAGAATCAACCTGATATGCCACAAGCAACTAGTAGTGGAAAGAAAAAAGAGGCCAGCAAGTTTACTAGGAAACAACCCCCTAGTAATTCTTCTTCTTCCTCTAAATCTAATAAATATTGTGATCATTGCAAGATTTCAGGGCATGAAAAGGGAAAGTGCTAGAAGTTGCACCCAGAGTTGTTTCCAACAAAGTGGAAGAAAGATGAGAGGGGAAAACGCACCATGACAACCACTGCGGCAAGTGATCAGATTGAACTCGGTCGAGTTGAGGAGGCTGACAGGAGTCTGTCTTTAATGGCAATGCCGAAGGAGACAGGCTCCAAACCACCTACCACAACCAACGAGAAAGAGGAACTCTTTAACGTGCGGATTCAAATTAAACAGGAAGTGATTGGGGCTATTATAGACACGGGTAGCCAGAAGAATTTGATCTCCACAAGCTTAGTGCAAAGACTGGGGCTAGAGACGACACCACACCCTAAACCTTATCCACTGGGATGGATTCAAAAGATATGGAGCTAAAAATTGACAAGCAATGTACATTTCCGTTTGCTATAACTAACCAATATATTGATGAGATAACTTGTGAGGTGGTTCCTATTGACATTTGCCAAGTCATTTTTGCGAGTCCTTATTTGTGGGAGAGGGACGCGATTTACTACAGAAGGGCACAAAAGTATGAGTTTGTCAAAGATGGGAAAAAGTTCATCATCTACAATGATAAAGCAGATTCAAGAGCGGATCTAGTCACTACTTGTCAAGCTCGAAGAATGGTGAACGCCTGTCAAAAATTTGTATTGATGATGGTTCGGTCTTCTGAAGTCACTATTACAAACTTGGCTACACCAACACCACAAGCTGCCCAGCTGAAAGAATTACTCGAGAATTTTTCTGATTTATTCTCGGAGTACAAAGACTTACCTCCAAAACGAGCTGTTGACCATGAAATTCAGCTGATTTCAGATTCCACACTCCCGAATTTAGCCTTGTACCGCAATTCTGTAATGGAAAATGACGAAATCAAGAAGCAGGTGACTGAATTATTAGAGTGCAGGGTCATCAAACCGAGTAGCTCTCATTGTGGTTCCCCAATTGTGTTAGTGCTAAAAAAGGATGGTGGTTGGCATATGTGCATAGATTATCGTGCACTCAACAAAATTACAATAAAAAACAGATATCCTTTGCCCTGAATTGATGAGCTATTGGATCAATTGAAGCATGCATCAGTATTCAGAAAGCTTGATCTCAAATCTGGGTATCACCAAGTGCGGATCCGAGAAGAAGACACTTGGAAGACAGCATTTAAGACACGCCAAGGATTGTTTGAATGGCTTGTCATGCCATTCGGCTTGTGTAATGCACCATCGACATTCATGCGCCTGATGAATGATATTCTCCGCCCTTACCTTGATAATTTTGTCATTGTCTACTTGGACGACATTCTTATTTACAGCCCCTCATGGGAAGCCCACATCCAGCATGTGCATCTGGTATTCACCACTCTAGCCAAGAATCAGTTATTGCTCAACAAGAAGAAATGTGTTTTTGGGTGACCTTCTTTAATTTATTTGGGCTTTATAGTCGGCCATGGTACCTTCCAAGTCGACCCAACAAAGGTGCAAGTCATCAAAGAATGGCCACGCCCCAAGTCCGTCCATGACGTGCGCAGTTTCATGGGTGCCTGCCAATACCTGCTCAAATTCATCCGTAACTTCTCAATTTTTGCTACACCTCTACATGCTCTCACTAAGGCCAATCAGAATTTCTCATGGAACAAAGCACGCGATGACGCATTCCAACTTTTGAAGAGGAAAATAAGCGAGGCACCTGTACTCACACTACCCAATCTACAGAAACCTTTTGAACTAGAGGCCGATGCATCGGGGTATGCAATGGGAGCTATTTTGATGCAAGAAGGAAGACCAGTTGCCTACCATTTAGAGTTGTTCCAAGGAGCGGCCAAAAATTATTCCACTTATGACAAGGAGATGTTTGCACTTCATCAAGCAGTAAAACATTGGAAGGCCTATCTTTTGGGCAAGGAGACCATAGTACATACGGATCATCGCCCCTTACAGTATCTCCAAACCCAATCGCGCCTACAGCAAGCCAGACATATGAAGTGGATGACCTACTTACAGCAATTTAATTTGGTGATTAAATACAAGCAGGGAAGCCAAAATAAATTAGTTGATATGTTGTCACGACCACCAGTAGTTGCATTATGTTTATCTATGCTTATGCAGGTGCAACCTATTCTTCATGAAGAATATGGTGGATGGTATGAGAAGGATCCCGAATTTCAACCTCATTTGGCAGACATACAGAGTGGCAGGCCTACAGACTTTGTCCTACGCAACGGGTTGCTGTATAAGGGAACACTCATGTGTATTCCTCAAGAAGCTGAAAGACTGAGGTACATGCGTGAAGCACACACCTCTAAGGTTGCAGGTCATTTCGGGGTAACGAAGACCTTACAGAATCTATCACACCATGTCTTTTGGCCAAAAATGCAGCAAGATGTGGCCCGGTTCGTAAGGGGTTGTGTGTTGTGTAGTACGTCAAAACCAACAAATAAAAAGCTCGGGCTTTACACACCACTCCCAGTGCCAAGTAGACCATGGGAAAGCATATCCATGGACTTCTTGGGAGGTTTGCCAACAACTCGGAAAGGATATGATTATTTATTTGTTATTGTTGACAGGTTCTCTAAAATGGTGGTTCTTATACCATGTCGGAAAACCATCACGGGAGAAGAAGTAGCACATCTTTTCTTTGAGAACGTGTGGAAGATATTTGGGCTTCCAAACTCAATCATATCTGATCGAGATAGTCGGTTCTTAAGCAAATTCTGGTGTACATTGTGGGAGAAGATGGATACGAAACTAAAGCGGAGCACAGCCTTTCACCCTCAAACCGACGAGCAAACTGAAGTGGTTTAATAGAGAGAATTAGTAATTAATTAACCTTTAAATTTAGCTATATAACAGAGAAATAGGGTTTATTCTGAGCTGGAAAAATATGGGTTTTTATTTCTTTATAGATTCTGCGGTTTCATATATACATTTTAAAATGAGACAATATTCCTTTCCAAATTTTAACCAATAATAACCAAATCTAATCTTCAAAAGAGAGAATTCTTGGTTCCCCAGTGATCATCATTTAATATCACTACTTTACTTCCACCTTACAAATTTTAATGTCACTTTGTAATTTTTATTTTTTATATTACACTCTTGTTAACTATCTGAGTGCAGATTAAAAGAATATACTTTTCATTGTCTCGTCTGATTGAGTAATAATTTATTAAGAACATCAGATGGGAAAATTGTAAGAAGGTTAAATTCTTTCTATATTTGTCTGTTCATTTATATGTTGTTGAATATGTTGCATGAATGCCTAACTAACGAATACATTATACAAGTCATTTTCTTTGTTAAACATATCAAAATCATTGATATATATAATGAATTTAATTTTGAAGGGCGCCTCACAAGCATAGTATATGTATATATATTACTTTTGGTTCATTTAGGCCAAAGGTCTTAATTATCAAAATATTTATCATCAATTTTTATTTTTTTTTACTCTCTTCATTTATTATTCTATTTACTCGCGATCAATCTAACTTGATATTTAGAATCCGAATATTTTCAACATGGTCCTTAGTTTACTGGTACTCACTATGCAAATCAAATCTTGAACTTAACTTATCCTGCGTCTAATCACCCAACCTAATCTCTTGACCTTAATACAGACATCGTCAATAACCATACATGCATAAAGATAAATTCACAACCATGTAGTTGCTGCAAGGTGTCATATATAGATTTTATGCAGACAGCCATATATTTTCTTTCTTCTTGTGGTCATATGGATGAAGCTGGGAACTTTTGAACACGGAAAATGTAGTGGTCCAAAAGATGACCAACAGAATCTTGCGAACAGAATAGAGCGCCTTTGCCAAAGGCATATTCTTAATTAGTCTTCTAAAAAAGCTTTTGATTGGCAAATTGACCACGTGTATGCTACATTTGCTATTGTCTTTGTTGGGTTCCTTTCCAGACAATCGTTTTCGTTGATACTTTCCCTTTTCATTGCATTTTCTTGGAAAGAATTCCCCATACAGCTGGAAGAATCATTGGCGAAATACCAATTTTAGAATCCCTTATAGCTCATACCTCATCATCCAATGTGTAGATACACTATCTCAGGCTCATTGCACTCAAGTTCACTTAGCTAAAGGCCCATATAATCAGAATTTTGTATATGCTCATCATATCCCTTAAACACTCATCTATAAATAGCCTCAGCAACAAGTATACAGACTTTTTCTTTATCAGCATCCATTACATTCTTTAGCTCGGACTTAAACATCGAAACTTGGGTACCACTACCTGACTCTTGACTTATCTGTTGTTGTGCAGTCACTGTAATCTCAAACCGCTTCAATTCACCTTCCAACCTCCAGCTCAGATCAAGTATCGTCACAATGTGCTCTTTAAGATCATCTCTACACTCTAGTCTAGTCAAAATACAACATCCATAACCCATGTGGATATATATTAAAGGAAAAGGAACATGTGGTTGTTACCAGACCATGAGGAAAGGTAAACAGGTATTAGTAACTCCAATTATGGTCCCCGCCAAAAAAAAAAAAAAGTCAACCAGGTTATTGACTAATTCACTCAACATATGTTTTGGTTTCATTCCATGATATGGCCCATCAGCCCACTTTTAAGTTTTGGTTGGATAGGCTGTCTATGTTTCAATAGCCCAAAAAAAGAGGCAAGGACTTCAATAAAGTTAAGCCCTAACATACTCGAACAAACCCGACCCAGATATAGCCCAATCACTTAAAGTCGGCGTCCTGTTGGTAGGGTTTTGGCAAGGGTTTGGGTTTAAGTTTCAGAGTCTCAATTTCGTAAACCCTGCTTCGCTCGCAGGTTGAGGTTGTGCTTGTATTTCCTGAACCACTCACAGTTACAGTCGCACTCTCGCGTCCATGAAAGGAAATGAGGAAAGCAATATCTCTCTGCAACTCTACTTCTAAAGTTTTACCCTTTGGCTGCCACTGATTCTGATCTCCGCCACCATGGGACCCCTTTTTCCGAGAAATCTCTTCCTCTTTTCATCTCATTCCTCATCGTTGGCTCGTTCATTTCTTCTTCAAATCTCTCACTTTTCAGGATCTTCGAATTACCCATCACATTTTCCATCTTCTGCCAGACGCCACGACGAGGAGTCCCGGAATGTGCGGGTTGCAGTCTGGTGGGATTTTGAGAATTGCAATTTACCTGCTGGTGTTAATGTTTTCAAAATCGCGCATACTATAATTGAAGCTGTCAGGTCTAATGGGATAAAGGGTCCCGTTCAAATTACAGCTTTCGGTGATGTTTTGCAGCTTTCAAGGGCGAAGCAGGAGGCCATGTCTTCGACTGGGATTAATCTCACCCACATTCCCAACGGTTCGTTTCATTCACTGAATTTGTCTCTGAATAATTTGATGGAAATTTTCCATTTAGTGTTTAGGGAGCAACTCTTTAAAGTTTGGGGCGTTTTGTTTGTATCGTCTGTTTGACAAGTGCGAGAGACGAAAATATTCAAAAGCTGTTCTTTCCTCCCTCCAACATTATACCTATTGCCTAAATAGTAAATTCAAGAACCAAAATTTAAACCAAATACACCATATTGAATTATAATGATTTGCATCCGCAAAGTGCTAGGAATGGGAGTGCTGT
The DNA here is from genome assembly GCA_003255065.1 of Cercis canadensis. Lineage (NCBI taxonomy): Eukaryota > Viridiplantae > Streptophyta > Magnoliopsida > Fabales > Fabaceae > Cercis > Cercis canadensis. Next base: position 652,160 of record QAOA01001205.1, read on the forward strand.
TGATAATCCTAGTGCTTGCCCATGTTCATTACTATTTTTATATTGCTGAAGAACGGTGCTCAGACTTACCTTTTTGCCACTCGAAATGCCTCTTCTATTTTGGTCCATACGAAGGCCTTAAAGCAAACCAATTTCCCTAGCCTCTACTCATCCCAATGTTCAATCTTGGTGGATTTTATCATAAGAAATTTAGAAATCTATCAATGGAGTTACTAGTATCAAGCACTTTTCATTAGCAGAATTTGGCCCTTGTCTCAATTGAACTTAATTCTTCCTAGACTTTGTGCTTCTAGTTTGTTGCATAGCCATGCAGTGTTTTTTCTTTCAGAATCTAAAAATGTCCTCACTCCTCGGAGGTTTACAGTGTTTACCACTGAAAAGTTGTCTTCATAAATAATCTTCTTATACGTCATGAATTGTTGCATGCAAATTCCTCTTTGTGTAACTTTTTTCACTTGGACCTGTATTTGATTTCTCTCGCTCATCCCCTCCGCCCCCTCCAACAAAACAAAAAAAAAGTTAGCAATGTCCTTCAACACACTTCTTATTTTAACCAACTGGTGATAAGTAATGTTTAATTTCCATTTATTAGTTTATACTGGTAAAGTTGTTCATGTCATGTCGGAGTATTACCCTATTTTGTATTTAGCAGCATATTTCATCAGTTAACGACATTGATTAGTTACTCCATCTATTTCAACTCTTATGTAATTTCTGGGACAAGCACAAAATTCTTTTAATGAACAAAAGAAGTCCTTCTAAAATCAAATTACTTTTGGCGGTGAAGTAATGTGATGCCCATTGATGTCTTCTTTTGTATCTCTGTTTGTTAACTTCCCAATGCTTGCAAATTGGAGTTCAGTGTCTATGATTGTTGTACAGCTCATTTCTAGTTATTCTAGTGTTGAGTTTGTTGACATCACTAACCCCCCATGTTTAAGATGGTGATGGGCATTACTGAATCTTCCTTATTGCCTTACAGCTCGTGTACATGTATCTAGCCATAGATAGCATCCGGATTTTCCTGGAACTTTTCATTTATTTATATTTAGCTGCTCAAGTTATATTTTTCTTTAATTGTTTGGTTGCAGGTGCAAAGAATAGTGCTGATAGATCTCTTCTTGTTGATCTTATGTATTGGGTTTCCCAAAATCCTCCACCGGCACATCTGTTTCTGATTTCTGGTGATAGAGACTTTGCTGGCATCTTGCATCGCTTGAGAATGAGTAACTACAATATCTTGCTTGCAAGTCCAGGAAGTGCTCCTAATGTTCTCTGCAGTGCAGCAACTATAATGTGGCACTGGAGTTCATTGCTTAAAGGAGAAAATCTTGCTGGAAGACGTTTTAACCATCCTCCTGATGGTCCCTATGGATCTTGGTATGGCCACCATAAGGCGCCTCTTGAAGACCCCTTCTCGGCTTGTGAGCAGTCTACATGTTCACAAAGTGAGGAGACGTCTGAAACTATGACTGACTTAAAGTTACGACCAGTTCCAAAAGCCATTGTGAAGCAGATTCGGAATATAATAAATTCATATCCAAAAGGGCTCTCCATGTCGGATCTTCGTGCAGAGTTGGCAAAAACTGATGTGTGCATAGACAAAGACTACTATGGATATAGAAAGTTCTCCCGCTTTCTTTTCTCAATGCCACACATTGTCCAGATTCGCTCTGGAGCTGATGGTCAGTTTTTGGTACGTTGTGTCTCTCAAAAATATCCTGAACCTATTGATTGCAGTGTTGTACCATCAACAACATCTGTTGTTAATAGTAGGGAGTGGGACTTTTTAGCAACTTCGAAGGTAAATGGTGAGGAGAAAAATATGACTCGAGATGCAGATGGGATGCCATCAATGATCTCATATCATGAACGAAGTGTGGAAGATATTCTGCGAAAGGTTGAACATCCCCCTTCACAGGGAAAATCCATTGGAGAATCGGTGGATGGTAAATCATCATTTCCTCCATCCCCTGAAACACATGTAAGTCAGCCGCCAAATGAGGTGCAGCATCCATCTCCAGTTGTTGAGAAGGCTGTGGATGTGGCTAATACACAAGTGACTGAGAATCAATTACCACCCATTGAGAAAGAAATGTCCAAAACTAAGGTGGGTTTCTTTAATGAAATTCTTGGCACTGAGAATGTAACTCCAAATATTCTAGAAAAAGATACTGGTTCAGGTGATCGCTCTGCTGAGCAAAGTAATGGAACAATAGAAAAGAATGGTTTTTCCATCGATAGATCTAACAAGTCTAAAGCTGAAGGCAAATATGAGAAAGCAACTAAAAAGGAGGCTGATGCGGCGTGTCAAATTCCTAATTCTTCACCTATTGATGAATCTGTGGTCAACCAAAAAGCTAGTGAAAGTTCTGAAATTCACAGCGATAATTCTAGAGAAACTCGAGCTTTCTTTAGTTGGATTAGAAGTTGGTGGCCATTTTGGAAAAGGGGTAGAAAGAGTGATGATTTGACTACTAATCAGATCAAAATGATCGGTCGATCTGGAGAGCCTGAGTTACCAGAACTGAACCAGGCGCCTGAGTTACCAGAACTGAACGAGGCAGTTAGTCATTTTAAAAAGCCCGAGTTATTTTCTAGTAGTTCCTTTTGGAGTGACATGGAATCTTTTCTTTTTACGTCCAAAGGATCAGTTCTTGTCTCCCAGTCGAAAAGCAGGTTAGTATGCATAATAATTCCTTTCTGATCTTCAGAAAGTTTTCCTATTTTTTATGGATAATACCGGAATACAGACCTCCTACTCTCATTCTTCTTTTTCTTAAACCCGTCTTTTTCTAATTATTATTATGAGACTCAACTACCAATGGAGGTGAGCGGAAAAAAATATCATTTCTTCTGTTGATAGTGATGCATCCCTTCCTATTTTGGATGATGATCGTTATGTAGGCTTGTAGAAATAGTAACATAATAATAACTGCTGTTTGCTGTGTCAGGAAGGATATGGCACGTAATTTACAGAAGGATGGACCCCTATCGCTTAGATCTGCCAGTGAAAATGATCTCCTTCAACTGGTGGATTTGTTAATATCAGAGAAAAAATGGTTGGAAGAATGCCCGTCTCAAAATTTGCCTTTCAGGCTGACTCAACCAGTTGGAAGGAGCTCGTTATTAGGCCAATCTCATGGTGCAAATGGCTTGAGATCTATCTTTCTAAGCAGTATATCACAGGACAACTTGCAAAAATTATCACAACATGATGTAGAGAAACGAAGGCAGAGTATTCCCCACACAGGAGTTTTCCCAGCTGCCTCTAAAAGGAAGCATACTGAAAGGTCTAGAGCTGACATATTAGCAGATTGTCAGAAACTTGTGAATGAGATATTGAGGAAACACCCAGAGGGATATAATATAGGCGCTTTTCGGAAACTTTTCCTTCAGAGGTATGGCTATTGTCTTGATATTCAGAAGCTTGGTCATCAAAAGTTGATATCCTTATTACAAATTATGCCTGGAGTGAAAATAGAGTCCACTCATATCATTCCTTCTGATCATGCCGTATGTGATTCTGTCCCGGAAACTCCCGTCCTCAATACTTGTGAAACTAATGCTAGCCTTACAGGGTCCAATTCAGATAGTGAATTGTCTGATTCAGCCAAAAGAGATGATAACATCGACTCTGCATGGGAAGAATTAGGTCCTGTTTCTGTCGACAATTTCAACAAGATTGATGTGGAATCGAAGTTAAACTTGAAAGCTCTAAACCTGAAGACAGTAAAGGCTCCTGATTATGAGCCTTGTCTCTCTGATGATGATTTGTCTGAATCTGAAGGAGATACTTCTTCTTGTTTTACCCAATCAGAAAGGCGGGGGAAGCCAAATACTGATGAGAAAGACAGTAGTTTATTGCAAGTCCTGGATTCATGGTACAGCTGTAAGGAAGGAGAGGATAAAGCAAAGAAATTGGACAACGTTAATGCCATATGTGATGATGTGACTGATATTTTAAATGCATCCAGTCTAGGAACTCATCCGGAAACTTGTGCAGGGAATAGCAGGCAAAAGCGAAAACCTCAAAAGAGCTATTCATTTGTTTCTGATACAGTCTTACATAGGAAGGACAGGCTAGTTGATGGGATAATTGATGGCTCCATGAAATCAGATGAGTTAAAGATACAAAATTAACGAGTTCCTGCCTCCAGTTCTCTACAGTAGAAAATTTGAGATTTTCTCATTTCTTGGTATTAATGTCAGAATAAAATGGTCATGACATGAGATTAACGCTTCAATAGAAGGTGGTTTTGCGCCTTTAGATAGCTGCCACTACGAATATATTCTTTCAAAAATGCTAGATAGCCATTTTTTTTTTTTTTTACAAACTTATTGCGAGGTGTATTTACAATCGGATGAATTACAGATACAAAATTAACGAGTTCCTGCCTCCAGTTCTCAACAGTAGAAAATTTGAAGATTATCTATGCTAAGAGGGCATTAAAGAGTTTTACGTCTTTTATATTGAGAATATCTTCCATTTTTACTTGCCAAATCTTGGGATTTTAATCATTTTCGCTGGGTAAAGACGAAGACTGAAATTTCTTCTAGAAATCAGTGTCACATTTAATTACGTGTTTGGAGTCGTTTTTTTTTTAGTATTAGTGAGCACTACGTTACTCTATTTTAAGAGGAGTAACGTTATCTTAACTCCACTTGATAGGTTCGGATGAAATTTATTTAATAATTTTGATGTCGTTATGAAAATCTTAAAAAGTTAAAGTATTTTGTATATGTCAAAATATATAATTTTTTATAAAATACAAAAACTGTATAATATAAAAAAATAATAATTTAAAAATAATTTTTTTAAATNATTGTTTGTTGGTACTTTTTTTATATTATATTATTTTTATATTTTATAAAAAATTATGTGTTTTAATACATACTTAAATAACTTAATTTTTAGAGTTTTTGTAACGATACTTAAATTATTAGATAGGTCTCCTCGANATTAAAATTACATTATAAACTTGACTAAGTCCACCCAAAAAAATGCTAAAATAGTGCTACCATTGAAAAAGTGAATAGCATAGCACTCACCTTTAAGTATTACATGTTGAGTTGTGCTACTCGCACGGGTTGCTTTTGTAAAACCAAGACAACGTGACAATAATTATTACGATTTTGATTTTTGAGCATTGATTTTAAAGGTTGTGAGCAGCCTTATAAAAAATTTATCACATTACTTCCATCAATTAAAGTCACAACCTTTTTTAGGTGGAGAAAAGTACAATTCGTATGCTCAGAAAGCGCGGAGCCCTTAGCTCAAATCTAGAAAAAAGTCGGAGGTAGTGTCACTCCACTAACAATCCCCTACCAAAACAAGAGCACCAATCGATGTCAGTATAATTATATGATCAACCAATTAAAAATTTGTTTAAATTATAAAAACCTACAATACATTTTAGGAAGTTTTTTAGATATTTTTAGTATTTATGTAGTATGTCATACTACATAAGAATAACCAATAAATGAATGACATGTGTATAAATTAACTGCTTTTAAATTTATTTAAAAAATTAAATAAATTATATTTTATATATAATAAAATATAAAAATTATGTATACTTGTCACGTCAATGTAATATGGCATACTTACGTAGTATCATAGAATCTCCGTACATTTTAATCTTTTTTTCCCCATAATAATTTTCAGATTTGATTGGCAATATAACAATGTTCATGTGCTGTAAGCCTGTAGTTACTAATTAAAAAAATTTAATTATTTAAAAAGACTCGGGATGGTTATTCTGTTGCTTTTCAATTATAACTAATCAATATGAATTTGAACAAGCTAATCAAACTGGAATTTTTTATTTGGTTATCTGAATAAGTCCTTCAAAATAATCAAACGGCCAGAGTCAATTTAGATGCAGATTTAAATTTTCTTACATTTATTTCGGCATCCCAACAATTTTTAATAGAATGGATACATTTTCCTTCTTCTTTTCTACTACAACTTCTGTGTTCAAGTCGCGTTCCTCGCTAGATCATGTCCACTTAAGCGTAAAGGAATTTTCCATCCCTTTCCCATACGAGTCATTGCTTATTCAGAAATGGTTTTTACACAATTTATCACACTGCCAAGTTACAATATCTTAACTATAGAAATAATAGTGTAAATGAATCCAATTAAATTAAAATCATATTACATGTAAAAAATTAGCTAATGTGTATTTGTGTAGATAACATAAATAATTTTTTATTACAAAAAAAAAAAAAAAAAAAAGATGAAAACTTGACCTGCTAAAATCACATGCAAATATGTTAATAAAAAAAGTCAAATGGAAATGACCCAGTTCAAACCCAGATGTTTTGTTTGGACTCAGCTTAGCTTAGACTTTAGAGGATTATATATGCTTTGAAATAGCCGTGCAAGTGCAATGCATCCCTCTTGTGAGCAAGTAAACGCATGGGTGTACCATGTATGTGAGTATGCATGCGGTATGAGCTATGGATATGGATATGGCACGCAATCGCAAGGGCCATGTGAATGTGATATGCACATGAGCAGCGAATAACACAACCCGTTTCCCAGACAACAAGATTAATGGCAGTACCAACCAAATTCCCACCCACCCGACCAGGTCCCGCGCAATTTTTTCATTCAATATATTCCTCCCTTAAGAAAGGCTAATAAGCAGAGCAACCATTACCCTGTGTACTACTTTAAGGCCCCAACCCAGAAAGTCAGTGTTTTCGATTTTTAAAATCTTTCTCCACACTATCATCTCTATCTGAAATCATGTGCTCCACACGTAACCGACATTTTACAAAAAGCTTCGGTTTTCAGACCTCTTGATTAAAAAACCAGATATCCAGCTCCGTAAATTCAAATAACTCTTTTCTGTCAAGTTTTTTTCTTTTTTGTTATTTAAGTAAATGAAAACCACAAGGTAAAAAAACAAAAAAGGTTCTCTTCCTTCTTGGGAGGGAATGAAAAAGGGTCAACCGGTTTAGGATTTTCCGGCATCTCCCACAAGCCTTGTTACACGTTATTTTAGCACGAACATACATCACCAGTGCCTTCCCTGAGAACCGCCGCCGCCTTTATTCTTTCCAAAGAAAGCATTCTTGGGCTTTGGTATCTCATGGATGTCCATCACTTGAATTGTTCTTTGCTTTTTGGCTATAGACAATAGACACCGCACAAACACACAAAACAACCAATCAGTATATGACCAGAAATTTTTTTGTAAATACTAGTATGATCAAAAAGGATAGAAGAAACTATAATTCCACCATTTTCAGCCTCTTTGTAGTTCTCTTGGAGCCGTCTTCTTGCCGAGGCAAGTCTCTCGGCGTCAAAACTGCTATCTCTCTGTTCTCTCTGTCTCTGCAATCATCCAACAAGGTGTCAGAACCACTAATACTTGGCAAACATTTTAACAAGAAAATCCTAAGACAAGACAGATTTAATAAGCTCCTGCATTATCTTAAAACTTAGAAAACATTCGCGCTACTCAACTGATCTAAACTCGACTTTTAGTGCATTTTGGTTATTTAAGTTGTTATATTTTGAGCGCATATCCTCCAAAATTCTATTTCCATCCTCCTCATTTTTTTTAGCAAATCAACCACATTTAGAGTCAGCCAGAGACTCTAATTTGGTACAATTCATATCCGTACGTTTTGGGGAGGAACAGAAGAAGGTACAGGAACTGATGGTGCTGGTTTTCGTGGAGCTTCTTTTCGAGACATTGCTTTAGGTTTCGGTTCTGCTTCTGAATTATTCCGTTCTGACCCAGAACTCCCATCTGCATTAGCAAGAAACGTCAACCAAAACCAAATGCAAATAACCACATACAAAATAATCTTTGAATCAGATACTATACTCACTGTGTGGATTTGGAGAGTATGCAAAATCAGGAATCTGCAAAAGGAATGGAATATTAAAAAGCCAAACAAAGCATAATTTTTCCTCATCTTTCCTAGGAGAAAAGCGCTAGATGGAGAAAGGATTTCTTTAACCTGGTGAAGCCCGTTTTGGAAATTCTTCTGCTGAGGCGAGTCTCCATCAGCTGCAAACAATATTAATGACCATTTTTAATTTAGTGTTGAACTCTCTAGTTTCTACTATACCCCCACAAAATTTCCAAGACAAGATTACCTATGAGAGAGGTGTGTTCTCCAGGTTGATTCAACTTGACCCATTCATCTACAATATCCTTCCATTTCCTGGAAACGAACAGCCGCCAAGTTAATCCCCAGATTAAAAACTGAATACGTCTACTTGGTTCACCAAGTCAAGTTTTGTTCACAAACATCAACATTTGTACATATTTTCTATAATTTTGGGCTCTTGGAAAACCTGACAAGTAGCTTCACCAATCTGCGAACATCATTGGATGGATACTTTCGTAACCGATTCACGTGCCTCCCAATATCAGTTTCCTGCAGAAATCAGAGCAGTCAAGTAAAACTAAGAAGAAATTACACGAGAGAAAAGAAACTGGTTCCATCATAATTGATTACCTTTAGCGCTTGGAATGTGATATCCATGTCCGCAAGATTTTGTAGCAGCTCCACCACCGATTCTTCAGACTGATAAATAATGGAGTCCATAAGAAGTTTGTAATCAAAGATGAATTGAATTAATATAAACAATTAAGAAAGAATAGAGAAGAAAACCTGTTGAGGATCTTCAAGTTGCTCTTTAATCTCTAGAATCTTCTTCTGCTCATCATCGAACAAGCCCCCATAAGGATCTAAGTGGTTGTCCTCGTCGTCTTCGTCGTCGTCGTCATCCTCTTGTTCTTCTTCTTTACCTAGAGACTGCGGCGTTGAAGGGGAGGGACCTCTTGTCGGTTTGGCGTCGATTTCGTGGTCATTAGGCCTCATATTATTATTGACTTGGCAATTCCGACAGTGAGCAGGAGCTGAAGTAGCTGCATAAAGCCGCTCAACGATCCCATCCCTCCGATTCTTCAATTCATTCCCGTAATCCAAAGAAGCCACACTGATTGCGGCATCCATCAACATCCACACGTCCACGCTCGCTGACTCCAATACCGATCGGAAATCATCCAAATCCATATCCGATCAAAATTTCACCCCCAAATACTCAATCTAACAACCCCACAGGGTCTTAAATACAAACAGAAAATAAATAATCTCCCAAATTTAAATTCCTTGTTCCACAACTGTACTAGTTTCTCAGATTACATCACAGGATCTAAATTCCAACAAGCTCCTACTCCAACATCCAATCCAGATTAAATGCCAGGGAGAAGTTATTCCAGGAACAACACCCGGTACGGATCAAAACGACGAGAGCAATAATAGGATCAATCATTATATGCCAAATAAAACAAAGAAACCGAAATCCCAATCCGAAAACGGCATAGATCTGAGTTATGCCCTCACCAACCGGAAAACACGTAATCAGATCCAATAAGAGAAATATTTACAATCCCAGAAAATATATGATTTTCCAGGAAACATTAAGAAAAAAAAAGTGAGAAGCTTTTGGTCCCATGGCTTGCCGATTAATCCACGCCCAAGTTGTGGATATTGGCAACAGTGGAAAGGAAGTATATTCCAAATCGAAATCCTATTATTTTCTTCTCTTTTCTTTTTTTTTTTTTTTGTTTCTTCTTTGTGTTTTGGTTTTATATCTTTGATGCGTGTATGTAGAGTTGTGTCAGGCAGACCATTTTTGGGGGTGAATTTGGTGCTCTCCCTCAGAAGGTGGTTTTTTAATGTTTGCTGTGGGCAAAGGAGATGAACGAACAAAAAGGAATTTTAGAGATCACCTTTTCTATTGAATTTTATTTTGTCCTTTTTAATTAATAAAATAAAAAAAAAGGTTTATTATTCCCGTGCATAATTGCTGGAATATTGAGCAATGTGTTTTGGTAGGTTAGCAAATTTGTCTTGAGAATGAGCATATCCACGTAGGATTTTTGCTTCGCGCAATGGCCAATCACTTAGGACGGTCATTAGCATTAGCAGCTAAGAATAAAACAAAAGAAAATAAAGAATAAATTTATATTTGTCTCACTGAAAAATTTAATAAAATAATTTAACAATATTGATACGCGTAACAAAATAATTTAATATTTATTAAATTTTAAATTTTTTAAAAATTATTTTGTTATGTATATTAATTTTTAATAATTATTTTATTAAATTTTAAATTTTTTAAAAATACAAAGTTTACTCAAAAATAAATGACAGTCTGTAGTGCACGCTTTAGGAGCAGAGCAATAGCATTGCTGTATTGAGAATGTTAACCCGGGCCTAGGTCCATTTCACCTAAGGCCCATTTATTACTCCGTTTACGGGCCAATTAATGGCTTTAATGGATCTGTTGGTGGACATAGTGGGCCTGCTGGCACGTTTATTGAACTCCATTGATCTGAATACTATTTTGGGCCTTGGACAAGCAAGGGACCATCTTCAAGGAAGTAGTGGATCAATTCCATGACAAGATCACACCAAAAACAAAACAAAACAAAAAAGGCAAATCAGTTATTGAAGGCCCAATTAGGTGGGCCATCAATATTAAATTATCACAACCTGATCTAACCCGGAATACACCACATGATAGAATTAGAATAAAAGGGTAACTGGATAAGGGTTGAAGAGTTAAAACTTAAGAGTGTGAATGGAATAAGGGAGTTGTTATTTTTACATTTCAGTTTTGTTGATGGCATATTTTATTTAATGTTTAAATATAATATAGGTTTTGTTATTTTTACACTTCAGTTTTGTTAATGGCATATTGTATTTAATGTTTAAATATAATGTAGATTAATTTATCCTCATTTAATATATAAAATTTTTAGTCGATTATAAAAACTCTTATTTAATATATAAAAAATTTTAGTTGAAGTTAAAAATTTTTTATATTAATTGAGGATAATTTAATCTATATCATATTTAAATATTAAATAAGGTGTGATATTAATGTGTGAAAATAGCAGCTCCATTTTATAATTATAATGAATTAAGTTATTAATCATAAATAAATAAATTGAATTAATTTAAAAGAAACAAACAATTGCTTCTTAAACAGTTATTTATATCTCTAAACTGGTGTTACATCTCATTACTCTTGATCTTTATTTCAATAGCATATGATGGAATTAACTTGACCTTTTTTGTAATTTTGGACGGTGTGAACTGTTATCTTAATTTGTTTATAATTATAGCTTGTGACTTCTCCTTTTTAGAATTAACCATTAAGGCCCCGTTTGGGTAAACAACTTATTTAAGCGCTTATATAAGAAGGCCTTATGGGAGAAGCTTTTATACTATAAGCTCCTTTTAAATTAAGTTATTTAATGTTTGGATACATACTTGAAGAAACACTTTTAAAATCTATAAGCTCTTTCATAAGCATTTGGATAAATAAGTGTATAAGTACTTATAATTGTAAAAATTACTAAAAAGGACAATAATAAGCACTTATTAAAAATTGTGTTTGGATAAATAAGCATTTTGTTATATTTTCTAAAAAAAATTAATAATAAAATATTTTATATTAGTGCCATAATTATTATATTTTGATTCAAGTAGTTAATTTTTGTTGTTGTTAGATAATTAATATTTTGAAGTATCATTTCTTATAATCAAAGTGATTCTTGGCTTATTATATTAAAAACTCGCATATAGATAAACTATCATTAACAAGTGTTATTGTTTTATTATATTGGTAATCATGATAAACATAAAATATATAATTATGCATCATAGGTCAAATTTGTACATTCGAAAACTAAAGTTATATCGACAATTTAACATTGGTCAATATTATATTTGCTAGTCTACATTATTTGAATTTTTCTAACTGTTATCTACAATAAATTGTGGTGAAAAGAAAGAAATAGAAATTGAATGCTTCAAGCACAATTTGTATTCAACTCTTACAAGAACCTTCAATATGTAAAGTACCAAAAAAATAACAGAGAACTTGATAGGATCATTTTGAATGACATATGTATGGGAATAATATAGAGAACTCAAATGTCTCCTTCAAAAAGTAATAAGTAATACCTAATTTTAAAAGTTTGCAATTCCATAAATTATATTTTATATATAAGTAATAAAGGCAATAAAGTTGAAGATGTGTAGGTATTGCTCTCTAATCTGTTCCATTTGCCTAATGTTCTCTTCATCTGGTTCCTCTCATCCAAAATTTCTTCATTCGCAAACTCAAAGTTGTCATTGAATACTTCAAATTCTGCATCAGTTGTATTATGTCTTCTAATAAAGTTGTGCAAAGTCATGCAAGAAACTATGACTTTAGTTTGTGTCTCCAATGTGAATGGAGGCATAGCACTCAATCTTGCTTTGCAAAACCTGCCAGTCTCAAGAGAGATACACCAAGTCATGACAGAATCATCAGGTAATGAAGTACTCCATGGCCAGCTACTACTTGAAGTTGACCCTTTTATGGTTAAAATGGGCCAATCATTATGAAAAGATATAGATGATTCTGCAAATAAAAACCCAACTTTAGAATGTAAGTAACTAATCTGCCAAAGCCAAAGCTACATCAAAGGACAAACCTTATATAAATTGATCCCTAATTCCCAATCCACAAAAAGGCAGAAAACATCCCCGAATGAATTTCTCATGAGTAGGAAATAGTTTTCCTTTGTGTCTGTGTCTGCTTTTGCTACTTTACTATTTAAAACATAATCAAATTGAACTTGACAAAGATGTATTCTCCATATCACTGTTAGAAGAAGTTAAACCTGATTATGTTTTGAAAAAGTAACATGCATCTACCATCAAGCCAATATAGAAAAGGAACTAATATATAAGTCTTGGTACTTGACAAAGCAACACTATAGGTGATAGGTTATTACAGATTAAAATTATTAGATACATAACAGGTTCTAAATAGATGTGGTAATTCAATTTTTGAAGATCTAAATAGCTGTAATCAATTCAATTACTAAGGTGGGTAGATTACTTACATTATCAAGGTCAACTACTTTTTTATTTTTTGATTATATAGCATCAGTGCTATGAAATGGGAACCCAATGGAGTCCTATTGCTGATATCAACAAAATCCATTTTTTCTCTGTGACTCTCTTTCATACTCTTGGGTGGATAGTCCCATCAAATAGGCAATATAGAGCATCAGAATGAGACAATGATACCAGAATTTCAAAGCCTAACCTTCTTTAGCCAAGTACACTGATTTTAAGCCAAAGCAAGCAGAGTCATAAAAATGTAACATGCCCAAAACCAGATATTTCAAAATTTTCAAGCATCCTTAAATTCAAAGAAAAATTTCCCATCCATTTTCCAGCTGCTTATATGTAGAGATTTTTTAAGACCATAAAATGAACCCCACTTAGCTGAAGTTGTTGTTTGTTAAATACCCAAAAAGAAAAACAAAAAAAAAAAGAACCAAATACTAAATGCAGCAACCTAATGCAGTGACCTAACATTTGCATCACATCCCCTTATTGTAATAACGTCTTCTAAGGTATTATGAATCATGAAGTTTAAGTGAACGGATTGGTGCTGTAAACACACAGTTAAAATGCACTTCAAAGATTCTGTAAGTAGAAATCACATACCCAAATTCAGAAATTAAATTCCCAATCAGCTAGCATAAGAAAAACAAAATTGTAAGGGGAACTAGAAGAAGCAGAATGAACTTGTCACCTGAGGTGTGGGACCAAAGAGAGGAAAAGCTCTGACTCTTAACGCAAACACCGGTTAGTCGCCTGAACATGGCTCTTCCGGTATCGATCGATTCAGAAATGGTTGGGTCAGTGTTCGATCAACGCTATATTCGTGAAATGGAGGCTCGATTTGCTGAAGATCGCCAGAGAAAAAATCAATTACGGATTATGTGAAGCACATTTTTCTTCAGCACGAAAAGAAAAATCACATTTTTCTACAAAAAAGGGTAAAAATAAGAAATCCCAGCTTTAGGATTAGGGATTTTGTTGATGAGAAGAGAGACAGAGGGAGAGAGAAAGCTGAGCCTGTTGACACTAAGAGCGGTGCCGCTGCTGGAGCAGAGCTCCGCACGGCCTCAGATTCTTGGGGGCAGGCTAAGGAGACGAGGCACTTGGCTAGGGCGTGGTTCAGGTGATGGCACGTCATGTCGCGACCCAGACCGGACAGGATCCGACGGTGGCACTCCCATTGTGCCCGCTGCAACCTCTCGCATGTGGCTTTCGATTACATTTTCAGAAGAGGTCGACAGAAATTTTGGCCAACCAGCACTTAGGTGTGGCAGAAACGACAAATGGAGATGGAGAAGCCATGGACAGGTCTCAAAACGTGGATGGAAGAAACTGGGAGATACAGAGAACTGAGAAGGTTGATGGTGAGAGAGATACGGAGTGTCGAAGATGAGAGATGCTCGGGGGTAGAATTGCACATAAATTTTCAGAAGAGCTTGCCGGTCATACTCAAAAATAGCTTTCGCACAAGGCTTTTTTGAGAAGCTTAAAAAAATAGCTTCATAAAATAAGTTAAAAATAGTTTTTTAAAGGGTTATAAGCTACTTATATAAGTTGATCCAAACACTATTTTTTTCTCATAAAAACACTTATATTAGTAGAGAAGCTCTAATAAGTTGTAAGCTATGCTATCCAAACGGGGCCTAAGGCATAGGAAGGAAATAATTAATTAAGCACAGAAAGCCTTAAAGACTTAAAGTGGCGTTCTAAAAATGTAACAAAGACATAAATTTTTTAAAAATAAATATTCATTAATTATAGGAAATAGTTTTTTTTTTATTAAAATAGATAGGGGTATTTTTGAAAAAAATACTAAGATTTCTAAGAAAGTTATATTAGAACCAAACTTAGGGATAAAAGATTTTCAGTAAACATTATCTTGAGTGTACATCTTTAACTGTGGTTAGGGGTTTGAAGTTCAATAAAAATATTATTAAGAGAAGAAAATCCGTATTTGCTATAACCCTCAAAACAATATTAATCTTACGTCCAATTAGATAAAATTAAAATATTTGTGATATTAATAAAAAATATTTAGAAACCTGAAATTGGATCAAATTCCCATTTCCTCATCTCAAACTGGAAGAGATGATATATATGGGTGCTCTTTGTAAGATCCACAAGCCTTATGATTTTCCTGAATTGAATTACGTATTTGATTTCAGGGATACGATTACTCCTCCGGTGTATTTGATTTCAGGGGTTTGTGCCGATTACAACTATAATGCTTGGAGAGCAGTCGTGTTCGTGTACGAGAGAGAGAGAGAGAGAGAGAGAGAGGATAAAACCAAAAGGGATTAAAAATCCACAATAAAATAATGGCCCATGCAGGTCTCGAACCTGCGACCTTCGCGTTATTAGCACGACGCTCTAACCAACTGAGCTAATAGGCCAGTTGAAACTATTGCATATAATATTATATTTATTTTTTATTCTAATTTTTATTACACAGATATTTTGCAATGATTGCCTTTTAAGATAACATAACATGAAACCAAGAATTCAATCATACGTGAATTTGTTTCACTCGAAACGCATAATGTTAAGAACTCAAACTATAAAGGTAGAACTTACCTTAAAATACTAGTTCATTAAGGTATAGTGTCTTTATTACTTCCCATATCATAACAAATAGCATATTAGCATTCTTTTACTTTAAAGAAAATGTAATGAAAGAAAGAGGCAAAAGAATATACTAGTATAAATAGTGGCTATATTAATAAAATATCGTCCTTATATTATATAAGGGTAAGTAGGTGGGGAATTCAGTTGAGAAGATGGTTGGAGTGAGGGCAGAGGCACTGACAGATGATGCATGTGAGATGACACTGAAACCAAGATTGCTAGGTGAAGGAGCTTAATATATTTAGTTGGAATGATTATAGTCTATACACGCAAACTATTATTAATTTGCATGATTCTCCAACCTCTGCAAAGTTTTGGTATAGTTTATTACATGCTCTTCCTCATGCATTCTCATTCCCAATAAAGCTATTCTTAGTCAAAACTTTAAATGATATGTTAAAATAAATAAATCGGCATATGTTTATATCCATTCTCAGATGCGGGTAATGCATAATCGAGGTGGGTTGATGGAGATAATTAAATTAATGTTTTAAAAATTGGATTGGTGAACGAACCGTTTTAAAGGATGAACATCAATTGGACCAAACGGTCAGATTGAATAATATCATCAATATAATATTTAATATGTTTATGTATAACTTAAGTTATAATAAATATATTTTTATACAAATTTGATAATAAAATTAAAGTTGGTTTAATGATAAATATTTTTTCTATTCTTTAGAATAAGAGTTTGAATCCTCTTATGACCAATATTTACTGAAAAAATGCACTAATTTTGTGATACAAGCCTATTATTCTCTAAATAAAGGGAGTTTGAAGTGAACCACTCAGTTATGTAAAATTGAACTGGTTCATTGGTTTGACCCTTCTAACCAAACTAGAATCCAAGACTGAGCATTGGTCGAATTACCCCGTCTAATCCAATTTTTAAAACAATAAATCAAATGAGAGGATAACGTACGTGGTGTTGAGAATAAGAAAAATCAGAAAATGGAAAGAGAAAATAAAAGTTACTTATACTTTTTTAAGATTACTTTAAGCTATTTTAATTTCTTAATTTCATTTATAACATTCTTTAAAAACTTATTCAACAAGCGTTCAACTCAATAACTATGATTTTGCAATTTTAGAGACATAGAAGGACAGTATAGCATGGTTATTGGTAAAAGCAGTGAAATGGAGGTGGATGACACAATCATTCTTTTTTATAAGATGGCGACAGCGAAACCTGAAGTAGGATAGAGTCCCCTCTCCCTGCCATGCAGTAAATGGGCTATGGGCCCACGAATAGGTTGGGCTTTAGGGGTAATAGTCAAATCCAAAACAAGCCCACCTACCTGTGTGGGTGGCGACGGAGATTTGATGGCATTTCCCGCCTCGTGTAGTGGAGAGTGGAGAGCAGCAAAGGGAAGAGGAAGACGGAAGGAAAAAGATGAGTCTGCCGCGAAAGGAGGCTAGCGTGCTCAAGGGGCACGAGGGCGCCGTATTGGCGGCGAGGTTCAACAGCGATGGTAATTATTGCTTGAGTTGCGGCAAAGACCGTACCATCCGCCTCTGGAATCCTCACCGTGGGATCCATATCAAAACCTACAAATCCCACGGCCGTGAAGTCCGCGATGTCCACGTTACCACGTACTCTTCCAACTCCTGTTTATCTGATCTGCTACACTTAAGTCACTTCTGTCTTTTACCTGCGGCGGTGCCCTAATTTACACCATCCGCTCCTTACTACTAACAAAATGAATCAATTATCTGATTCAAAATCAATATAACATTCATAATACTCGTTAATTAAGCTTATCACGTGCTTGTGTATGTTTAAATTGCTTGAATTTAACTTGGTTATTTGATCTCCTACTTGTATTTGTATGAGCCTTTGCTCTAAAATTGTTCTTGTGCCACGCCTTATAGACTTGGATTAATTCTATTTCTAACCTTTCAATAAAATTAACAGCTCTTGGATTATATAGATTGAACTTGGTTTACCTTCATAAAGTCAAATTCTTCCTATCATGAAGTGTTGGATCAAAACCCTGTCCGACTCCTCATATGGTTTTATAGTACTCTACAAGAAATAATGTGATGCTTAAGTTTGTACCAAAAACTGCATCATCTCGCAGGAAGACATTCCAGTTTGAGGCGTTCTTGAGGATAGTAGCATTTGAAGTGCTGTAGCTCCCAGAACCTGCACTTCAAATACTAGGGACACACTTGAATTGTGCCTAAATGCAACTCCAAGGTCCTGAGAAAGCCATCTATTTCTCTTATTATAATTTTGCATGTTGAAATGGAACTTGAAAACTTAATTATGCATTTACGTGTGTCTGTTGATGTGCCCTTTTCTCTCCCTTTTCTGATTTGGAAAACAACATCATGATTTATTACAGGGACAACTCAAAGTTATGTTCTTGTGGTGGAGATCGACAAATTTTTTATTGGGATGTTGCTACTGGACGTGTAATTCGAAAATTTCGTGGCCATGATAGTGAGGTATGCTTCTTCCTTTTTCTTCATTTAAGCCATGTATTTTCCTTCCTTTTTCTCACTTCAGAAAATAAAATATAGCTTTCACATGTCCCTTGTTTAATTTCTGATCAGTAATTTGTACTTCAGGTAAATGCTGTGAAGTTCAATGAGTATGCATCTGTTGTAGTTTCAGCTGGCTATGATAAGTCTTTGCGTGCTTGGGACTGCAGATCGCACAGCAACGAACCAATTCAGGTGGACATTAATCAGTTCATCTTTTCCCCTCCCCATTCCCTTTTCCTTATTAAGACGATCATTATCATGCAAGTTAGTCCATTCCTTTCTACCTGCTTATCAATCAAAAGTTACATTTGCTGTGCAGATTATTGACTCATTCTCAGATAGTGTGATGTCTGTTTGTTTAACAAAAACTGAAATTATTGGTGGAAGTGTTGATGGAACTGTTCGAACATTTGACATTCGTATTGGTAGGTATGTGGCACCGTATTCAAAACACCACGAAACTGCAATTTTATGTAATTCAAGAATTATTTATTATCGAAACTTATTAAGTATTTTTTTTTTGTGATTTTTCTAGTTGAAAATTATGCACTGCCTTAGACATTTTAATTGCCGCACTAAAATTTGTCTGGGCTATGAAAATTCTACTGATGTTTTCTCTTTTATCTATTAGGGAAATATCCGATGACTTGGGGCAACCTGTCAACTGTATATCAATGTCAAATGATGGCAACTGCATACTAGCTAGTTGCTTAGATTCTACTCTGCGTCTTTTGGACAGGTATATCTTATATATCATGTGGAAATTTACTATCAGTGTTTATACTTGCTAGTTTCATTGCTCTTTCTTGTGACAGATCTACTGGTGAACTATTACAAGAATATAAAGGTCACACTTGTAAGGTTAGTCTCCATATGTCTAAATCTGGTTTTAGGACTTTCTATTATTCCATTTGGCATTATCCAGTCAGAGACGCAATTAGTTAATGCCATGAGCTACATGCTCAGAATTTTGGAATACTAGTTGAGAATGAAGGCCATCTGTGTTTCTGGAGTAGATTTTATTTGGTCTTTCATATTCTCATGTGTTTTGAGTAACTTCACTGTGTCCTTTACAAGCTTTTTGCCATTTTATTCTCAGTCTTACAAATTGGATTGCTGCCTTACTAATACGGATGCCCATGTAACTGGTGGCTCTGAGGATGGCTTCATCTATTACTGGGATCTTGTAGATGCATCCCTGGTATCCAGTTTCAGAGCTCATACCTCAGTGGTAAAGTATTTTGCTACTCTCCTTCTAGAAGAAATCTGTGTTAAGATGGTGCTAAAAGGTCGTTGTTTAGATCTTTCTCTGACTATTATTTGGATAGATTATGGCTTCCTGAATATTTCAACTCCTCCTAAGGCTTCAACAAAAGAAAACGTTTTAGCTCCCCTTAGTATTGACTTGATCAGCGTTTCTAAAGATGTCGTCTAATAAAGTTCTATTTGCCCATTATAATTATATTTTCATGCTGATGATGATGTCATATTGAGCCAGTTTTTCTACATTGTGTTCAAACCCCTATATCAAATTGTTAACCAAGAAGAGTTGATAGTATTAAATACTATGACAGTTTTGCTGCAAAATAAACTACCTACATTTGATAAAGAACATTTCCTGGAACCATTCTGGGTTCACCTTTTTGACTAAATCTTGGACAACAGCATGATTGTATAGAAATCTGCTGCAGAATACCTTCTACATATTAATGAGAACTTTGATAGTCACATTAGTTTATATTCTTTATGCTGCATTTTATCCATCGTCGGTTTCAAGTCTAATGATGTTGACCTTCTTAGAATACTTCTACTCCTCAGTGTTCGTTGGATTTTGATTGACACATGTATTAGATTTGAATCTTCTTTCAATGAGTTGCTGGGTTTTTAATCTCAAGATCGTTTTAATCAAAGACTGTTGGCATTTTGGAACTATAAATTACAGTTGTTTCAGATGTGCAAATGGTTATGCCTTGTTTTCTGTTAATTAACTCCTTTTGTAAGTGTACGCCAATGATGTAACGTATGTGGAATATCCTTGACAGGTAACAAGCGTAAGTTATCACCCAAAAGACGACTGTATGGTAACTGCGTCTGTGGATGGCTCCGTTCGAGTTTGGAAGACGTAGGAAGAAAATACAAATACCAAACTTCTATGGTGAGTCCACGTGGGTCTTAACAAGAACATAAACTGAAAAAAAATAAAATTGTGAGGTCAACAAGTATCAGAACTTGTCTACTTGAAAGTTGAAACTAGACTTTCGTCTTTGTTGGGTTTTTTTTTCCAAATTAACACTTTCGTAATCAATACGTGTTTAGTGACATTAGAAGTTGCCAACTAGCCATTACCAATTCATGGAGATGACTGTTTTTTGAGCTTTGCTTGTAATCGGACGTCTACTGTTAGCAAGATTTGACTTGAGATGCGTTTGTTATGGGAGTAAAATTTACTCCTTTAAATCTTATTCCTTTTATCTTTTTACCAAACATACCCTTACATGTATCTTTTTAAGCATTTTTTTGTAATCGCATTTGCTCTGCTGCTGCAATCAATAGACTTATGAGGTCATCCACTTGTGGTGATCAGACAATTACATGTAGTTGTAGTTTATTTTTGAGTACTATGCTACCTCTGGTTTGATTCGGGTGAGACTCATATATTGATTTTGGTGTTGCAAAAATTTCAAAAAATTGAGTAATTTAGTATGTGTTAGAATATACAATTTCTTATAAAATATAAGAATAGCACAATATAAAAAAGAAAGATTCTTACATATTTTTAATATTTATGAAATATGTTATATTATATGAAAATAGTCAATGTATGAATGATATATATACAAGTTGACTGTTTTTAAGTTTATTTCAAAAAATAAGATAAATTACATTTATATATAATAAAATATAAAATTTACATATGCTTATTACGTCAGTGTAGGATAACATATTCATATTGTATAATAGAATTTCTGTATAAAAAAACGTGTTAAGAAATAATTTTTTCAAGTTTATTTTTGACATTTTTTTTATATTATACTATTTTTATATTTTATAAAAAAAGTATATATTTTGGTACATATTTAGTGATTCAATTTTTTAAATCTTTACAATAATATTAAAATCACATTGTAAGTCCAAATGAATTATACTCAAAAAAGATAGAGATGATGCTACCCTTGTAAGAAGATGAATAACATAGTCCTCACTTTATTTTTAACCTTTAAAATTTAAAGTAGTAACGCATAGTTTTTAGGGGCAACGAGAAAAGTAATTTTGGAATATCCCACCATTAAATCAAACATGTTAGCCGGTTGATTTGCCATTGGATTAAGCAATAATAAAAATAAGGAAGTTTCTTCGGTATTTTATGTACCTTTTTTTTTTTGAGGGATTCTATTATACTACGTAAGTATGTCATACTACACTGACGTGGTAAGCATACATAATTTTCATATTTTATTATATATAAAATATAATTTATTTAATTTTTTAAACAAACTTAAAAACAGTTAATTTGTACACTCATTCATTTATTAGTTATTCTTATGTAATATGACATACTACATAAATACTAAAAGTATCTAAGAAACCTCCTTTTTTATTTTTATCATAAACATTAAAGTCATAGCCAATGTCATGTTGACACGTGGGTGCATGACTTGTGATAGGAGGTTTTGATGTAGACTTTGAGAAATTACAATTGGTAGGTCGAGTCCATGTAATTTATAAATTTGGCCCAAGAAATTTTAGAAATTAATTTTTGTCTCCTCATTTTTTGAGAGAAATGTGTGTTATGGTTAAAAAAAAAAAAATTCCTTTCTTTTGGAGGGCATTTTTTTTTTTTTTTTGGTATAACAACGGGGCATAGCCTAAAGAGCCAAACAAAGCTACAAAATAGACCCACGACAACGTATACCCCATTTCATCAATTACAAGAATTTTTATCAGATCAGAAGGCGGAGACGCAAGGTGCATGGCACCCAAGTCTTAACCAAGGCTAAACTTAGCCAACCAATCAACACACACATTGCCTTTCCTGTCCGTATGCTGCAACATAACCTGCCACTCCTGCTTCAACAAAGCAACTATCTTGGATATCAGCTGCACATGCTTACCTCCATCTCTGTCCTTACGAGTAATGCTTCTTATGGTTGATAGTGAGTTACTCTCTAGCACCACCAACTTGAGACCCAACCTCCATGCCGTTTCCAGACCCTCCAACATACCCCACAATTCAGCACAGAGAGCATATGCGAATCCCAGTTTACGCACCACACCTGCAACCCACTCTCCGTTCTTATCTCGCAGCAGCGCTCCACAGATCACCATCCTTGGATTCCCTTTCGACGCACCATCCGTATTAAGCTTCACCCATCCTACCTCCGGAGGGGACCAAAGCACCCTAGAGGAAACTAACAGGGGGGACGAAACTGATGAAACACCTGAGAGATTACAACTCTCTATAAACTCATTTATCACCTTGCATGGGTCAGTGGTTCTTGTAAAGCTAGGGTCGAACAAAGCCATGTTCCTCCATTTCCAGAGCATCAAAGAAGTAACTGTCCAAACAATACTCCACTTCTTCCCTCCTCCTCCAAAATTCTGATTCATGTTCCTTTCAACCCATTGAGCTAAGTCCCAAGAGAAAAATTAGACCTTCATTGACGGCTTTACGAAGCGAACCCAAATTCCCCAAGCATAGCGGCAGTCCCTTAACACATTGAGGGTTGATTATTTAACTCCCTCACAAAACACGCAGTTACCATCGGACCCACTCCATCTGCTACACCTCTCTCCAGTGAGTAAGCTATTATGACTCACTTGCCAAAGAAACATCCTGATTTGCACAGGACTATGCCACTTCCATATCTTTGTCCACGTAGCACTTATAGGTTTCCAACTATTTTCCATTATGCTACCATAGGAAGTAGATACCATCCTCACTATCCTCTAAAGAAGGCAGAGGGATAACATGAATTTTGCCACAGACATCAGCATGGAGAAGGCATCCGAGTTGATCCCAGTTCCAATCACCAGAACTCTGAACAAACTTAGCCACAGAGACATTCAAATCTCTATCCAAAACAGATAAAGGAACCTGCTCAATCAACACTTTTGCGCCGTCAAACCAAGGATCTAACCAAAATCTCGTAGCAAGACCATTACCTGCAAAGTAGCCCAAACACTTGTGCAACCCTTACCAAACTTCTCCGATTGCCTTCCAAGTTGCTGAGTCCCCATTCTTAACCTCTATGGAGTAACGCCAATTCGAACATCTACCATACTTCCCTTTCAGGACTTAAACCCAAAGCTCATCCGGTCTAGACTTCATCGCCCACCCCAGCTTCATGATACAAGCTTGGTTCATAGCCACCAACTTCCTTAGACCTAAACCACCATGATTCCTTGGCATACATAAAGTGTCCCATCTAACTGTGTGAACTTTCCTAGAGTGAGCATCATGTCCCCAAACAAAGTTACGTTGGATTCTCTCAATATCATAACATATAGACCTTGGGATCATGGCCGATTGCATGACATAGGTGGGGAGCGCACCAATTATTAACTTAGCCAGAGTGACCCTACCTGCCATGGACAAGCAGTGCATTTTCCAACCCGCTAACCGCTGTCTAGTTCTGTCAACCAAGAATTAGAAATTAGCCTTGGTGGTCCTTCCATGGGAAAGAGGCATGCCCAGATACTTGCCCAAATCGTTTGTCATAGAAAACCCGCACAGGGTCGAAAATAGCTCGCCTCGACTCCAAGCAAACATTCATAGAAAAATAAACTTGGGTCTTCGAAGCACTAACCTTTTGCCCGGACATGCCACAAAATTTATCCAAGCAAGCCATCACTTGCTTAATTTGAGGGATAGAAGCTTCTGCAAAAAGCAAGAGGTCATCCATAAACATAAGGTAAGAAATTAGGGGACCCCCTCTACCCGCACGCATGGGTCCCCAGAGACCTTCTTCCACCACCTCAGCAATGATGTGAGAAAGCTTGTCCATGCATAAAACAAATAAATACGGAGACATGGAGTCCCCCTGTCTAATACCCCTTTCTGGTCTGAAGCAATCAGACTTACCACCATTCCAGAGGAGTTGCATGGAAACCGACTGGACACATTCCATGATAATTCTTCTTAGCCCTAAGGGAAGCTTAATTTCACACAGAACTTCCTCAATATAACTCCATTTGATGTGGTCATAAGCTTTTTCCATATCCACCTTAATAGCCATGAACCCTCTCTTCCCCCTGACCTTACGCATAGAATGCATCATTTCCTGGGCAATGAGGATGTTATCCTGGATACACCTTATGGGCACAAAACTAGATTGGAAAGGAGAAACCCACAAAGCAGCAGAGGCTTTAATCTGTTGCCGATAATCTTAGTTATACATTTATAAGAAACATTACACAGATAGATAGGCCTAAATTGGGAGATGAATTATGCCTTGTCCGTTTTTGGTATTAGAACCAAAAGAGTATCATTGAGTTCAACAATGCTTCTTGTACCAGTAAAAATTTGGCTAGCTAAATTAACCAAATGCATACCTACTACACTCCATTGGGACTGAAAGAAAATTGCAAGAAAACCATTGGGACTTGGTGCCTTGAGTGGCCCCATGCCAAAGATAGCATTCCTCACTTCTTCCACTCGAATTGAGCTAGATAAGTCTCTCAACAAATTTTCTTCCACCACCAAAAAAGAAAACTTAGTGACCCAATGCTCCTGAGGAACATCATCAGAGAACAACTTGTTATAAAAGGTGAGGACTAGCTCCTCCAGCTCAGAGCAATCTTCAACCCACTTCCCTGAGTCATCACAAAGTATTTCAATCTTATTGCGTCTTCTGCGGATATTTGTTTAGGTATGATAGTATCTAGTATTCCGATCCCCTTTAAACACTCAATCGGCTCTAGACTTTTGATGCCAGAGAAACTCCTATTGCCTTAAGACTTCTCGCAGGTCAAGAGTCAAAGAAAGCTCCATTTTATCAAGAAAAGGGTTCCAATGCCTATTCATGGCACGTTGCACCCCCTTTAAGCGAGTAAGCAAGCATTGTTTCTTTCTAAGGATATGGCCAAAAACTTCATGGTTCCACCGTTTAAGCAAGGGGGTAATCTTAGCCAAACCTTCGGCAACCGAAACAGAAACGTCCCAATGACTAGCCACGAAGTTGTTAAACTCAACATGAGATAACCAAATAGCTTCAAAACGGAAAGGTCTCTCCATTCTAAGAGAGGGAGGAGTAAGATCAATAACAACGGGATGGTGATCAAAGTAGACCCTGGGTAACACTCTTGTTGTAGCCTCCTCAAACCTAGTTCTCCAAATGCTATTACAGAGCACCCTGTCAAGTTTTTCAAAAATACGGTTATTTGTGGTTCTAGACTTCTAGTCTCCATATTATGATATCTATGAATTGTTGTGGTTGAAGTATTTTATGGACATTTAGTTTTTATGCTGCTTGGCCTTTTACTTCTTGGTGATTAATATCATAAGTAATTATAAAAGGTTTTAGTAATTTGGAAGTGCAATGAAGTATAAGAATGAAATACAATTTTTTTAGTAAGAGTGAAATAAAGACATAAGTAATTACAAAATTTGCCTTACAAAATCTATGGAAGAGATTGATAAAAAAAAATTTCCTTTGTTTTGGTGGCCATTGTCAGCCCAGCCTGTTATTCAGCTCTACATACATCTAATGTACCCAAGAAAACACCTAAATACTAATCAGTATTTTTCATCTGGGGTTTATCAGTGGATTCGGCAAACAACTCGCTGAAGTTTCCTAGCAACCAATCCACGTTGTGAGTGTAGACTCGGCAGATGGGCTTCCATGGTCAGATCAACAAGCAACCTAACTTTCCAATCCAGCCAGTTGGATATATTTCCTTATTTATATTTATAATAATAGAACTGTTTTTTTTTTGGGGTTAACTTTTTCAATTTAAACGTTTCTTTCATGTTGGATTCTAAAATTATCTAGTTCAAGTAAAATGGGAGGTTTCTTTTTGGTGTATTTCTTATTATAATAAATAAACAAAGAAATAGAATTATAGAAAACACTCAAAAAGATATTTCAGAGAACAAAAAAAAAAAAAAAAGNNAAAAAAAAAAAAAAAAAAAAGGTTGAGAAAGAGCACCGACATTTTTGGAACGTGACAATAAACTTTCGTATCTCAATGGACCGGCTCCCAATGTAATGTAATGCATAAGTGGACAGAAAAGCCTTTAACGATTAAAAAAAAATTTAAAAAAAGAGCAATTAATTAGATTTTTTATTTTTGTGATATTACTATATTAAATTAATAAAAAAATTCTACAAGTATAATTATTTAAAGTTATAAACTTATTTTTTACCATTTTTTTTTTTTTATAAATCTTCTCTCTCTTTTATTTTATTTTTCCGTACGTTACACAGATTTATTACTAGTTTTAATTAAGGTGAAAGAAAAGAAATGAATTGACTCGAAGGATAAAAGGAGCATGCTGGCACCGAACAAAGGGGCGTGAACTGGCGCTAGGCTGGAATCGTGCTTGTTGTGTGGTAGTGAGCAGTCAGCCATCCAAATGCAATTGTTCAAAAAATATCTGCGGCTGTGAGCCTCCGGTCAATTGTAGTTCCACTGTAGTTGTCTGCCCGACAATGCTGCCCGGATTTTCTCTTCTCTCTTGTCTTTAGATTTGCTGTGGTTTTTATGTTATCTTTCCGTAAGCCGCCGTGTGGTTCACACTTCACTTCGCAACCAAAGCGAACACATTGCCAGCTGTGGCCTTTCCCTCTTATGGTCCCACCCTAAAATAATAATAATAATAAATTATTATTGACAACATACATTGTCTTATACGGGCCCCACGCGGCTTGGGGCTTGCTTCATTGTCTATTGGCCCCTCCCTCACATGCCTTTGAACGTGGCATGTTCCCATTACAAAACCACCATAAGCCTAGCAACCTGAATTATTACCTCCCACAAATCTCTTCCTTCTAATGCCTTTTTAAGCCACAAGAACCAAATGGCTTAACATGGCGCTGCCCACAAATCCAACTTATTTATCAGGTTCGTAAGTGTTACCAAAAAGTTCCTTAATTTTTTATTATAAAAAATTTAAAGTAACCACTGGCAAATGATTAGTCGATGCTTTTTTTTTTTTCTTAAAAAAAAATAGAATGGCTATTACTTGGATTAGAAAGCTTCTTCCTTTGCAATTCATAGTTGTCAAAAGACAAAAGTGACCAACATTTTATTAAGAAAATTGAGTATTGATCGAGGACGACTAATATCTTGACAGCGGTAATTATTTATTTATTTTTGGTTTAAATATATTACAAATTTTTATAATTTAAACAAATTTTAAATTAAGTCTTTATCATTTTTTTTTTGGATCTTTATAATTTAATTTTTTTAAGTTGGATCTCTATTATAAATCTATTAATTTAGTACTGATATGTCAAATAATTTATTTATGTGATAATAAAATAAATTAATATAGCGTCAAAATAACACAAAATTATCACTTATTAAATTTTTTATGTAATTTTTTTAATAAACTGACATAATTATAATCGAATAGTGATAGCAATTACTCAATTAAAAAAAAAATTAAACTATAAGAACTTGATTTAAAATTTATCTAAACTATAAAGATATGCAATACATTTAAACATTTATTTTTAATATTTAAGAGTCATTTCATTATCTCTGTTTTGTTTACATTCTATACATTTTTATAGAATATATATAAAAAAAAAAAACTCAAGTAGATAAAATTGCAATATAAAACTTTTATCTTTTTATAATCTTGTATTATTATATTTTTATCAGTATTTTCACTAATTCAATAAGCTCAACTAAGACCTAGTGATTTTTATCTTTTTTATAATCATTAAGTGGAGATATAGAGATATTATCATACCAGATTGAACTGACTTGCAATGTAATATATTTTCTTAAACTTTGGAAGTCAAATGAGATTTTAAGATGAATCCAATTACTAGTAGCACTGAAATGTTTTCTTATTTTTGAATTTTGATTATGTGTCATAGTCAAAAGTTGCTGGTGTCTACTAAGGGCATGTTTGTTTTTATAAATAGTATATAATATCATAATAGTTTATTCGTTACATGAAAATAAATGAGATTAGAAAAACAACAATACCATTTACACACTAGTTAAATTTAGATAGGCTATTTACATAATTTTAAATTAATTACACCCAATAAATTTATTTTTTTTATGGTCCAAACGTTACTAAATTAAACAGTGTGAGTTATAATGATATGCAACAAACATTTCTCACAAAATATAATATTATATAACATACATAAAACAAATACATGCTTATTTATCTATTTTTATTATGTTGAAACTTATATTATTTTAAAAAAAATATTATATAATTATTTATTCATTGTGCAATCACGAAGGTCATCAAACGCAAATCACAATCGCAGTTGTTTTACTTGTCATGGACAGGCTTTCATAAATTAATGAAAACGACTTATTTTCTTCATTTTTTTATTTTATATTCAATTAAATATTGCCACCGACAGTGGCTGCCCTTCTGGCATGAAAGCCATAAGCATTATTTTAACAAAAATAAGAAAATAATAAAGAAGAAAAAAAAAACACAAAGTATGAAGAGGAAATGTTCCAGCTCATTCAACAGTGAATCAAATACTAATTTAATTGTATTTATTTAAAAATAAGTCATTCAACTATTTCTTCCAAATAATATAAGCATTTTTTGTTGCCAATGCAATTTTTTTTTACATGAGGCTCTGGTCGAGAGATTGAAGTGAGGGGAAAGGAAAGGAGATGAGAGGAAAAAGAGGAAAATGAAGGGAAAGAGAAATGGAGAAATTTTACTATATTTTTTTGGATGATTAAAATAAGTAAAAATAGAAGAAAGGAAAAGAAAAATTATATTATAAAATATTTTTACTAATTTACTATTTATTATTAAAATAGATAACTTTAATATAAAATTAAATAATATAATACACTTATTTGTGTGGGATATGGGTGAGAAATTTTAAAAAAAAAAGAAGTATAATAATCATTTTAACATATTTATTCTCTAAACCTTCCAATTTAGATGAACATGAAAATGAATAAAAAAAATGAGTGTGAGGGTTGCATTTTATCCACATGTCTCTTCTCATTTTTTAAGATAAATATTTCAAACAAGGGAAATAAAATTTTATTCATCTTCTTTCATTTTTTTTTCCCTCAAAAGTAACTCTCAAATAAATACTAAGTGATTTTGTAAGATATGAAAATTATAAAATCCAAATCAATAATGCTATTTTTCATCTGCAACTCTTTTACCGATTAATCTGATGTCATTTATGAGTCAAACATAAATAGGCAAATTGAGTAATAATTATGGATAAGTTGGCCAACTTGTTGTGTTAATAATAACTTTTATACCAATAAGCACTTAGTTCATTTGATAATAAGTTGAATCTTGAGCATACACCATTGGTTGTGGTCAAGGATTTGAGATTCAATTAAAGTATTGTTGAGAAATGAAAAATCGTAATTATTTTAATGTTCAAATGAGATTAATTTTACACCCAATTAAGTAAAGTAAATATACTCGTAGTATTAATAAAAAAAAAAAAAACTATTAGGTACAACTCACATAATTAAAAAAACATAACTATTAGGTACAACTCACATAATTAAGCAAGTGGACCCAAACTCAATCAATATACACAGTTCTAACTAACCTTATACTTTGTCACAACCACAACATCAAAATATTATGGTCCACAAATCGTGAATGTGGGGGAGGGGGGGTTTTATATTGGCTTATCAATCCATTTTTCTTATTTAATATAACCATGAAATATTGTTGACCAATTTATTTGAATTTCACATTTAATTACGTGTTTATTAACAATGTTTGCAGTCGCGAAATCCAACTATATACTTTTTGAGAGGAAAATCCAATTATATATTTGATGTTTGCATATTATTAATCTAATAAAACCATTTTTTTTACATTATCAATGGGTAAAGACTAATTTAAGAGATCTCGAATTTTAATTATCACTCTCTCTCATAACACATTAATTTATTTTTTGTTAAGTGGCAATAGATTGAGATTCTACTCATCCACCTCACCCTAAAGAAATACAAATTTTTTCACAAATAAAAATAAAAAGTAACTCTAATTCACCACGTTGAATAGAATTTACACCTAATACATTCTTGTTGTGATGGTAAGTAAAGGTCAATAACTACTGGCATGCTTAATTAAAAAATAATTAGAAGAAGTAAAATCCAGAGAGTTGGTCCCCAATTTAAAAACGTAATATCCAAAGAGAATTAGTCAAAAGTGACCTTATTATTATATAGACCCCATAACTGATTTGACATGCTTTTGATTACTTAATTGAAGAGAGGAATCATTTTACAGTTTGCACTTTAGATTAGTAGATTGTAAAAGCTAACACCTCAAGCAAAATGAAGCCCCCTACCCAAAATAAACAAACAAATAAATAAAATTGTTGTCATCTTGTTACACATGTTCCTTCACTTATTTGACTAAAATTCTATCATACTACATGTGTATGTCATATTACACTGACGTGATAAACATACGTAATTTTTATATTTTATTTAATATAAAATTAATTTATTTTATTTTCTCAAATAAAATTAAAAATTGTTAATTTGTACATATGTCATTCATACATTAATTATTCTTATGTAGTATGACGTACAATAAAATATCTAAGAAACCTGTTCATAATTATTTTTTCATTACTCGAACACAATGTTTTTTTTTTTTCCTTTTTTTGATAAATTGCTAAAAGAAAAGAATTTTGTAGTATTTTTTTTTTGGTCCGGAGTAAATTATGGCAATGTGAAATGTCAAATTAGGTAAAATCAACTATAAATAAAATTGAAAGAATGTTTTCTTTATTTATTAATTTGTTGTTTTTAATATTATGAACATACATGTTTGATAGATATTCATAATAATGGCTACCTATAGAGATACAGATAGAGGTGGGGGTGGTTTTGTGAATAAAGGCAAAAAAAAAAGGGGATCCGAATTTTGTCGGGCAATAACCAAGACCCAGATCTGGAAAAGCGAAAGGGACCCAGATTCACTGGGGTCTGAGTGGCAGTGGTATATATTGGTCATTTAACAGGACAGTCAACACTTTATAACAGTCCAGCAAAGTCCGTACACTTACAGGCAACGCGCACTCGCATCGCATACTTGGTTTCCATGTATTTTACGGGGAGAAAATAAAGCAAAGAAAAGAAACAAAAAAACAAAAACGCGTAAAAAGTATATTAATTGAGTAATGAGTAATGAGATTGAGAGAGCAGCAGCAGCATCATAATACTAATACATTACTGAATACTCGCCGTAGAGAGAGAAAGGATTTAAGTACATGATCTACGCCGCGTGAGCAGATCCTAGTTGCCAGTTCCTACACTTCTTCTTCATCATAATCGCTCTCTCTCTCTCTTTCTCGCTCCCGAACTCTGCACTCTCTCTTTCTCTGTTTTAATCAGTTTACCCACCACCGACACTTTGGAGTGAAAAAGTGAGGGTTTTTTTTCTTTTCCCATTACATTACAACAATCAAGAAGCCGACGAGACGACAGGGAACCCACTAGTTACAGTGATAGACTTTAACCGACGCAGTATTTTTTTTCCTCTAAAAAAAAAAAGAAGAAAAACCCACATTTTCATTACCAACAAGGAAGAAAAGTTTTCACCAAACTCCGGTGGGTGCACAGCCCAGCGCCACCACTATCATCTGGGCCCCACCCACCTCACTAACTCCTTCATTTTGGTCTATTTTCTTTTGCTCTTTTTTAATCTCTTTCATTACTTCTCGATCTCTCTGTCTCTGTCCCTCTTTGTATCTCTCTCCTTCTCTCTTACGCCTCCTCATTCCCACACACATTGTCTCATCCCTCTTATCTACGCTTCTCTTTGTATCTACTCTCTCTCTATCTCTCTCTAAAGCTTGCCAGAGATTAGGACCAGCCGGGTTACAGAGGAGACTTGGCTTGTGAAAGAATCAAAATAGAACAACGCATAAGCACTTGCTTTCTTTTTTGGCTCTCCTTTTAATTAAAAAAATAGTCATTTTCAATCCGTTTTGCTTTTCTATATGTGGGGGTTTGCTTTCTTGTGAGGCTTGCTGTATTGGGTGTTGTCAAATGCAAAAGAGGATCTTCTGAGCTTCTGGTGGGAGCAGCCTCAGAAGAATATTGGCTCTGAGTTTGGATTTCAAGAGCTGGACTTGTTGAATCTTAAGTGGTGTTAGTGATGAACACCGGAGGTCGACTCATTGCTGGTTCGCACAACAGAAATGAGTTCGTTCTGATCAATGCAGATGAAAATGGACGGGTAAGTTGCTTTACAAGCCCTCATTGTGATTCCTCTGTTGATGTTGGGATACCCATTTGCATCTCAGGATTTCTTGTCTAGTGGTTCGCCGGAAAATAGCAAATTTAGGGTTTTAAGGATTTTCATACGAAATTTCTGTATCTTTTTCTTCTGATCTATTCTCATTCACCAAAATTATCCTTCTTTTTCGTTTTGTTTTCGTTTTCTTTCCATTGGTGGTCATCTGGCTTCTGTGAAGCATGCTTATTCCTTTGAATTTTCTTCCAAGGGAACGCATCTTTGAAATAATTTTGTATTTTAGTCGAGCTTCTGTGCTTACATTGTTGATTTCGTCTTTACATTATTCTTAAATTTGGGGATGCTTGATTTAATAATTGGTACCAGTCACCTTTCTGCTCTCAGTTGTGTACGATTTAGGTATTTTTTTCCCTCAAAAAATTGGCCACTAGATTGTAGCGACTTTCTCTTTGAAATTGAAGTTTACAAGTTTGGTTTCTCTTGGAGATATTCTTCAGATTGGAATTGTTTGACGCTTCTGGAGTGTGTGAGCTCTACAGTGTCTAAAACTTTCTGGGATTGTGTGCATTTTTACCATTAAATTACAAAATTAATTATTTTTTTAAGGGTGGAACAATTGCAGTTATTTTTCACATATGGGAAAATTTTATTGTCATGTATGATTTGCTTATGATTGGCATAAGAAAAAGATTAATAAGGAATCTGTATCTTTCTTTGTCTTGATTCGGCGGTCATCTGTGCAGCAGAGGAATTCTTTATATTTCTTATCTTGTCAAAGTTGTAATGCGGAATTTTCTTTGCAAGTTCTATCATCTAATGTTCTTGAATTCATACAAGGTGCCAATGACCCTTTCTTTTTTGGTTTTGTCTGTATAGATTAAGTCCGTCCAAGAATTAAGTGGACAAATATGTCAGATATGTGGGGATGAGATAGAGATTACAGTGGACGGGGAGCCCTTTGTTGCCTGTAATGAATGCGCTTTCCCTGTCTGCCGACCTTGCTATGAGTATGAGAGAAGAGAGGGAAATCAGGCATGTCCACAGTGTAAGACCCGATACAAGCGCATCAAAGGTGAGATTGTTCTCGCATTATTCTCTTCAAACTTTCTGACTTAACTCCATAAAGACATTTTCTAACCAATGAATGCCTTCCCAGGTAGTCCCAGGGTTGAAGGTGATGAGGATGAGGATGATATTGATGACTTGGACAATGAGTTTGATTACGCAAGCCCTGATGCTCTGGGCCAACAACAAATTTCAGAATCTATGCTTTCTGGACGCCTTAACACTGGCCGTGGTTCTAACTATAATGTATCTGGAATGCCCACAAACTTGGAACATGAAGCTTCTCCTCTCAATTCTGAAATCCCTCTCCTGACATATGGGGAGGAGGTATGTCGGCTAATTCTCCTTTTGATATATATGTGTTTATCCATCAAAGCGTGCATTAACTGCACCTTGGAAACCATGATTGCTACTTAATAATGCTTTTTCCTTTTGTAGGATTCTGAGATATCTTCAGACCGACATGCTCTAATTGTTCCCCCATATATGAATAATGGAAATAGAGTCCATCCCGTGCCCTTTGTCGATCCATCTATTCCTTGTAGGTGTTAACTAATTGTTTTATCCTGAATTTTTCCATTTCCTATTATTTGTTTAATGACCTTGGTGCTTCTGGTGTCACAGTGCAACCTAGACCAATGGTTCCGAAGAAAGACATTGCGGTATATGGGTATGGAAGTGTGGCATGGAAAGACCGGATGGAGGACTGGAAGAAAAGGCAGAATGACAAACTTCAGGTGGTAAAGCATGAAGGAAATAACAATGGTGGAAACTTTGGAGATGAGTTGGATGACCCAGATTTGCCTATGTATGTTTTTTACTTAACATTATACTTTTCTGATCTGTATCTTCTTAACTGATGGTTGTGCTCCATGATTAAAGTGTAAAATGTAAAGTGCTTCTCTATAACGTTGAGGTCAAACCTATTTTACCCAAGGCAGACTTTTATGAAACAAAATGTTTTCTTGTCTAATCCGTACTTGTCAGTTCTTTACCTTTACCTATGTCTGAAGTTCAGTAATCTGCTACTATATTCTTAGTCCTTATGTGTTACAATTGGATAATATGAGTTTAATTAAAATGAAAATGATTTATTTTCTCCAATTTTATGCCATAAAAGTTTAGATTTTGTATGTCTGTTAATAAGCTTTTCTCAATACCAGGATGGATGAAGGCAGGCAGCCACTTTCACGGAAGCTACCTCTCCCTTCAAGCAAGATAAATCCATACAGAATGATTATAATGCTCCGCCTTGTGGTCCTTGGGCTCTTCTTCCATTATAGAATTCTTCACCCGGTTAATGATGCATATGGGTTGTGGTTGACGTCAGTCATATGTGAAATATGGTTTGCTGTTTCATGGATTATGGATCAATTTCCAAAATGGTACCCGATAGAGCGAGAAACTTACCTTGATCGACTATCTCTGAGGTAACTGGGGACACCACATTCGATGCTTTTTATTTCGTGATATGTAATTAGGTCATAGTAAATAACACGTGGATGGTATATTTCATTTTTTTTGGTCCTGCTCAAATCCTGTATGTTGCCACAGGTATGAAAAAGAAGGGAAGCCATCTGAGTTGGCCAGTGTTGACATCTTTGTCAGTACAGTTGATCCCCTGAAAGAGCCTCCTCTGATTACAGCAAACACTGTTCTTTCCATCCTTGCGGCTGATTATCCAGTCGATAAAGTTGCATGCTATGTTTCAGATGATGGTGCTGCCATGCTTACTTTTGAAGCACTTTCTGAGACATCTGAATTCGCCAGGAAATGGGTCCCTTTTTGTAAGAAATATAACATTGAACCCCGGGCACCGGAATGGTATTTTAATCAGAAGATGGACTATTTGAAAAATAAAGTACATCCAGCATTTGTCAGGGAACGGAGAGCTATGAAGGTTTCAAATTTCTTGCCACTTGTGTCTTTTCATTCTAAGAAATCACTTCTAAGACATTTAAGGTTTTCAACATGAATAGAAGTTTTGACACTCATGATTGTTTTCTTTCCTTTTGGTTGGTGCAGAGGGAATACGAAGAATTTAAGGTGAGGATAAATAGTTTGGTGGCAACAGCACAAAAGGTTCCCGAGGATGGATGGACCATGCAGGATGGGACTCCTTGGCCTGGAAATAATGTGAGGGATCATCCTGGCATGATACAGGTGAGATAATAGATTTTCCACCAGACATCAATTTTGATTAATTTATCACAGAATGCTTTTCAAAGTTATTGGCTTATTTTTTGGCCTATGGGTCAGGGGGGGAGATGTTGATCATGAGGTATATGTTTCGTAGAACACTCAAAGAAAGGTCTGGTGGCTATCAATGCCCCTATTTACTGAAAATTCTTTGCTTGATGTGCACACAATTTGTAGTATAAAAGGTACCTTGGGTGTTTTATAAGTACACTTGCATAAGCCACCTTAATGCTACATGACCAGAGGATTTGGATTCTAGTTGTCATTTGTCACATTGCACTGATATCTTATGAAGAATGAAAATTAATATGACAATATTCATTTTCTCTTTTACAGGTCTTCCTTGGTCATGATGGTGTTCGTGACATTGAAGGAAATGAGTTACCTCGATTGGTTTATGCTTCTCGAGAAAAGAGGCCAGGGTTTGAACACCACAAAAAGGCTGGGGCAATGAATGCTCTTGTAAGTCCTTAAGTAGCTTACCTCTTTTTTCTAGTAATCAATTTATAGTTCTGTGGCCTTGAAATGACATATTTTTGTAATAATAATATTTGAAGGTACGGGTCTCGGCAATTATCTCAAATGCACCATATCTTCTGAATGTTGATTGTGATCACTACATTAACAATAGCAAGGCGCTTAGAGAAGCTATGTGTTTCATGATGGACCCTCAATTAGGAAAGAAAGTTTGTTATGTGCAATTTCCTCAAAGATTTGATGGGATTGATCGCCACGATAGATACTCAAATCGGAATGTTGTATTTTTTGATGTAAGTGTCATCCTTCCTGTTACCTTGTTTGTTTGGATACTTTTCTCTTTTCCTTTTATTATGCTAATGCTAACTTCCCCATTGCAAACAGATCAACATGAAAGGATTAGATGGCTTACAAGGCCCAATATATGTGGGAACTGGGTGTGTTTTCAGAAGGCAAGCACTTTATGGATTTGATGCCCCCGCCAAGAAGAAGGCTCCCAGCAAAACCTGTAACTGTTGGCCAAAGTTGTGCTGCCTATGTTCTGGCTCTAGAAAGAAAAAGAATGCAAACAACAAAGAGAAAAAGAAGAAGGTGAAGCACAGGGAAGCATCAAAGCAGATACATGCGCTTGAAAACATCGAGGAGGGAATTGAAGGTGAGGATATAAGATCATATCTACAGTAAAAAATCTCAGATAGATACTAATACTAAAGAGTTTCTATTGCAGGATCTAACAATGTGAAATCATCCAATTTGACTCAAATGAAATTGGAGAAGAAATTTGGGCAGTCTCCAGTGTTTGTAGCCTCTACCCTTATGGAAAATGGTGGAATTCCAGAGGATGTAAGTCCTGCATCACTTTTAAAAGAAGCCATCCAAGTCATCAGCTGTGGTTATGAAGACAAAAGTGAATGGGGAAAAGAAGTAAGTACTCAGGAAAAGCTCAGTTTTAAGTTTTGAAACATTATCATATTCTAGTTCTAGCTTTTCTTCGTTGCTGTCTTCCTAAAAAATGTGTCTCCTGACCAGGTTGGGTGGATATATGGTTCTGTGACGGAGGATATCTTGACTGGTTTTAAAATGCATTGCCATGGTTGGCGATCTGTGTATTGCATCCCTAAGCGGCCTGCATTCAAAGGGTCAGCACCTATCAACCTTTCAGATCGTCTACACCAGGTTCTTAGGTGGGCACTTGGATCTGTGGAGATTTTATTGAGCAGACATTGTCCGATCTGGTATGGCTATGGCGGTGGATTGAAGTGGTTGGAGCGCTTTTCCTATATAAACTCAGTTGTATATCCTTTGACTTCTGTGCCATTGCTTGTTTACTGTACTCTACCCGCCATATGTCTGCTGACTGGAAAATTTATCGTACCTGAGGTATGCTTCTGTGAAGTATCTATTCAATAATTTTCCCTTCCTCACAACCAAGGAATTAATTTAAGAAATATCATGTACTACATCGTGTTGGTAAAGATTTTTAGACATGTCAAATGGGCTTGTAAATTTCAGTTTCACTCATTATCTAAAACTAAAATTTAGTATTGGTTTTTACTGAACTCTATCTTACAGGGTTAGTTGGAAGAATAAAGCTTTGGTATGTTTAACAAGTATTATAAAATGATTGAGGCATTTAAGTACTCGATGCAATAAATCTTGTTTTATCCAAAAAAAAGTACTTGTTGCAGTGGCTTCTGACCCATTTTTCTTGGTAAATGACATTTGTATTTCACTGGGGTATTTTGGATGGCCGAAGGCACTAGCTTTTGTTGATGGCCCCTCCCCGCCTAAAGGAAATAATTGTTTGGCATTTACCGGAGTCCTTTTAAGCTGTTGTCTTTACTTAAAATGATTATCCAAATGTAATTACATGGTCACTAACATACTGTTTTATAACTTACTGTGCAGATTAGCAACTATGCTAGTCTTGTCTTTATGGCCCTCTTCATATCTATTGCCGCAACTGGTATCCTTGAGATGCAATGGGGTGGTGTTGGTATAGACGATTGGTGGAGGAATGAACAATTTTGGGTGATTGGAGGTGTTTCTTCACATCTTTTTGCCCTTTTCCAGGGTTTACTGAAGGTTTTGGCTGGTGTCAACACAAATTTCACTGTTACCTCAAAAGCAGCTGATGATGGAGAATTTTCAGAACTCTATATCTTCAAGTGGACATCGCTATTAATCCCTCCAACTACTTTGTTGATAATAAATATTGTTGGGGTTGTGGTTGGGATCTCAGATGCCATCAACAATGGGTATGACTCCTGGGGCCCACTGTTTGGTAGGTTATTCTTTGCCTTCTGGGTCATCGTTCACCTCTACCCATTCCTCAAGGGGTTACTGGGAAAACAAGACCGGTTGCCCACCATTGTATTGGTGTGGTCAATTCTTCTGGCCTCAATCTTGACTCTACTGTGGGTTCGAATCAACCCGTTTGTGTCCAGAGATGGCCCTGTGTTGGAAGTGTGTGGATTGAATTGTGACGAGTCATGAATAAAAAAGAAAGGCTGAAGGTATTTTTCAGCTATAGACTTGGTTGCATGGTTGAAGCAGAAGCAATTCGTTTGTTATAACACGCTTCGCAATAGTGCACGAATTTTTGGATGGAACTTGTATTTTTGGGGTGTGTAGATATAGAGGAAGGGAAGGCTGACACATTGTTACCTTGTAATAGGGATTTTTCATTTATTCTTTGATTACATTTCTGTGGGTTTTAGTGGTTATTCTTTATCCAGTTCTATGTATTCTTATAAGAGCATTGAATGATAAATTATTCCCTCGACAAAATGGGGGATTCGCAGTCCAAGAATTAGTTGTCATATTTAAATGTATGGGTTCTTCTTGTTTAAATCCTTAGGGGACTTGGACATGTATCTTCCTCCTTTGTAATACCAACAAAAACTATTGCCATTGGATATTCATGTTTGATGTTCCTCATTTGGTCCTTTTGTTTGCTATTTCTCCCTTATTTTGGACTTGCTTTAATACTTGGCACCAGAAACTTGCTGCAGTTATGTTTTAAGTAGTTGAGTTGGCAGAGTTAAGTGTAAGATGCTTGTATATCAACTCAACTTGGTTCTTTCTGGGTTTGGAGAGGCGAGCACTGGAGGGTAGTAGTAGTAGGAGTGGGACCTATGAAAGTGTGAGAAGAGAAGCGAATATTTCCTCGAGTGAATCCATCTCATCTCATGCTTATGATTATCCAACCAAACCAAGTGAACCAACACCAGCAGCAACAAGCCAAACAAGGATAGCAATCTCGCACCAAAAATGAAGAGTCTCACTTTGGACGGAGCTGCAATGCGCGTTAGCAAAATCATCCTCCGGAGAACACACTACATCTCACCCTCGCTTATTTCTCTTCTATGATGCTTTGCCACTCTGTCTTTCCTTCAAGCAGAGGAAAAACAAAAACATCCATGTCCTTAACATTCAAGAAATAGTAAAATGAACAAAAGCGAAGAACAACCTAAACTATTCAGAAAGTCTTCCTCATCTTATGAACATTGTTCCACCCTTTCACAAGTCATTAGAACCACTCACTTGAGTTCTGTAGATATCCCTTATCAAGGCCTAAAATGGCATTGGCCCATTAAGGCCCAAATACCCTAATTATCATTATACCCCTCAAGCATTTTCCTTTTCCTATAAATTTTTTTGACTCTTTCTTCAATTATTATTTTTTTTAGTTCGGACTGACCTAACTTAATTTTCAAAATCTGGATAATTCCACCTAACCCATAATTCACTTGTGATCACTGTGTAGGTCGAACTCTAACTCCATACTAGATCTCAAGCCCATACCCGACCTCATGATCCAGAGCAATCACACTTCAGCATAGACATCGTCAAGTTCCATTAATTGCCCATGTTAATCACATCTCTAACATTTGAATTTAGATATTGTGATCCGCACAACAACAAAATTCCAAAATCTTATTATAGCATGGAGAACCACGCAAAGATCAATAATAGTAATATATGCTAAACCCCAGCTAGCATTATAGCATAGGTTCCATCCATGTTAGCCTGTTCGAATCAAGCTGTGAAATTGTGAGTGAAGTCCCAAGTTGACCTCGCTGTGTTGTCTGTAGTCAATTCAAAATGATTTTGGTATAGTAAATATAGAGAAGTATGAATTATGTTTAGACTAGTCAAAGTAAACGTTGCTTTATTATGACTATGAGCAGCTACCTATAATGCCTAGAAGTGCCTTTGCGAAGCCGTTCAAAATGTGGAAAAGAAAAGAAAATTCATGACGTGATAATCCCAAGCAAAGTGTGTATGAGACAGAAGAAGAAGACAAGGAATTAATAATTAATTGAAGGAGCTTTCTTAGATACTTTTAGTATTTATGTAGTATGTCATATTATATAGGAATAATCAATAAATGAATGATATGTGTATAAATTAATTATTTTTAAATTTATTTAAAAAATTAAATAAATTATATTTTATATATAATAAAATATAAAAATTATGTATATTTGCCACATCAGTGTAGTATGACATACTTACGTAGTATCATAAAATCTCCATTAATTGAAACTTTTTTTTTTTTTTTGAAGTCTTGCCAAAAAATCTGAAAGTCTTCTTTAGAAAACAACAGACTATAAACCTTGTATAAGAAAATACATTCTAGTCAAATAGCTTAAGAACATCTATCGGAAAATCTGACCAAGGCCCCGTCAATTTTTTTTTAAAACAATAAATTAAAGAAGAACAATAGAAGACCTTTGAATTGGCTTGAGTCAGTAAAAAAGAACAAAAGAACAATATAGGAGAAGCTGTTTTTGTTTTCGTTTCCAATCGAGAAGCAACCATCGTCGCATCATACACAAAAAAAGTTTTTTCACCGAAATATTATATGTTGATAATTTATTTATTTTATTATTATAATTTTAAAATTATTTATCTTAATATTATAATTTTATCAAATACGTCACATATCATGTAGTGTGTTTCTTGAGGACATGCCAAAATAACATATGGCATATCCCACCTGTAAAATTATATCTCTTTTTTTGCACAGTAAAGTCCACCAAACATGTCACATGTCATGTGACATGTTTTCAAGGGACATGCTACTTGACATATGACATGTCTAGTGAAATAAGTTGTCAAAATATAATATTTAAGTCAAAGAATTAAAAAATGCATCATCAACCACCCCAAAAANAAAAAAAAAAAAAAAAAAAAGCTAAATTAGCACTTTAATAAGCACATAGTGATTCCAATCCTATATGTACAGATTTTTGGGACATTTCTCCCACCCTTCTCTTAACTCTTAAGTTTGCTCTAATTCATGTGTCGTTTCATTGTTAAGAATGTTACAGTTATTTATAATCCTTATTTTAGCCGTTTAAACAGCTAAATCTAACAAAATGGTATAGAATGATTATTTGACATCTATGACCATTATAATTAACTCGATTAAATGATTATGATAGTAAATCAGTGTTAGCCCAAAACGAAAAAGAATAAGTATTTATTTTAAAACAAAAAAAAAAAACTGGGTCGATATTCTTTGGTTTTGATTAGGCTTTCTTTGCTTATTCTGTCTGGCTAGTTAGACATATCTCTTTCTGAAAAAAAAAAAAAAAAAGGTCTAGTCAGCAATCTTTGCAAGCCAAGTTTGTGAAAATAACTTTATCTTTATCTTTTGTTCGTCAAATAAAAAAAATTAAATACATTTTTT
The DNA here is from genome assembly GCA_003255065.1 of Cercis canadensis. NCBI lineage: Eukaryota > Viridiplantae > Streptophyta > Magnoliopsida > Fabales > Fabaceae > Cercis > Cercis canadensis. The sequence continues at coordinate 694,081 of QAOA01001205.1, forward strand.
GTTTTTAAATTATTTTGCAAATATCCTTATAATTTTTAATTTATTTTTTGTCGCAAATAATCATTTTTATCTACCAAATCAGTATTTTAAATGATCATTTTAGTGTTACAAATAACTAATTTAGCATGTATTATGATTATTCAAACACTAAAATAATATTATAAATAAATTAAAAATTAAAGTAATATTTTAAAAATAAAAAATATATTTTATTCAATAAAATATAAGTTATCTCCCAACGAATTTGACACATTCCGTGGGGGCCAAGATTGGAGTGTATTGATGAAAAGAAAAAAAAAATAATAAAAATCAAAGGGGTGGAAAGCATTCTTGTACCAAGGTGTGGACCCTACTTTCCATGAGTCCAATCAGGACCGTCCAGTCGACAATATATAAGGCAAGGAAGCATGAATGATTCCATGACTTGGGTCAACTTTGTTGGACCACAATATCATATCATGTTCATGCCCAAATATTCAATGTCTCCAAATTGCTGTGGAAAACAGAAATGGAGGAGGAAATGACCCAAATAAGGATCCGTGAACAGTGATTCGTAAAAGCAAAAGATTTGGCAATGGATTAAAAGCAACCACTAGATAATTTAATCAACGGGTCCCACATACCATACGTGGTTGTTATATTAATCCAACGGTTACCAATGTGATTAAGGTTGTACTAAAATAGAAGAGGAAACATTGAATGATTGGGATGAGATGCACTGAGTAAATAAATAAAATATTCATCTTCATCCCATCTTCATAGAAATAACCTTGTAGTTTCTCGCTTATCTCATTCATTCATTCTCTCTCTCTCTCTCTCTCTCTCAAATCAAAAACGAAAACTCATACAACACGAACCCTCAAAACGCGCTATACGCCAAACATATATTAGAAGGAAGAAAAAGAAAGAAAAACAAAACAAACACCCAGAGAACCAAAGAGAAAGGGATAAGTGCCTGAAACTGAAACCTTGTGATTGTGGGATTTGCTAAGCGAAAATGGCAGAGCCGCGTTGTTCACGTCGAACCCAGACTGAGCCTGACTTGACCGAGTCGGAAATGGCCGCGGCTCACCAGCTTATTCAGCTTAGCGATGAAGATAACAAGAAGATCAGGAACAGAAGCTCATACGAAGATAAAGAGGTTGATCAAAGCCTAAGCGATATAACTTCAGCCAAAATCGAAGAAATTTTCGGGAAAGATGAGTTTTTTCGGCCAAAGAAGCAGCGCAGGTATCGATCTCTTGTGAATTTATACATGGAGACCAGACCCATCAATGCTGGAAATGGGAAAAAGGTGAAGGCTTGCAGCAAAAACCCTAAATGGGTTTATTCCACCAACCGATCAGGATCGGATAGGAGGCAGCTAGTCTTAACCGGTTCAATAACTAGTACGTAGTAATACCGGATTTTGCTTGCTTTAAAAAAAGCTTCTCATAATTAACTTTCTCTTTCTGTAGAGAAATCTCAAGACCGCGTTATATTAGAATTAATGAGCCTTCTTCATTAGATTCACCTCTCTTTCTTGATACAAACAAGTGTAAATCTTTTTTGCGTGGTCGGTTTGGATTCTTAATGAAGCTTTGGTTCTCCAATTGACCCCTTTCATTTCTGTGATTACTTTTATAATTTTCCGTTTCTTACTAAGATGATAGAGTAGATATATAGAATTTTGTTTTGATATATGCTTTTTCTTTTTCTTTATATAATGAAAACTTGAGCCCGTACATACTGATCAAGTCACAGTGTTCAGCTAGCACTTATTCTAAAATTGCTGTAGCAATTCCAAGCCCGTAGGCTCACGATCAACCAAGTGTGGTACTTGGCAAAATGCTTCTTGTTTTGTGGTAGAACAAGAATGTTTCTGCTGGGAAGGGTTACTTGGGTTTTCATTAGTTAATTCATTGTAATGATTTCTGCCTTCTATATATATATATATATATCCTATTCCATGCTGAATTGGAGGACTTATATATCATAATTAATATCATCCTGGGGAGGGAGGCTCAGGCTTAAGCTCAGGCTCATAGTGTTTGTTTTATGGGTTGAGGTAAGTAAATATTGAATGGGCATTGGTAATGCATGGTTGGTATATATATAATGAATAATGTCTTGAGCAGTATTATTCCAATTCCATGCATGCAGTTGAATAATGAGTAATGCCTATGATAATGCATTAGAGGATTGACGTTGTTTGATTGAAAGTTATGATCATACAAAACGAGGGTAGATATCTGCATATATAATTGTCACTGAAATTTACAGACCTTCGTTTGCCGAGTTCTGGTGTGCATGAATATTTGCAATGGAAAGGCTCATAAGAAGAACACATGTAATAAAGGAAGGAAAAGTTGAACTTGTCAATTCAATTCCTCCTGTTGACACATCCTTCAAACACAAAATGTTTGGCGATTAACAGACTGGAAGGAAATAGTGATATATTGAATTTAGCTCCTAAAGCTCACTGGACATTTGGGTGAATTTGATGCATGGCAAGGCAAGCATTTGATAACTGATAGTCAGAACATTTCATAAAATTTACTCTACATTATATATATTTTTCAACCTAGCTCATATAACATATGTATCGAAATTATGAATATGGATACTGAAACAATTCAGTAAGCTATATATTGATGCTAGAGAGAGATCTATTTGCTGAATGATACATATAACTTTGCTCCTAATTGCTGTATAATGGATTCGTGGTATAGACATATATAGTTGATGGCTCTCGCCTTTGAGTATTTACTCAAATTTCAGTTTTATTCCTAAGCTTGACTGATTCTGGAGTATGCTAATTATTAATACGTATATAAAAATTTATATTAAAATTAATATAATAATATCAATGTGACTTTTACGTATAAATTTACAGAAGTTTTATTAATTGTATGTATGATTAATCAGAGAAGGAAAATAATGAAAAATTAGATAATTAATTTGAAGATGAATTTGATTTAATTAAACATTTAGGAAAAAATAAGTTGAAAACTGAATATAAAATTCAAATATAAGTCGGAGTTTAGGTAAGGATTGAAACACTTTGTTTGTAAAACCTAAGTTCAAATTACATTGCTAGCAATTTTTCTTTAGTAGGTTATTTGTAAGTATTAATATAAACTTTTGTTGAAGCTTATGACATATCTTGACCTTGAAATGAGGTAGCTTTTCTTACCCTAGATTTTTGGTTATCAAAAAGAAAAAAGAAAAGGAACATGTGTAAGATGCATAGTTGTGCCAATATTAGCAATTAATCACAAGCAATGGACTAGTGTAGTGCTTTCATCTCCTCCAACCTCAAATAACAGAGTGCCATTAAGAGTAATTTTATGGCATTTAAACGGGCTGGTTGAGTTTCTAACTTTCTATGACTCTATAAGAGCTTGTTTGAAATATTAAAAATTTTAAAATTTATTTTATTTATAAATAATTTTTTACATAAAACTTGTTTAAAATTGTATTGATTTAAGAATTTAATTTTTTTTTACATATGATCATTGTGCATGAAAAATTAATTTTTTTGAAAACTCTACAATTTTGACAAGATTCGCAAATGACTAATTCTCTTTAAATTTGGGTCAAAATCGAGTACCATATGACAAAGGTCTAACTTGTATATAGCTTTATAATGTGATTCCTTGGTGGTTTTAGAAGGCAAATTTGCAAGAGTGAGTGGGAAGAAAACGATGGAGACGTAGTAAGAGGAAGATCATCGGGCAAGTTAACCACTCATCGCTAGCACCGTCGACTTCTATTTACAACGTGGTTTCATAATGACAATATTCCTCCGAAAAACACATTTTCTTCCTCGGTAACTGCCAAACAGAACCTGGTCAATCTAGATGTACTTTTCTGAGGCCTTAACGTTTTTCAGGACTTGTATGGAGTCAGACATCTAGATGGGCTCGAATAAGAGAATAACATGGCCATTACGGTATTGTCATTGGCAAGGCATCCATGTTCATGTACCTAAGGATACTTTACCGTCTCCAACATATTTGTATCTTATCTTTGCTCAGAATCTCAGTAGGTTCATAGTAGAAGTAGAACATGGAAAAGTGCTTCAGCAAAAGCAAAAGAAAACAAAAAGAACACGGCCAAAGTTGCTCAATGTCAATGATAACTTGTCTGAATCTGAAATGATATTACTAAGGCTGATGCAGGTAAATTGCGAATACGTCAAACAGAGGATTGAAGAAAGGAGCATGTCCTCATATGCCCACACAATACTCGCCAAACATTAAAAATATGTAAATAATAATAATAATAAAAGAAAAAAGAATTCAAGGAGATGGTACAAATTTAGACAAGTGATGGTAAAAGCTTCAATGAAGCAAAAAAGTTGAACTTACTATTATTTGATTTCAAAGTCTATGTTCATGAGTTGAGCAATCTCGACTATGACTATCAACCATAACATTCCTGCCTAATTTTTTAGTAATGCTAATTTCTTTACAAAACATCTTTTTGAAATAATACCAGTTTGAATAATAAGTAGACAGGCATTACTTCCATATACGACATCATGGGTGACAGATTAGTGTAACATCATTATGTTACTAACAATTCCGTAAGATCTTTCTATACATATAAGAATTTAACTATTTTAGGCGAAATATAGCACTGCAATATCCATTGGGCTAAAAACCAAAAGAATTTACTGCTATAATTCCTATTACGAAAGAAATTGTACAATTTTGATTAAAAATAAAATTAAAAAAATTATCTAATAAACAAAGGAAATGTTCCTAGACCACAACCTACTATAACTTAGGGTCAAAATTATCAAGTGAGAAGTTACAAAAGGAAAGGAAAATAACTACTAAGACAAAACTGCAAGTACCAGGACTGCAACACTACACATTTCAACTGTTACCAAGATATAAGTAAATCGCACGAACCAAACAGAGAGGGCAACCGTCTTAAACTGAACATATACAATACAACCCACAACCACTTCATCAAGCAGTTGCTCCCCGCCCTGCTCCATCTGATCTAAAATTCCGACCACGTCCACGGCCCCTTCCCCTTCCACGACCACGGCCTGCAAAACCTAAAAGAAGACAATGTTCACTCAATGAATTTGCAGAATAAAACCTCTAAAGATGGGGTTTCAGAGGATGGAATAAAAGAAATGATAGGATAAAAAAAAAAAAGGAAAAACCAGTTAATAAATTCAGATGAAGTAAATTCTTATCAGCGTCATTTATTAAGATAAGCCATGTAATGTAAAAATCACTACAAACCGGAAAGGAAACTAGATTTCATTGCCAAGCAAACTTACCACGTGGGGCAGGTGGTGCATCATATTCACCATAGTCATAGTAACCAACCGAATGGCCACCATAGCCCCGTCCTCGCCCTCGAAAAGCACGACCCCTTGCGCTGCCACGTCCTCTACCACCATAGCCACGTCCACCATCCCAACCATCTCCATTATATTCCATACCCATATTGTAATTTCCTATGTATTAATAAGCAACTTTAGCAACATCTAAAGTAACAAAACCATATAAAATCTAGACATCCCATCCAAAGCACAAAAAAAAAAGAAAAAAAGAAAAGAAAAGTTCAACAAAGCCTTTCTTGATCATTCTAAATTATGGTCTACTTTGACATAAATGCACCAGAAAGTAGTTAGCAATACCTCTACTCCTGCCCCTTCCACGACCACCACGTCCCCTTCCCCGCATCCTTGGTGAGCCATCTGTATCAGATCATATTATAGTAACTCATCTCATGATAGCCACTCAAGCCTTATGAAATCTTAAACAAGGAACTATTAATTTCACCTCCTTCCTCTTCGTATTCATTTAAAGGTTTTACTTGATCAGCCGGGAGCGGAGGTTGGTATCTGCAAGAGATAAAAAACTAAGAAACTTGCCAATAATGAAGGCTGTTACAGAAACACTAACGTGAGCAGCAGCATGGACATTCCAAAAACACTTCTTTCCTATTACTTTTCGTTGTTGTTTTTTTCTGGTAGGTAGAAAAGGGGCACTGTTTAAGCACTTGGGGAGAGAGAGAGGGGGAAGGAGATCCAACCCCCCCTTCTCCAGGTGCACTTGGTCCCAAGGCAGATGCCACTGTGCTGACACCTTTTTGTGGTTTATTGAGACATGTAAAAATAACAAACTTATGAAAAAACAACCAGAAAATGGAAAAAATAAAGAAAGAATCTCCAAATGTTTTCCTTTCAACACAAATCCGCACAGACATACAATTGATTAGTGATATAGCTCTCTTGAATAGCACCTACCCATATTTACAAAAAGCAGGAATGTAAGTTGTAGTATCCTTTTATCCATGCTAAGATAAAGACATTACCTATCATCTGTTCTCATCTCAAAAAGAAAGAAATGCCGTACTAGTTACCATATATAACAAAACTATATGCTTAGCATTTTATTTTAACCCTGTAGACTGCTACATCCCAAAACAACAACGAAGAAAGACTTAGCAAGCAACAACATTAATTAATGAAAATGTTGAGGAAAAACCTTACACAAGTTCATGTCAAGATAAGCAGCAATTATATCTACCATCAGACATCAGAAGCAGTTATGATCTTAATTCACCAAAATCAAACAAAGCCAGTCCTAACTCATGACCTAGTAGCCTGGCTAAGCAGTAAACTCATACAGAAGTTATCCTCAACACATTATGAATTATAGGTCAAAAAATACGATAGAAGTTTGCAAGTCAAAACAGTATTATACAACATACCCTGTGGAGGATGTATCCAGCTCTTTCTTTGACAAAGTAATGGTGATAATTGAAACATGGCGAGTTGTCTCCAAACTGAGGGGAAAAAGTAACAAAAAGGTCACTCCAATTGATACAGAATTCAAGTATTAAATGCAGATGAGTGAAAGAATCAACTGTGCCATACGGAAGAAGGCCTTCTTCTAGCGGCTCCCACATGTCAGTTATATCAGTTGATCCAATTAAAGTGTTCTGATGCAGACCAACAATCCTTCTCTGAAACAAGGAAACCGATCAATCATAAAATATGAAAAATAAGTGTAGATACTAACATATACACACAAAGAACCTTGCTCTCACCTTGATCAGTTCAGCAATCATTACTGTCTTATTGATAGCTCTGCCCATTGCTTTAAGAACAATTTCATCAGATCCTTTCTCCTATAGAAAATACAAAAGCAGTGTAAGATAGCATGGCTGATAAATTTAGCACTGGCAGAAACTGAATGAAAAAAGATTGTGTAAGAAAAGTGAACATACCAAAATAGAGAGAGAAATCCTATCATCTAAGTAACAAGATGCGGAAAAGGGGTGGAAAAAAAACAGAATATCCGCATGATGAAATTATTTACAACAAACTAATTTTGTGTCCAATTGGGCAAACTGAAGAAAAGGAGAAAGGAAAAATTATTCTCATTATTGATTCAGTACATTTGAAGTCTACAAAGCTGGTAAGTTTTCTGGAGTCTAGAAAGTTGAAACACTCTAACAAGAAGTTGTAACTAGCACTTCTCCTCTTCGCCCGCCCAATCAACCAACCCAAAAACAAACAAAAGTAAACTCTCAGTAACTGACACTGTATATTCACACAGTTCAATAATGCTGAGTTGCAATATGTTCCTTCCAACAAATTCATATTCCCGGTACAGATTGAGAGAATCAGTGGTATAGAACCCAGCCCTCAGGCAAGCCTTTTCTTCACCATAAAAAGTATTATTCATCTCAAAATCTGCTCTTTGCATGTGGATTAATCTGTCTTGCTCTCAGGAAAAAACGGGGGAAAAATAGGAAGGGGTGTGCAAGATGGAGGAGAATACCTGGAGAAGAGTGGTGGCATAGGTAATATAATTCCTCATCCTGCCTTGGGTAGTAATGCGTATCTCGTTCTCGTTTATAGGAGTCTCTGCCTTGGGCTTCTCCACCCTCTGATACCTATCCATCTATTCCCAGGGCCAAAAACAGAAGAGAAAAACAAATATAATAAAAAACAAAACACCAATAACCTTCAAAAATTTCTGACAAACGCAAAACCCAACAAAGTACAATATAAAAAATTTTACACATGAAACACCAATAAACGTAAGAATTCCATTCCAAAAAAAGTACATAAAAACGAGCATTGAACCAGAACATCAAGGAAAGAAAATAATAATAATTAATAATAATAGAGTTAGGGTTCAGACATTGGCCTCACCGTTGGGATGTATTTGTGTTGCGTCTGAGTGTACCTGTCTCAGCAAGTTGGGAGCGAATCTTTGAAGCTTGGCTACAACTCACTCCGTCACTCCCTCCCTCTATCCCTCTCTCTCAGACTCTCTTCTCTTGTCAGCGTGGGGATATGGCTTCGGCTTCTGATTTGAATTTATGCCCCGAAAGCCTCGACTGTGGGGTTGCCCTTAATATATATACCAAGCAGAGAAAACAGGCTGACGAGTAGGGCTATCAGGTCGCGGTCTTATCGCCGACGAGACCGACAAACACAGAATCAATGCCGCGCTTATGGGTGGGCCTTCGCTCCGGGTTACTCTATTCTAGTTTAAATACCTTTCAGAACCAGACCGTTTCTTTACACGAATACGGCCCAAAACAAAATTATTATTAGCAAATAATTCAAACTCGAAATCCATGCTAGGTACACTACAGATCGCGAAATCAACTCAACCAGATTGTCCTAAATAGTTAGGCCCAAATTACTAGGAATACACTTTTATTTTCTTATATATACCATATTTCATTTATACCAAAAAAAAAATATATATATATATATACCATATTTCATTCTCCTAAATGGGTGTAGTCTAGAGTTGGCTGGGGTAATGTTTTCTCCCCTTTGATTCCCTCTTCAGTTTCTTCGAATCCTCCCTGTGCGTTTCTGAAGATAAAACCCACCACGCTACTGCCACCGTCCTCAATAGCGCCCACTCAGTCTAGCTCACCACTAACCAGACTAAAGATGCATGGTCTATTTTTAAAGTAGCCCACATATCACAAGTTGTGCTCTAATTACACTTCTAACAACTCTAGAGGTTACCAGCATGATGACTCGATAGACCTTACCATGTGGCACAAAATGCTTAATTCAAAAACAGTGGTAAGTTCTTATCTCTTTATCTACTTATATAATACCATGTTACATACTTCGATCTCTCCTTCTATCAACAGTGCAAAACCAAACAGCTTTACCTCAATTTATAACGACATTAATTCCAATATAAGTCTCGGGTTAAATGAAGTAACAAAATAATTGTTTCGCACTTTTGATTTGACATGGCTTCGTACATCAAAAAGCACAGCGCGCTCCAGAATGCACTTCACCAACCTTTTATGGTACAACTCCCTACGCATATTGACACTTGAATGATAGAATTACAACATGCATTTTTAACAACCAAGAATAAACAGGACGAGCAGTAGCATGAACGTTAAAAGATACATTGAGATGCACAACTGGTCAAATGATCATAAATATCACCATCTACACAGCAGGGTTTCCGTAATCATATATCTACTACAATTCAGGGATCAAAATTATAAACTAAAACTCAAATTGTGAAAATTAATTCAAAAAAATAAAATATGCAGGCAGCCGTCTTCAAAGGCTGCTGCAATGCCCGTAAGAACTTGTTCATGCTTCTCCTTTAAACTTGGCTTCATATATCTGCGGTTGCTGCCAAAAAAAGAAAAACAACTCTTAAAAAACCACATAGATTACGTGGGTAAATTTGAGCAGCAATTCATTATAAAAATCAACTTCAACATCAAAAGGTCCATCTGATAGTAACTTCAGACATTACCTAACACTAGAGTGTGGCATTCAAATCAAGCTATTTAGAGCTAAATTTGGTTCGATTTTAAGTTTGACTATAACAAATCCGATCCCAATCCAAATCCAAGAACACTTGTGTTTAGCTTGAATTAATTAGTTTGTTTATTTAATTTATTTTCTAAATATTATAGGTATACACAAACACACATTAATGTAATGTATAATAATCGAAGCTCGATTCAGCTCAACTTGGTACCAGCTCCAACTCAAACTGAGACTCAAGCCTTAATATATTTGTTTGAACCAAACTAGAGCCAATACATTAAGCTCGAAAAGTCAGCACAAAAGACATTAGGGAACTTAGGAGAATAAATGAATTACCATGTAGATAGCTGAAATCAACCTGCGTGCAAACCATCTCAAGTGCATTGAACGTTGAGCAGCACTTGCAGCTTCAACTGTTTCAAACCTCAAATAGACAAAACCAGCACTTCTTCTGTACGCAAGACAAACCAATAAAAGAATTGGAACAGCACAATTCATACAATGGTAACATGAAATTGAAGTAAATAACAAGATCGAACTATACATGAAGACCCCAATACTGCTAAGCATTAGTACTTACTTGTCAACATAAATATGCTTCACCCGGCCAAACTTGGAACATTCTTCCTCTACATCCTCTTTAATGTCTACATCAAAATCTGGATCCATCTGCATTGTTATATGATATTAGATACAGCACTTCTGCAAATGAAATAGCACATGGCAGAAATATATCAGTTAATTACAGACCTCAGTCGTTGGATCAAACATATTCTTCAAGAGTAAACACTCGCTGGGGCTTCCTACTGGTTCTGCCACTGGGGTAGGCATAATTTGCGTTGGGAGAGCTGGTGCAGGTATTATACCCGGACCACCAAAAGGCAAGCTAACAGCCTGTTGAGGAGGAGCTGACCCATTTGAAATGGGCACCCCAATAGACCCCGCAATACTGCAGTATTGAATTTTCATTAAATTGATGAACAAGGTAACCAGATATAAAAGAGGAAAAAGTTATAGACAAACCTTGTGGCAATACCAGAGCGATCCAGCTTTTGCATAAGCAATGCTCTTGATTGGGCATTTAAAGCCTGCATAGAAAATTATACTACATGAGCAAGGACTTGTTCATTACATGAGAATCCACTAGCATTTCAGCTCCAATCACCACCAACAGTAACACCCCCCAAAAAAACATCCAAGCAAGGAAAACAAAGGGGGGGAGGAGAGAGCAATTGGCTCCCCAGAGGCCCCAAATAAAATAAACACAAAGTTCAAACAGTAAAGAGAGACAAAGAGAAAGCAATTTTGGTTGTGAACCAGATCAGGGAAGAGGGAATGCATCCCTCCATCTATAATCTAAACCTTGTGGAATCTAAAAAAGCAACACAAAATTAAGAAGTCCTTAGAATTTGTTTGACGTCTTTATTTACGCCATTACACCACAGGAGTAATGTCTTTCACAGCTTCATTTGACTCGAGAATTAAAGGAGGGAAAATGCTCAAAGGCTAAATTTTTTTTTTGGCTGAACTTTAATACACCTTTCTTTCACATATTAATATGTTATCATTCTTCACAAACTTAAAGGTAGAATTGTTATTGGTATTGAAGTAATATGAAACAACAACTTCCTGCCAATCAACCCTCTAAGAACCTTTAAGGATAATCATCCACAAAAATTTTAGCAACATACCAATCCACCTTCATCATCATCAAAGTCTGCAGATTTAGCACTTGCATCTTGTGTTCCAACATGATCTGTTACAGACGAAACCTGTGTAGAATAAACAGCATTAATCACAAAAAAAAAAAGGCTAGAAAAGTGATAATCAACAACTATGGACACACACAAAGTGGGAAACACCCAGAGTTGCATACACAGACATCTCTACCTTAATTGTTCGGCCAGCAATCTCTAATTTTCCATTCAAACTCTGTGCTGCCTTGGCGTGTTCGAGATGGGCAAACTGTCCAATAATTAATACAAATAACGGGTAAATAGCAGTGTTATTACCAGAATCAATCTTTTCCAAAGTCAATCAGTTTTAGTAACTAACTTGAACAAAACCAAAACCCTTGCAATGTCCTGTCTCCAGGTCAAGAGGCAGTTGCACAAGCTCCACTGGACCAAATGGCTCAAAAATCTATACCAACAACAATAAAGATGTTAGAAGTTGATAAATGACACACTATTAAATCAAGATCCTGATTAGTAAAAGCCCATCCACAAACTGTAGATACAATAATACATAAGAAAACTACTTAGCTGACACATGCACTATGACAACAAAATAATGTGCATTTATTTTCCTCCCAAACCAATCAGACACTAAGCTTGAGAACAGAACCAAATACCTCTCTCAACTGACTTTCAGTCATGTTGAAGTGAAGATTCCCCACATACAGTTTTCTATCAACTGCTCCATATGGTCCTGTAACACCAGCACCTCCACTGGAAGCATTAGATTGAACGAGGTTCTTTTCAGCCTCAGAAGGTTTAACCATTACAGGCTGTCCAAGAAGCAGTTGGCCAGAGAGAGCGATTGCCATTGGTACAGACATTGCATCAAAAAATTCAATATACCTGCAGTCTCGTCAAGAACTTGCATCAAGTTTTCAGAACTATGAAATACATACAGATGCAATCAAAACTTACAAAGCATACAGCAAAGAGATGAAGGGAAACAAAAACTCAAGTGCAGACAGCTCAAGCTGAGTTTCTTTTGATGTATCTGACTCATGTAAAGAAAATGTTAGCATGTCATAATAAAAATACAAAACTAAGGAATATATTATATTGACAGTCCAACCAAAAAAGAATAAGCAAGACCATATGAGGATAGTGAAACACAGAGGAACCATTGGGATAGGAAGGATTAATTAATTAGCATGTGCTCTCATTCTGTCCTTCACTTTATGTGCTCGTGTGCCAGTGAAACCCCAATAAGAAGACTCCAACTTAATGCTGGCCCCTTATAGCAAAATATATGTCAAACTAACTCCAAAAGCTAAATGACACCATATCCAAAATAATGTTTTCTATCCTTCCACACCCAGACACCTCCTCCAAAAAGAAAAACAAGGGAAAAAAGGGAAAGAAAAGGAGAAAGTCCCTGCTATACAGATTGATCATTAATCTTTTGAAAATCCAAACCAAGAACTTGCATGAATGACTTTCAATTCATAAAGGGAGGAAAATAAAATAAAAAGGCTCATCAGCATAAGAATGAAATCCTCACTGTACGGCAAACGTAGAGGAAGAAAAATGGGAAAAGGACCAAAAAAGCAAAACCAGGATTATGTCATCTACCTTGAGTACGCAGCATGAATTGATTAAACATGAGTGCAAGGTATTCCCATCATCCCTCATCATTATCGCAATGCTAGTCCATTTAAGAATACAGTTAAAGATGATTCTTGGAAGTTTATATCCTAATACCACAATAGCACATGCATATAAATGAGTTATTTGATAAGATAGCACATACCCAACTCCTTTTGACCGTCTTGAGTTCCTATCCATGATCAGACGGACATCCCTCACCTGAAAATAGGGCACATTAAAACTACATAGAACAGAGGAAAGGTCACATGATAGAGGCAGATGCAAGACATTCACACTAAACATGCGAGTACCTACTTTGGGTTGTTCAAAATATCATCAAATAACTCTTTCTTATTCTCTGACCACACATAAACAGAATGTTGAGACACAGGAAAGTCACTACACTACTCAAAACTAAGGGCAGAGGAACATTTACCGCAACAGAAACCAAATGTATCTCAATTCTCAGTAACATGCATTTCTTATGCTTGAAACACTGTCTCAATCTGTATGATTGTTATCGTGTATTATTGTAAATTGAATAACGTTAATATACTAAAATATGGATTTAAGATATAACAATGGCAACAGATATCATCTCTCACTAGCAAAAGAGTGCCACAAGAAATAGATAAATTAACCATTGCTCTGCAAAGTAATCAACTGACCTTGCCAGCTTTTGAGAAGAATTCATAAACATCTTTCTCTGTTGCCTTCAGGGGCATCTATAATTATCACAACAAAATAATCAGATATGGATGCAAAATATCTGAAAAACGTTGCACCTTATAATACTTCAAACATAAAAGGAGAGAGGGCCAATGCATTGACCTGGTATGCAAAAACAGTTCTCTGATCCCTTTCTGGATCTGCCTCCGGCTCCACAGTATCTTTCTTGTCCCTAAATCTCCTGCGATTCAAATATGATTCAACAATAAGAGGAAAAAATATATAGAGAAGTTTCGCTTCATTATATTTGATATTCGTATGGTATATCTAGCCACACTTCCAAACGTACTTGTTTAATAATATTAAAGTCAAGAACTGTACTTCATCATAAGAGGGAGTCAGTGTCCCATTTCTTTCTCTATTTATCAATATGTGTATATATATGTAAGCATACACACCAGCGATTCAGGTAAGTAAAAGGGTGAAGGTTCGGATTTTAGACATGCAAACACCATAATCAGATGCAATAGACAATAAGCAAGCTAAACTGCACAAAACCAATCCTGAAATCAGATTAGAGGAAACTTTGTTCGGCTATGCAAAGTTTGGGTTTGGGGTGTTTCTTTCCCCTAGTAAACGCAATTTGGAAGTAATTAAAAGGATGCAACCAACACTCGTAATTGGCATATCATTAGGCACACTACCATGGAAAAAAGATAATGGAAAATACAACCCACAAAAAGAAAAGGGATTGTAAAGTTGAACCAGCTCCATAGCCCGCTATTCACCCAATAATCAAGTGAAAAACATAATAGAATTCAAAATCTCATGACCATTACCTGTTATCTCTCGTGTCTAATTCTCGCTCTCTGTCTCTATCTCGATCGGGACGACTTATGCTTCTCCTGGACCTCTCTCTTTCCTCCCTCTCCCTCTCCTTCTCCTTCTCCCTTCTCTCCCGTTCTCTTTCCCTCTCCCTGTCCCTCTCTCTCCTCTCCCTCTCTCTTTCTTTCTCCCGCTCCCTCTCTTTATCCCTTCTTTCTCTATCCCTCTCCTTATCCTTATCCTTATCCCTCTCTTTCTCTCTTTCCTTCTCCCTATCTCTGTCTTTGTCCCTGTCCTTCTCCTTACTACTCCTCTCTCGCTCTCTTTCTTCGTCCCTCTCCCTACCACTCCTATGCCGCTCCTTTTCGCGACTAGACCGTTCTCTGTCGCGGTCATCACGATCCTTCCTTGTTCCATTCTCATCGTCGCCTCTGGACCTCTTGCTCTTCCTGTCTTCACCATCCAGATCCTCGTCGACCTCACGCTTCCTGTAACTCCTTTCACTCTTGTCACTGCTCTCCTTCTTCCTCTTCGTCGAATCTCGATCTTCCAGCTCCTCTACTGTCTTCTCTAAGTAATCGTACTCGTCGAATTCCATTTGTTCCTACAGATTACACTCCTAGGTTTTCCCCACTCTCTCTCTCTCTCTCTGTCCCTAGCTATGCAAACTTGTGAACAGAACGTTCCGAGAGCTGTCAAAACCCTGTACTTAGATTCCAAGAAGATGAAGTCGAGAACTGGAGAGGACCGGTAACGCTTCACTAAGCGTTCTGAATTTCTAGGGTTTTGGGGGTTTTCTCTTTCCGATAACAAAGAGGGTTTGGTTTGGTTGGTTACCCCCGTCTCCGTAATCTAGAAGCTTAAACTCAGACCCGAAATATAAAATACATCAAAAATAAAAAATAAATAAATAAAATTGGAGGAAATACACACATAAAACG
Source organism: Cercis canadensis (assembly GCA_003255065.1). Classification (NCBI taxonomy): domain Eukaryota; kingdom Viridiplantae; phylum Streptophyta; class Magnoliopsida; order Fabales; family Fabaceae; genus Cercis; species Cercis canadensis. The sequence continues at coordinate 709,635 of QAOA01001205.1, forward strand.
GAAAAAAAAAAAAGTATTCCAATAACTTGGTGAAAGAGAATAATTTATAAAATGATTAAAATATATTTTAAATATTATATAATTATTTTTTGTATACATAATTATTATGTATAAAATTATATTTATTTATATATGATTATTATATTTAAAACAAAAAATAAATGTAATACCTAAAATTCTATTCTCGTCATTTTTTTGAAATTTTAAAGCTTGAGAATAATTTTTAACAAACTGATCCCCATGCTTAATTCCGCATCAACGCTATCTCCTACCGTGATAAAGGAGTCCGTTTTCTTTATGAAGGAAAGAATCCTATGAAGGTCATTTTCATGAGATTTATTCAACTTCTCAAGGAATATGATCGTCAGAATATCAAATCCTAATAACCTTAGAATAAATGACCATGGCAGAAACATCATATAGAAGAAGAAATAAAAGAAAAAAAAAAAACAAATTGCTAGTTTACTAATTGCAAGATTTATTGGACAATTAAAAGATTAGTAGGATAATTACATTAATGCTGGACCCGAATCCAATCATGTCACTTGAGTTATGTTGCTCAGATCTAAGCCGTACATTTCATTAAAGTTTATCTAAACCATTAAAATACATTAACATTTAATGGTTGTGATGAACTTTAATAAAATGTACAGCTCATATCTAAACAACATGACTCAAGTAACATAACAAAATTCAAATCCATTAATGCTACAGATAAAGCAAACATTTTAAGTGATGAAATCAAACAAGAAATGATAGAGGTCAAGTAGTTGAAATACATGATAATGTAGCCAAATTACTTTATCTAATTAACAAGCATTTTATAGGAATCCTATTACAAATGCAAGAAAGATCCTCATAAGTATTAAATAATTTAAAATGTCCTAAGTTATTAAATTTTAGATGGTATAAAAATGTTTTCTTAATTAAACTTTATTATAGAATTGATAATTTACAACCATATTGGTACTTTATAACATAACTTTCTAAATTATTCGCATAACGAGTTAGAGAAGCTCTTAGAAAATAGTACAATAATATAGTCATTCATTAGACATAAATTACCTTCGGAGATTTAATTAATAATATACATATAGAAGCTTTCACTTTATGTCAAGACATTAAATTAAGACACAAAATTCAAAAAGAAGACAATACATGTAAGAAAGAATTAGAAGATTTTTGTTGGCAACATGACTACTAAACCACATAAGCTCCTTCAACTAGAAAAAATAGACCAATAAAAACTATAAAGAAAATAATTACCCTAAAAAATTAGTAAAATGATACCCAAAACCTCTTCCTAACATAATTCAACCTCAAAAGAAAAATAAAACTTAAAATATAATATAAAAAAGTGTTAAATTCAAGACTCAAGTATGTTATAAATGTGGAAGAATAAGACACTTTAATAAAAATTAGCCTGTTAAACAAAGAATCAATAAATTAAATCTAGATGAGGAAATTAAAATACAATTAAAAAAATTATTCTTAGAATAATTTCAATAAAAAAAAAAAAGATGAATTTGAAAAAATTTATGTTATGCAAGAAGACTCTCAAATAAAAGAAACAATATTGATCAATCCAGCCTAAATGAACCATACAATATTGATAAATCTAGTGTAATATGTGAACATTGTAAAGAATGTAGGGCAGGCAAAAATTGTAAAGGAAATAATATTAATGTCTTAACTAAAAACTCTAATCCTAGATAACATTACAACTCATAGATAAATTAGAAGATCCAAATCTAAAAAAATATTACTTAGAACAATTAAAGAAAGAGTTAAAACAAGAAGAAGAAAAAGAAAGAATATAACCTTATAATTTAGGAAAAATATTTGAAAATTTTCAAAACAAGCCATTCACCAGTCAAACTACTATTTATGACTTACAATATGAAATAAAGCAACTAAAAGAAGAAATTAAAGAATTAAAACTAGAAGACATTGAACTAGAGGCACAAATGATACAATATATTAGTGAATTTAAAAACAAATCCTTTTTTACTAAAAAAAATAGAAGAATAATCATAAAATACTTATTTAATGTTATTCATATACAATATCATAAATGGTACTGTCTAATTAATTTAGTCATTACTAATGACTTTAACAAAAGTTTAATAGCATTAATAGATTCAAGAGCTGATCAAAATTGCATACAGGAGGAATTGATTCTAACCCAATATTATGAAAAAAACGTCAGAAAAATCACATGGAACCAATGGAGTAAGATTGCAAAAAAAAAAAAAAAAAATCATTGTAATTTGAAATACGTGTATTGTTTCTACGCTCCTAATCGTAGCCTAAAACACTGAGTCAATCTGAAAACCACATTGTATCAAATAAAACATTGTAGGCAATTTTATATTAGTGTGAAGATTATAATGACTTTAAATTTGTTCTGCAGTGATAATGAAACTCTATACATTATAAAAATAAAAGCGAGGCATCATCAAATTTGTTAAGATGGCACAACATTTAGGTTATTAAAATATGTAAACTATCGGAGATTTTATAATATCACATGGGTATGTCATATTATATTGACATAATAAACATACGTAATTTTTATATTTTATTAAATATAAATATAATTTATTTTATTTTCTCAAACAAACTTAAAAACAATTGACTTATATCATTCACATATTAATTATTCTCATATAATATGACATACTACATAAATATTAAAAGTATTTAAGAAACCTCCTTAAACTATTGATTCATTGCGCAAAACTATTTACATAAACCCCAGATTAAATTTAAACCCATATCAAGAACCCATATAAACCAGAGAATATTGTGTTTCAGCCTGGCCTGGGTCACGGATCACAACGGGGAAGGATCATAAGTCATAATTCACAATTATCCCACAAAGAAAGCCTCTTATAACGTACATTCATCCGTGGCAGACTATTGTGAGGGTGAGTGATATATAGAAGACACAAGGGATTACTAGACTTGTAATTACATCATAAGGTCTTAGCTCTTCCTTCCCCTCATTTGAACAGAACTGTAAAATCGACGAACAATATTGTGAGGGTGAGCAATATATAGAAGAGAAAAGGGATTACTAGACTTATAATTACATAGTAAGGTTTTAGCTCTTCTTTCCCCTCATTTGAACAGAAACTGTAAAATCCAAGAACAATCTTGGTATACAAATTTTATAAGGTGGTTCAGACTGTCACTGTTCCTATCACCAGCTACGACATCCACGCTCATGCAAGATAACTACTAAGAATAATGACAATAATCATATCTTAACTAGCAGATCCTGCTTACCGCCTTTACCCTATTCTATTCAAAGGAATTCTCTCATTCAGTCCAGCAACCCGTTCCACAGGAGAAATCAGTTGCGGCATCGTCATTCCCCCCGAAACAATGATTTCTGCATTTGCATCAAAAAACGTGTTATTTTTCTAAGGACAGAGAGAGAATAGAAGAATTGGTATTTGATAAGAACAGTACTAGCACATTTAGGCAGCAAATGACAAAAAGTCTGCTTGGTGCGCAGAGACGTAAAGACTAAAGAGAACATCACATACCAACATTTCATTATTTGCGGCAAACAAACATTGCTGAACAAACAGAAAATATATATCCATGCTTTTTTATACAATAAAAACTAACCCCAAAATAAATCCATACCTATGCCTTCCCGAATGGAGAGATTTGGTCTTATAATCTCTTTGGAGTTGACCAAAAATATATCACCAATATACAAATGGTTTGTAGGGACGAAGACACTACATAGCTCTTCATCTTCATTATCTTTCTGTGAAGGAGAAGAAAGAAAGATAGAATTGAAGATTAAATATATAAAACAGAGCAGACAAAACTACAGTGGTTGCCCTGTAATCTATGTTTCTTCACCAACCCTATCAAAGCAGGTGATGCAACACATTGAAGCACGTGTATATGTAAAATGGAATCCTTGTGATACTGCTTATAGAATAAACAAAGTTAACTCCAGATCTAGCAGATCATGATTAATTACAGGTCATGTAAATAAACACAAGACAAAAGAAATACATGGATAGCCCAGATTAAAAAAAAATATTACATAAACTTCTAATTGATCCCCTTTTCTTCAAATGCTATTAAAATCAAGATCATTTAACCAATGATCTGATGGTGTGGTGAGCTCCTCACAACTACCATAATATATGTAGCAATAATGAGTTGTGTGTGTCCACATACTCCAACATCATCTATATACTGATTATATGCCAAGTAAAAGCAATAAAAAACTAGAAAATGGAGAAGTTTAGTTGTCACTCAAATTAAAGTAGGGGAACTAACAGATGTTCAAGTGTTCAACATAAATATGAGGGCCTTGGTATACAGATTTAGAGATCGAGACTTAAGAGTACCTGTAGGGTGACGGTTGATGTAATAAAGCCAAAAGCATATTCACCCACTCTTGGGTGACGGATAATTGCTACCTCTTTAAAGGCTGTGGTGTTTTGATCTGTGAAGAAGACAAAATATTATGACAAATAGTTGCAGGATTGACCACTCTATCAATAATATAGATTAGTCACAACTCAATGTGAAAGGGATATTAACATAAAAGAACAATTTGAGGCATGGCTCAGTCAGATCCCAAAAATGAGTAACCTAATTAATCCTGTGCATTATTAGTATCATCCAAAGTCAACTGACAAAGAAAATATCTATTCAGAATCAGAGATTTTTTCCTCCTAGCTTTACACTTAAAAAAACATGAATTACTAGTTTGATGCTATAGTTTCCAGGCTTTTGATTTTAATATTCAATGCAGTAAATTCAATCAAGCAAAAGCAAGTGCATGTATTTAATTAGTTATGTTGATTTGAATATATGCTATTGACACTAAAAATTTCGCCACAACTGCTGCCATCATACCATTAATGTTAGAGATTCATCATCACCAAATCCACCCACAAGATGCTTTCCAGTGAAATTCCTCATATTATACTTCTTTCTGAATCTAATGATTACACATAAAAGCAGCTAGTTTTTTTTTTAAAAGAAAAAAAGGTTTGTAAATTCAGAGCATATTCTGCAGTTTATCTTTTTTCTAAAATAAATAAATAAAAAAGAAGCTGGCTACATCTTGTAACATCAGTAATTACACAATGTATGAAGTCATCCAACAGATTGTATCTCCATTTTGAGGATACATGTCCTCATCTTCTGTGAATTCACAAATCCACTATCCAATCACATTATATTATTACCAAGCAAACATGGACCTGATTGAACATACCTGGAGATATCGCAGCACTAATCTGTTTGGATGCAGAGTATATATGCTTAACAAAGGGCATTCGCTTTATAAACCACTCTCCAATCCAGAAGACAGTGGCACCCATCCATGATGAAACAAAAACACCAATAAGAAATACAAAAACGAGAGATGTGACAAAACCAAGTCCTGCACCGCAAACCAAGAGCCACACATCAAATCCAGAATGAAATGTTGGGTAAAATAGCAATACAAGTGCATGCATTATTGTCATGTAGAAAAATGAAAATGCCCCAGTCAACCGTAAATTTTTAGAAGGACAATTGTAATCATTAGAACCATTGTTAATAATAATTAAAAGGCAATGTAAATAACTCACCAAATATATCAATGCCAAGCCTTGAGTACATTGGACTAAAGAAACCATCAACAAACTGAATAAACCACCAAGTAATAAAAAAGGTAACTGCAACTGGAAAAAGGACTACACTGCAAATTCGAAATTCAAATGAATAATCAGACCTAGGATAATGCTAGAAATTAGTTATCTCAGTAAGCAGTCTAATAGTTACCATCCAGTCATAAACTTCTTTGAGAACCAACTCTGGAGAACAAAGCAGCAAGCCTGATCAAAAAGTCAAGTACAGAAAAGAGTCAATAGCAAGACAAGTAGACTATCTCATGAATCAACTTGAAACTCACTATAGTACGAAAGAAAAAGAAAATGAAAGTCACTATATATCACATCAAACAAGATGCACAGGAAGTAATCAACTGTTCTCCTTTAAACTTCACCCACAGTGTCTAGAAATCCTCATCATATAAAGCAGGACCATCATTTTTATATGAGAAAATATTGGCATTGAATAAGTTAGTCTTGAATCCCAAAGCCAAGCAGTCATGTGTCCTTTTCCTGAAGCAGAGGGGCAGAAAGGTCCTAAAGCAATCCAAATATCTAGAAAAGTGACATGATTCATTCGCTGTAGGTACCACCATAACATATTCCCCTCTAGTAGAATAGCTCAGGAATGTGCAAAGCAAGAACTAAGTGTCTCTGCAGCTAATATTTGACTAAGGGAGATAAATTTCATGCTACCTATAACATGGAGACTTGGGGACTAATTTATAACTGTACACAAGGCCTAAAGGCCACATAGAACATCTGACATATTAGCCACTGCTTGAAAAATGCATGCCCATAATGTGATAATCAAGTTAGAAAGTATGCTTATTCTCTCAATCTTCCACAATTCAACCAACTTACAAGGGCAAGATTTTGGTCAAAGACAACCTAAAGGAAGCATAGAACATATGGCTTATGTTTATATAATTCTAACCAAAAAAGGTATTACTTTCCCACATCTTTTGATCATGTTTGTATGCCTTCACTGCCACATGCATTCCGAACAATTTACAGAAAGAAAACAACCTACTAGCGTTTGAATTTACATAATTTAATGATCCCAGATTAGAGCCGCAATCTTACTCATGAGGGTGAACCGCATTATATTTCCCAACATCTTGCTCATAAGCCGATTAGATTGGGACTTCTTATATAACACCCATGTACTAATTTGTTTTATTATTAATAAAATCCATTGCTTGTCAAATACATAAAATGTGGATCCTTCATTTAGAGTGTATCACAAAGTCACGCGTTTTTAAATCACTGCAAGTAATAACAATCAATAACGTCTCCTTATTTCGAAACAAGCATATATTTCTTAGCTGTCAGTCTCTTAATTAAATCATTCTAAATTTTTTCTCCCCAGTTTCCCCAGATTCTAAAACTGTCACTGAGCCCGGAAAGATATATTTCCAACTTGGAACAGCGCCCTTGGCTCTTTGGTTATCGGAATGTCATAGATTTACAGATTAAACCTAGCATTTTCATGGAGTCCATACAGCATAATAGAAATTTGAAATTATTAAAAAATGAAATCAAATCCTAATGCAGTTAAACTCTTCAGACCCAACACATTGTAACGGGAAATGAAAAATTACAATAAGAAAGATCCATAAACTCGGCCCTAATTTTCAAGTGAAAAAAGATAGTCAACGGGGAAGATAATAAGGGAGGGGGGAAGAAAAAAAGAAAGTGGTTGATGGTTATTGACTGAAATAAATCGAACCTTACGAGTGGAAGAGTTGGGAGAGCTTGGAGGAGACTTGGCTGGATCTTCGGGATCGTCGCCGGCGGCATTTTCACCTTGACTCAGAGGAATTGACGTTGATTCCTTTTCCTCGGCCATCTTCAATTGCTGTTACACTTGACCGAGAATTGGAGGATCCGTCGGAGTAGGAAGGTGGAGTAGTGAGTTGAGGATGGTTAATTTGGCTGATAATGATACCCACTTGGATAGTAAGCAACAAGTAACTAGATAATTTGCATCACCAAGCAATGTCACGACTCACGTGGCGCGTTCCATGATGCCCTTATTTTGCTAAATTTTCCTGCATCTCTCCATTTTCTAATATTATTTTTATTTTTCTTTCTTCTTTTGTCTGCCGGTGTTCACTGTTTAGTGTTTAGCTGTTAAAGAGATTTTATAATATTATATGAGTATGTCATACTATAATGATGTAACAATCATATGTAATTTTTTATTTTATTGAATATAAATATAATTTATTTTATTTTTTTAAATAAATTTAAAAACAGTTAATTTATACACATATCATTCACATATTAACTGATTTCATATAATATGAATAAATGTTATTTTCTTAATTATTATCAAAATAATTTTACATTATTAATTTATGAACTTTTGTATTATAATATACTGTTCAAGTGAAAGCAACCTCTCAATCTCCTTACCTAACTTGAAGATAAGACCATTCATTTATAATTTAGTTGAAATCATTAAACTAAAATCAAACTCATACATATGTATAGTCTCCCTCTTTTAAGTTTTAACCTTCAAGACAAATATTGTAACAAAAAATAGCATGCATCACATAAACCTCTATTTAATAAGGATTATTTTGTCACTTTGTGCAAAATGGTTAGAATATCTTATCAAAAATAATATGCATTATAAGAATCACTATTTTTATTTCTCTAGAGGAGAACCAAGGTATAAATAGAAACACTAGTCATTACTTTTTATTCTAATAATTATTATTTCATGGACCAAAATTTTAAATGAATTATTATGATTCAGATACAAGTTAATTTATTTTAGCATTATTAATTTTAAATCTAACTTATTTAAAATGAAGGCTTAACTCATACAAGATCGAGACATAACTTGAATTTTGAAATCTATTTAAAATTGAGCTTTTTCCACGGTTCAATTTTAATTTATTTTATATTTTTATTTAATTTTTCTATTTAAAAAATAACAAAATAATACTAATTAAGCCGGACTCATACTTTAAAAATTAAGCCCAATCAAATTAGGCCTAAACCCCAATGACGCTCCAAACTTCCCAACCAAAACGAGAGTACCTACTACCTAGCCAGCGCCTTAAGAAAAAAAATTCACGTGAATTCAAGGGCATCACTTGTAACTTCTCTCGCAAGTCGCATCGATTCGCCACGTGGTCGAAGAGTGCCAAGGAAGTTGTCTGTGGTAGCCGTCGGAATATAGTCTATTAATCTAACGGTTCTCACAAGGACACATCAATGGCGCCAAGAGCATGGCGCGGAGGTTGTGTTCCTACAAAAATCTAGATAGATAAACCATCAATAATAATTAATTTCCTCCTTTATTTTGAAAGAGTGGTCCCCCACCCGAACTGCGTCGCCAGATCACCCCCATTTACCCGCCACCACAGCCCCCAGACACAAGACACTCAAATATCGCTCCAAAAAGAGTAAAAGCATTTGAAGCTCTTCAAACTCAAAGGGCGATCTGGCGGGAAATTTTCAAATTGCATTTCTCTAGAGGGAAGGCTCACAAAGTATACAACCCTAATTTCCAAATTGTAGACCCCACTCCTCAACAACCTTCTACTATATATTGACGCACAATCCTCTCACCCCATCTGTGCGCCAAACCTGTTTGAAGAAATTCTTCACTGAGAGATACACTAATCAGTTGTCGAGAAAAATGTACGTGATTAAGCGAGATAGCCGTCAAGAAGCGGTGCATTTCGATAAGATAACCGCACGCTTAAAGAAGCTCAGTTATGGGTTGAGCACTGAGCACTGCGATCCGGTTCTGGTGTCACAGAAAGTCTGCGCTGGTGTCTACAAGGGTGTTACCACTAGTCAACTTGATGAATTGGCTGCTGAAACTGCCGCCGCCATGACTGCCAGCCACCCTGACTACGCTTCTGTGAGTTTTTGCTGTTGTTGTTTTTTTTTTTTATATTTGCCTACAAAATTTTGATTGCCCGTAGTTTTGGATTCAGTTTGATTTCACCTGGTCTCGATGCCTTTTATAATGGATTATGTCTGCATCGGTTATAATTCTCCAATAAGTTATAGGGTTCACGAGGCTAGAACACCTGATGAATTATTGAAATTAATGGTTTATATGACGACCTCTTATCAATTATATATGCTTGTTTCCATGTCTATATTTGATGCAGTTGGCAGCTAGGATCGCTGTTTCCAATCTTCACAAGAACACAAAAAAATCATTTTCAGAGACGTAAGTATGACAGAAAATTATATACATGTTTAATTTATTCAGACCAGTAAATCGGTGTTCACCATAGTGAAACCGTGATGCAGGGTCAAAATCATGCGCAATCATTTTAATGAGAGATCTGGGCTGAAGGCTCCTCTAATCGCTGATGATGTCTATGAGATAATTATGAAGGTATTTTGCCTTAATTTCTCTTTCATATTCAATATTTAACATTAATCGTATTTGAATTTGTGTGTTGTATTCTTGCTTAATCCTACTCATAGTTTGTGAATCCATACTCTGCATCACAACGATTGCCCTTATTTGGAATATTTTGACAATTGGGTAATGTTTCAAATCTAATTACAATTGAAAGAAATATCTGTTGTAGTGGACTGGTTAATATGGGGGAGAAGTGACTTGTTCCATGAGCTTCAAAGAGACTATGGGCCTTATAGTGTTTATATTTATCGACCATTAATCAGAAGGCCAGATTATTTGTTTCATTTTCTTCTGGTGTACAATTTAGAACCCTTTTTAACTTTTGCTTAATTGTTATTCATCTGTTTGACTTCATGGTTTTCTGTTTGGTTACAGAATGCTGCTCGTTTGGACAGTGAGATCATCTATGACAGGGACTTTGACTATGATTACTTCGGTTTCAAAACTCTTGAGAGGTCCTACCTCTTGAAGGTTCAAGGAGAAGTTGTGGAAAGGCCTCAGCACATGTTGATGAGGGTTGCTGTGGGAATTCACAAGGATGACATAGATTCTGCTGTCAAAACTTACCACATGATGTCCCAGCGATGGTTTACTCATGCATCTCCAACCCTTTTCAATGCAGGAACCCCAAGGCCTCAAGTATGTTCACAATTTATGCTCCTGCCCTCTCTCTCTCCACCCTATCAGTTATTGTCCCTGCTGTATCATTGAGTGTGAGACTGAAACAATATAGTGGATTGGTTATTTGAGAACTCATTTAGGTGGCTTTGTTTATGTGCTTTGGCAGTTGAGTAGTTGCTTCCTTGTGTGCATGAAGGATGACAGTATAGAGGGTATATATGATACTTTGAAGGAATGTGCTGTCATTAGCAAATCAGCAGGAGGAATTGGTGTCGCTATTCACAACATTCGAGCCACGGGCAGTTATATTTGTGGGACAAATGGAACATCCAATGGTATAGTTCCAATGCTGCGTGTGTTCAATGATACTGCCCGCTATGTTGATCAAGGTGGAGGCAAGAGGAAAGGTACATCTACATATATACATAGAAAACACACACAAATACACACATTTCCTATTTAATACATGCTTGAAGATTGTGTTTCCTAACATATTATGTGCTTCTTGTAGGTGCATTTGCTGTGTACTTAGAGCCGTGGCATGCTGATATATTTGAGTTTTTGGACTTAAGAAAAAATCATGGAAAGGTATGAAGATGATCTTTGGGGGTAGCGCTGTAGTTGAGCTGCGTGCCACAGTTTGCTCTGCTTTGGCTCATAGAATATATGAGCCAAGCTTGGCTTGTTTTACTAAACAGGCCTTTTGATATGCTCAAGCTTTTTCATTTATATGAACTGAGCTGAATAGCTCATGAATGGCTTGATTCATTTAAACCCCTACTTGGGGAACTGTGAACAATCTTCTTTAGTCTTTTATTATCACCATGTATTGGTGTCACACTTGCAGGAAGAGCATCGTGCTCGAGATCTGTTTTATGCTCTCTGGATACCTGATCTCTTTATGGAAAGAGTTCAGAGTAATGGACAATGGTCATTGTTTTGCCCCAATGAAGCGCCAGGTTTGGCAGATTGTTGGGGTGAAGAATTTGAGAAGCTGTACAATCGGTATGAAAGAGAAGTAAGTTCAATCTTGACATGTAGGCTTTATTTTTGCATGTTTCAGAATGTGCTTTATATCAACTGTGATTTGTTTTATGCATAGGGGAAAGCAAAGAAGGTTGTCCAGGCACAGAATATCTGGTTTGAAATTCTGAAGTCCCAGATAGAAACTGGAACCCCTTACATGCTTTTTAAGGTAATCTACTCAACATGTTTGACTTTTTAGATGAGTTTCTGCTTCAATGGATTTTGTATTTAGCGTTTTCTGCTCCATCTAAATCTTTTATTTTCTTACTTCTAGGACACTTCCAATAGGAAAAGCAACCAGCAGAATCTGGGTACAATTAAGTCTTCAAATTTATGTACTGAGATAATTGAGTATATAAGTCCAACAGAAACTGCCGTGTGCAATCTGGCATCAATTGCTCTACCACGATTCGTAAGAGAGAAGGTCAGACATATCTGGCATGCTTTCTGTATTAGACTTGCAACTATTTGGTTTCTAGACCAAACTTGTTCTTCCTGATCTGCAATGCATTATTTTGCTTACCATAGGGTGTGCCAATGGAATCTCATCCATCTAAACTTGTTGGAAGCAGAGGCTCCAAGAATCGTTACTTTGATTTTGACAAACTAGCAGAGGTACAGTTTCATGTTAAGTGCATGAATTCAGTATCTTCTTTCATGTGTTTTGACATCTATACCTCTCCAGTATAGACATTATCATTATGTAACTAGGCTTGTAATGGGTTCTGTGGTTGTGGTTAATCTCAGGTTACTGAAGTGGTGACGACCAACCTTAATAAAATTATTGATGTTAATTATTACCCAGTTGAAAATGCAAAAAGGTCAAACTTACGGCATAGACCCATTGGTATTGGAGTCCAAGGTCTTGCTGATACCTTCATACTACTAGGCATGGCATTTGATTCACCAGAGGTAAATCAGGTTTTTGGTGCTGCTAGTTTATTTCTAGCTTAATTTGGATTTACTTCAATCTGATAGTTGACTTTTGGATATTGAGTGCAGGCTCAACAATTAAACAAAGACATATTTGAGACTATATACTACTATGCTCTAAAAGCTTCTTCTGAATTGGCTGCAAAAGAGGGTCCCTATGAGACATATGACGGGAGTCCCATGAGCAAGGTATATTAAGATGAGGCTTTTCTTGGCCTACCGTTTTTAAAGTCCTGGTGTAATTTAAAATCTTAGTTTCCATGTAATGTACTGGAGTTATTTGGATGTTATGATTGTTACCCTCTAAACTTTTTTTTTTTTTTTTCTTTTTCAATTATGAGATATAATGTATTGTGGGTGGGGGGGCATCTGCCCAGGGCTTTTTGGGGCCCATACTTAGAAACCTAAATATCCATGATATTGCATAGGCTTAATTATTTGTGTTTCTCAGGGTATTATTCAACCAGATATGTGGGGTGTGACACCCTCAAATCGTTGGGACTGGGATGCACTTAGGGGTATGATATCAGAGAATGGTATAAGAAATTCACTTCTAATAGCCCCTATGCCAACTGCATCTACTAGTCAGATTCTCGGAAATAATGAGTGTTTTGAGCCATATACTTCCAATATCTACAGTCGCAGAGTTCTAAGGTTTGCTTTGCCTTACCAAATTAGTCTATCTTGGTGTCTTATTGTCCTATTCTGTCTTCTAATTGTTTATCCCTCAGTGGTGAATTTGTTGTGGTGAACAAGCATCTTCTTCATGACTTGACTGAGATGGGACTATGGTCTCCTGCGATCAAGAATAATATTATTTATGAGGATGGTTCAGTTCAGAAAATCCCAGAAATACCTGATGATCTGAAAGTCATATACAAGTATGTGATTTGCTTTTTCCTAGTTAGCCCTAATTTGGCTCTAACAGGTCTTTTTTTCTCTTTTTCATCAACAGTAATATATGGAGTCAGCTCCAACAGACTTATACTAACATAATTTGGTATGATCAGAACTGTTTGGGAGATCAAGCAAAAGACTTTGGTAGATATGGCTGTTGATCGAGGATGTTTTATAGATCAGAGTCAAAGCTTAAACATTCATATGGATCAACCCAACTTTGGAAAGCTGACTTCCTTACATTTCTATGCTTGGTCGAAGGTATCAAGATTTTCTTTCCTTTTTTTTTTTTCTTTTAATGGAGATATGTTTGGGTGGTAAATCTGTATGTTTGCTTCAGCAGTTGGGTTTTTTTTAGATAAAGTATATGTCAGAAATGGTAAAACATGAACAAAAAGAGACAATCTCCATATCCTAAATAAGTGCGGTGAATGCTGTTGTGTTGCTTTTTTTATTTCAACAAAACCAAAATTTATTGCAATGCCCTTTGCTTGATGATTTTAATTAATCCTTGAACATGAAATACCGCTAACTGAATTTTCTTCTTTTTTCTGAAACTTTATCCCTATTGACAAGGAATAGCAGATCAATAACTACTTACTGATTGATGTTTATTGCTTTGTGTTTGGGTTTGAAAGGGTCTGAAGACTGGGATGTATTATCTCCGGTCACGAGCTGCAGCAGATGCCATCAAGTTCACTGTCGATACCTCTGCTCTCAAAGTAACAAGAAATCATTGTGTTCAGTTTCTGCATTTGTCATTTAGATATGTTGATATGAAATATTTTTTTTGCCAATGCAGGAGAAACTTAAGGTAGAGGATGATGATGATGATACAAAGATAGCACAGATGGTGTGTTCTCTGACTAACCGTGAAGAGTGCATGGCTTGTGGAAGTTGAAGGGGTCCATGTCCATTCAAGGAATTGTTTATCTCCACGTGCATTGCACACCTGAAGAACGGAAGGTTGGCTCACCTCGGGAAGTCATTATAGAAAGGAGTACTTTGAAGGTTTAAATGATATAAAAGATTCAAATGTCAAATCTGATGTACCCATCTAAAGTTTATATTGATTTCCAGTGCTTTGTATAGTTTTATATATGGGTATTTGTTATTTCATTTGTATTTCTTGTTTTTGTATCATATATTTGTTAGTTGACAAGCAATCCCCCCCCGTGGGGAGCCATCAATTATGAAATTTAACTTAATTGCATAACATGCATTATTAAGTAAGTTATTGAAACTAAGTTTTTTGCCCTTAATTTTATTTTATTTTTGGTAGACGTGTACTGTCCTTAAGTTGGTAAATATTGGGGATCTAAAAAGTGAAGGGTTTTTTTGAGTGGATTAAAATCAAAACAATTACAAAACTAGCAGACCAAAAGTGTAATCAAACTTTAATGTTCTTCTGTGTCTGATGAAATATGTATGATTTTCTTTTGTTCCTTTTTGACCAAATGTCAAATGTTTAGTATGCATGATCGCTGATGTTAAGGTGAATTTCAAAAAGCAAACATTATATAATGAATTTGGTTCTTTTTTTTATAAGTTTGGGATTCAAAGTTCTTCGGATGCAATTTGATGCTTCTTTTGCTGCGGACAGAAGCACCAATGAATGACAAGTGGCTTCTTCCGCAAGCTTACTGCGTTAGAATTAATTGAAGATAATTATTTGAGAAAAATAAAACATATGTAAGAGTCAAATATTTGGAGCTTCATTAATAAATTAACAAGAAATATGCTATTATATATTTTAATTTTATATATTATTTTATATCACATTTATTAATTACTTTATAATTTAATTTTAATTGAATCTTTTTATAACTTTTTTTAATAACTTAAATTAAATTAAAATTCACAATATATGCAATAGAATGTAATTAAAGTATATAACTAACTTAAAATTTTAGTTTAATGATAAAGATGTAATATATTCATTTAAGTTAGTCAATATTTAAAATTTGGAGCTAGTACCTAAGAAATTTTTTTCTTTGAATATATTAAATCGATGTAAGAGTGTGTCTTTAAAATTGCTGAAAAAGACTTAATCTCTGTATATAAAAATTGATTCGATGACTAATATTTCTCAACCAACAAAATGTCAAAGTTAAGACACGTCATGAACACATCTTAATTGCAATGTCAACTTGCACCTGTCGTTAGTCATTTGTCTTTTTCGTTCATCTCACGTTTTCAAGGTCAAAACGGCAGAACGAATTGTTCATTGAATTAAAATCATTAAAAAAAAATTTCTTAGATATTTTTAGTATTTATGTAGTATATCATATTATATAAAAATAACCAATAAATGAATGACACGTGTATAAGTTAATTATTTTTAAGTTTGTTTAAAAAATTAAATAAATTATATTTTATATCTAATAAAATATAAAAATTATATATATTTGCCACGTCAATGTAGTATGACATATTCATGTAGTATCATAGAATCCTAATTAAAAAAAAGTTGTCAAAACTCATCCATAAGATTAACGGGAGAAGCTTTCCTTCCCTCAACCACATGATACAGTTCGAGTCTATATGGGGATTCATCGCTAATTCGAGAATGAAAAATGATATTAAGTTAATTTGACTTGTTAAGTTGTATGAACGTATAACTTTTAAAAATAATTATCCTTCTTAAATTCAATGAATTTTTTAAATTAAATAGTATTACTCTTCTAAGATACACTAGAAAATAATAGGTAATCATCACTCTCTATCTATTTAAAATAATTAGGAAAAAATTTTAAAAATTCTCTGAACTATATTCTTGTTGTGCTTTATGCTTAAAAAATGTAGGAAATATTTCCTTGAATTTTTAAAATGTACACTTTATCCTTCGATCTTGACGTCCGTGCATTAATGTGCACATGATATGAATCTAGGCCATAGTACAATTTTATAGGAGTATAAATAAAAATAAATTTATAAAATTTGTGGTCAAAAAATAATATTTAAAAAATTTTGAGATCAAATTAAAATACACATTTTAAAAATTGGAAATTAGAAATTTTCCTTGTTTGAAATTGGAAATTTTCAAATTTCTTGAAGAAGCCGTTGGGTCTATGGAGTACCATTGAGTAAGTATAATGACTATTACAAGATTAAAAGCTTGTGTTGAAACTTGCAATGTTGATTTGCACTTTCAGAGATTTTCAAACAAACGAGAGCAATTAAAGGCTGTTTTGTTGCGTCAAACTGAAACCATGGTTGTGGACTTTATGGTATTTCAATGGATCAAACCATGTGTGCTCTTTAAAATATCATTTACTTGTTTAATCTTTTAGAATTTCAAATAGCTGTAGAATCTGAGATAACGGTATCTTGAGGTTTGCCTCTTTTGCAAAATACAAGCACCACCCCACTTAGGCTATACTTGTCGTGTGATTGTCATCTAGATTTGATTATTTGGTGGAACAATGTAATGTTAAATAATGTGTAAATAATTAAATATTTTATGATTAAGTAATATTGAAATTATTTTTGTAAATTTTATATTTGTACATGAAATTATATAAATAGTATTACTCAATTATAAAAGATGTTTTACGTTTTATAATTATAAAAAAGAATTTGGCATGCTGATTTATGATACAATATTTGCTTCAGAAGCACGTGTTAATTTAGCATAATGTATAATTCATTTTATACCTAGACGATTAAGAGGCTTTTCTAATAAAAAAACAAAAAGTAATATGAAAATGCTTAATAAAAACATTTCAATGAAAAATAGATTTTTCTATTTTTCCGTACGCATGGAAAAATAGTTTTTTTTTTTCTTTTTTAATAATGCAATGTCATTGTTTCTTACCGCTTCAAAAGAAGAAAAAAAGTCACCTGCTAATTGCCCTTTTGCCGGACTAAGCCGGTGCATCAAGACTTTGAAGACGGTGACATATTTAAGCGGAAAATTGTCCGATCACTCATTACTTATTAGTACACATTGACCTTGATAATGTTTGTATATATATTCTTTTCCACAAATATAATTTTTTTTTTTCTGAAAAGATAAACTAAAATTTGCAAACTTGGTTATAATCTCTTACTAGGTTGTTTGATTATAATATTACATTTTAGAAATTTATTTATTAATTGATTATACTTTTAAATTATTTATTATGTTATTACACTTTTAAAAAAATAAAATGACAGTATGTAGATCCGACTAAATATGTCGCATTTCATGTTATGTGTCTCCATTAAACGCACCACTTTAAATACAACATTTCTCAATTTGGTGCCAAGTGGTGACTTGTCATTTAAGGATGACAAAACATGAGAACACACCTTATTCCGTGTAGTATGTTTTTACTAAACACACTACGCGGATAGGGCGAGTTTGATAGAGCTCACACTCTTCATTTTTGTTTTTTTTTTAATATAATAATATAATAAATAATTTTAAAAATATAATAAACTAATAAATAAATTTTTGATGTATAATATTAAGAGATCAGGCCCAACAAGCTGTTGGGGGGAATGGTATATTTATGAATAGATAAGTATTATCCATTGCCTATATAATATGGCGTATAGGATATTATAATTTGACCGAATCTAACGTTGACTCAATCTGTCTCTGTTTGACATCACCTATGACGAAAGGACACCTTTGACTTGCCCAAATCGGGAAAGATTTTTTTTTAAAAAAATTAAATAGATAAATTGTTTTAGTTTTAGAGTAGTGATAATATATTTAGTGAAGGTTTATTAACAAATAATATAGACAATTTGAATGAAATATGTTTTTATTGACACAACTTTATACTTTTGGGTTAGTTATAAAATAATAATTAAAATAATATATTAATAGTAAAAAATAATATATTAATTTATTTTATTTAATAGATTTGTAGAATCAACAAAAAAATATTGCTTACATTATCTTTGTTTACAGTAGAAATGGCTAAAGTAAACAGGCCCTTAGCTTGCTAAAACAACGTTGCCATATCCGAATCCAGAGACCAGAGGTGAGATCCCACCACAACTAGGACAACCATGAGAGGTCCCTGTTATTGTTAGACGGATTGCATCAGGTAGACGAGTTTGACTTGAATCCCCATTCTCTAATAAAATTCAATTAAATTATCAAACCAGCTTAATCGCTTGTGTATTTATAGCCACAGAAAAATGAAAACAAATGATGTAATTATAATATAATTAAAAAGTAAAAAAAAATATATATATATAATTAAAAAGGGGATAAAAAATGAATTCACATTTGAAGAGGGCTTAGTTAGCAAAATTGATTAACTGGGCCGGTTTTCATGTCGGCGCTCCCTACTTGTTTGAGCACCGTCTAGGACTTGCTCTGCTCCACCAAAGAACTGCCAACCCTCAAGTTGGTTTCAGCTTTCACACCTATACTTTTGACTCACCACCACCTCAAGCTCCATCTTTTCCTTCTCAACTTGTTGCTACTTCTTCATCATTCTGTTTTACACCACTATTACAATTACGGAAAATGTAAAAACAAATTAATTAAGGCAGAGAGAAAATGATTTTTTCAAACCGCCTATGCTTTTATTTATTTGTTTTTTAGTTACTTCGCCCAGAAGGTGTTCTTTCCATTTAGCATGCATCTCACCGACTCAATTTTTCAATGACGGCTATCCTCAAGTTGAACTCTTCCACCCTTGTCATATAGTATATATGAAAAATTCATGTGCCTGTTATTCTCAGAACTAAGATTAAGTTTCATGCATATATTTGAGCAGAGTTGGATTCGGTGGATTACATTTGTATGTTAAAGGTGGCGAATCCCCGAGAAAAGGCAAACAGAGAAATCAATGAAGACAGAAACAACCCTACATCCACATGGTCAATGGCAATGATATTTCCAGGTTTGAATAGGGAGAGAGAGATGTCAGCTATGGTTTCCGCTTTGACCCATGTTATTTCTGGAGATGTCCCTGATGATCATATGCTTCTTCATCATCAACAGGGTGCAATTGAAGAAGGTGATGCTCCACCTGTTACATTAAACTTGAACACGGCTTCTCTTTCTGCAACTCCATCCTCTTCTTCATCTTATATTAGCACTTCTGCTCTCAAGAGAAGTAGGCAAGATGATATATCTTTTTCTGACTTCCCTCATCCAGATTCATCCCCTGCTATTTCAACACGTGAGTTTCTGTTTTTGTCAACACAAATTGAACTATTTTTGTTTATGAAACATTATAGTTTTGTCCATGGATTTTTTTCAATTAACATAGCTACAAGTCCTATGCAAATGTGTTTTTCTATTATTTTTTTGGAGGGAATATTTATGTTTGTGTTGTTGTTATGATATGAATAAGAAGAGTGAAAACAAATAAAAAAAATTAATGTTAGATTCAATTAATACAGTTGAACAAGGTTCAAGCGATTGGAGTAGGACGACAAGAGGAAATTACGTATACGAATACAGTAGAGAGAATGTGAGGGAGAGGCAGCAAGAGGAGGAGCAGCCAAAGAGAAAATACAGAGGAGTGAGACAGAGGCCGTGGGGTAAATGGGCAGCGGAAATCAGAGACCCATTCAAAGCAGCAAGAGTGTGGTTAGGCACATTCGACACAGCCGAAGCAGCTGCCAGAGCATACGACGAAGCTGCCTTGCGTTTTAGAGGCAACAAAGCAAAACTCAATTTCCCTGAAAATGTGAGACTCCGCCAACAGCAGCATCCGCTTCCCGTCTATCCTCCGCCCAACCAATTGAGCATTTCAAATTCTCCCACTTCACTACTCTCCGTTCCAACTTCTACCGAGCCAATCGTCCACACACAAGCACCTCTTCACCATTCACACACTTCCCAGCCTTCAAACGATTTTTACAACTATTCTCAGTTTGAAGAGTTCCCAATGAATCTGTATGATCAGATGATTCTATCAACTACTAGTACCTCTTCACTTTATTCTGGGCAGTTCACACCACCCACGGCTCAGACAAGTGGTGGTTCACATTATGTACCATCACCATCAGCATGGTCAGCTTCTGGTCAGAGCTCCTCTTCCTCTAGATAATCTCTTCTATTATTTCGAGTTTGTAATACTTTTCTCCTCTTCCCCTTTCCTTAATTTCCCTGCCTGCTCCTTGTACTTTGTATTATTAGTTTTCTCAATCCGTTCATGAAGGATATTATGTTATCCGAAAAAGAAATATGCAAAACACAACTGACAACTAATGTGACGGAAAGAATTTGCAACACAGAATTTGTGACCATTGCACTGAATATCATTCTCTTCTATTAACCATGATTTTTGTAAGTTTTTCTTGGCACATTAATATGTATACTATAATTTAATTTACAATTCCGATCTAAATTTCCAGTCATCTAATCATATCAGCTAAATTCGAGTTTCGGTAGTCTTGGAAAAATTTTCTAGTTCTACTTACAGCATGAAGATTAATATCAACTACAGTTGAAGAGTTTGACTCAGACACGAGGTTGACTATCATAAGTTGATATATTCAACTCTTGGCCATTGGCCGACTACGAAAGAAGCTTATCGGTCACATCCTCCCCCTTTACACATACTCTTCAAACCACGATGCGAAAAACACACGTGACCAATTCAATCTCTACCTTTAATATTAGGAACTCAGCCACCTGGCAGGCAAATGGCAATACAACCAGAAAGGGTGTTTTGCTACCAAAATGGAACCAGAGTCATTCAAGCAATGGAATTGCGAAATAACATAAACTCAAATTTATTACTTAATTTTATCTAACAACGATAATTATGATTATGATTGAGTAACCGTATTTTAATCTTTGTACCTAAAAATCATTCAAATCATTTACATTACAAATCTATTTCCATAACCATTTCTAACTCCAATGGTATTTGATCGCACTAGGGAAAAATATTAGCCGAGCCGAGTTTCATATGGTTAAGAGTCCATCGGGAGCAGCAAGCCCGCCCAGGACAAACTGCAAATCTTTTTCAACAAATCCTTCTTATCTACTTAAATAGATAATCGGATAGAAGAGAGCGTGCAACATACCTATTATCATTAAAATAACAAGACATACATTCAAAATGCGCAAGTAACTGATACAATGAACATGAGAATTTTAACGCGAGAAAAGAATATAAATGAAAAAGCACTCAATTTTTTCCCACTGCCACAAACAAGCCCGTGAAGGATCCTGTCATCAGTCAGTGGTAAGTTATGTACCAGTAGTATACAACAATGCTACTTTCAGTACTAAGAAACATATATCCAGCTCTACCCTGAACGCCTGAATGACAAACTAAATTGAAAAAAGGGATCAGCTATCAATTCATTCCTGACCAACCCAGTCACTGACGATTCAAATGAACATCCTGATAACTGATTAGGTACCTTAGCCCAAAATCACAGCTATATTGTCGTCAACCTGAAATCACCAGAACTATGTATTGTGACTATTAAGGAACTAATTCAGAAACGAAGAACTAGTACATTAAACTTCCATATTATAATAATTTCCCTTCCCTTCCCTCTAACTCCCTCCAAGAAACTTGGGGGAAAGGTAAGAGAGGAGGGAAAGGACCGAAACTTTACCTGTAATTGCTGATATGGATCTTCTCAAACCTTCAGAGCAGCTTTATGCACCATGGTTTCTTTGTGTATTTGATGACAGCTTTTCTCCACAAGGTCAAGAAGTTTCTCCAAGTTTGCTGCCCATGAGTTAAGAATGTCGTTGCTATCCTTTGCTGATTGGAAACAGACTATTCCCATAGGCCTGTCAATTTTTGCCACCAGTGCCTTAGACACAACCATATCTGAGAGGTGCTTCTCGGCTTCCTGAATTTTGTAAGGAGAATTAATTAGGACCATCCTACTAATGGATAAAAAGCTTGTTTGACTGCTTTTAAAAAAATGCAAGCCCAATGGCTTCACAGATGCAACATCCATATTCACATGCTAGCTAGAGAAGAACAACAAAATAACCCACATGAGGTGCAAAATGAACCAAAAGCAGCAGAAAATCATAGACCCTGCCCACCCCAGTTCCCCTGTCTTCTTTTCCCCTCTATCTATATCATGCAAGATATTAGCTATTTTTCTGAAACACTACCTAGTGACAAACACCAGGAGGTACGCTAATACACAATTTAAAACAATTTATTATACAGCACATACTCATAAACAAGAATTACAAACCTCTACACTGAGACACAGGAGTTCTGCAAGTCTCTTCAAAGTAATCCTTGAGTAGTATTTTGATACAACAAGGATATTCTGGCAAGGCAACAACAGTACACCATATTAATACTTGAAAACTGATACGTGAGAAGGAACAAGGCATATCCCACAATCCCTCCCAACCAAAAAGGAGGGAGGGGGGAAGAAAGGAACATTAAGGTGTCCAGTGAAATTACATGTTCTATTATTCTTTCCCTCAGATCTTCTGCTGCTTTGTCAACCAATGATCCCCCAAGCAAGTTCTTCTCATTCTCAAACTCATCCTTGTATGTTTCCCAAAGACTTGTCCATTGAATAACTTCCATGGTGACCAGCTGTTTCAACAGTAACCTATGGCACAAGATATGGGTTCTTCAAATGACATAGACAACATATACAAAATATTTGAACACATCAGAGAAACATACTTGAAGTTTGGAATCTCAGAAAGATTTTTGTCCTCCAATGTAGAATTGAGAAGGCTTGACTGCATAGGATCATGTGGTGCTAGAACCAAGTACCAACATATCTTCCTCAGGATCTGTTACAAAGAAAGTTCAGAAAACAAAAAATGTCAAAAAAAACACAACTTTATAATAAAAGTTAAAAGCACATAAAAGGGGGGGGAGGGGGGAAAGAAGAAAAGAAAGATTACTGGAGTCCACTGGGATGGGTTTTCTTTGACAGATGGAATCTCATATATTGCCTTATAGCAACGGCAAATTTCAAGGTAATCATTGTTATGAGAGTGGTACCTACAAGAATCAACAGACAATGGTTAAGCATCTCTCACGACCAGCACGCAAATAGCAGCATGAAAAGAAACGCAGAATAGAGGCAAATTAAAAAACCACTCATAAATACTACTGTTTATACATCCTATTTTTAATTCAGTGGAATCTTTCCACACTCAAAGGTCAAGTAGAGACATAGCACAATATGTAGAAAGCAGAGTGGAACTCATGGTTACCAAGAATAATCATCATGCTCAGACAGGTAATGTTCCATAAACCGTGATGGGTCCCCTCCCCCAATACACAATTATTTGCAAAGGCATACATTAGTGAATGATGAATGAAACACTGCTCCATGATACAAAAGCAGGTCTCATGAATCTAGATGGAAATCACAAGATGAAATTGAAAAAAGAAATTGGTGTTGACTAATTAGTATAAAACAACGTGAGGGAAATGGAAATATATCAGTCATTTCCAAAGCGAATGTGTTATGAAGAAAAATGCCCTTCACGTTGGAAAGGACATGGAAGCAACTATAACCTGCATGTCTGTTGACTTCAAACAGCTTTTCTATACATCTCTACTTTCAATTAGTTCATGTAGTTTTAATCATCCTTGTTCATTCTAATACAAGTCAAAGACACAAGTGGGGATGTGCACTATCAATTATGCATAACCTTATGGTTGGTTTCAAGATGAGAAGGGCATAGGATGGTTTTTCTGAGAACAGAAAACAAGGGGAAGGGATCATAAAATTAGACATTCTTTCTATCCATAGTTTGGTTCAGTTGGAAAGAAGCTATGTCTTGTGTGAAACAACTTGAATCAAGTATTTCTATATCATGCCAGGGAATGGAAACAGAAAATAGCCTATTACAATCAATTTTTAAACCATATAATTCATTACAAGATTTTTCTTAATATAAAATAATGTTTCCTCAAAGAATGAGTAACTGCCTAGATTAATCACAGTTTCCATTAAATTTCAAACAAACTATCCACCCTAAAACAGTTTATAAGAAACACTATACAACAAGTGTGATGTAGATAGATATCATCATAGAATAAAGAGTGGATATGCACAATCAAATTCTTCAGTCCCTTCAAATCTACCATCCATGGCTGGATTTCAAACGAGGGTTCAAAAGAAAGTGAACAACTTCACACTCTTCCATCCTCAGTTAGACATTTAAACCCAACTGTAGAATGTAATTGAGGAGGGGGAGAGGGAGAGAGGGAGAGAGGGAGAGAGGGAGAGAGGGAGAGAGAGAAGGAACTGAATAGGTCCATACTGCAGATATAAAACGATTATCATTTGCTACACATGTATATTTACAGTGGCCAAAGTCTATGCCCTCTTTGGTACCACACCTTATTCTTGGATTTACCATATTGAACCACTTGCAAGATTAGAAAATCTTTTATAATTGAAACTGATAACAAAAGCATGCCTCAAATCTTCACAAAATAGAAAAAGCCCAAAAGCAAGAACCTTTTCAAGCATCTGCATCTAGTTGACATGATGGACATGTAAAATGAGATGGAAACAAAAGGCAAATATCCAAAGTTCATCCACAGCATCATAATTAAATAACATCAAGATTGAAGCAAAGAAAAGAAAAAAGGAGACACCAGGAAGTAGGATTTCATATACTGACCGAATCATCAGTTCATAATAGATCCGCTTCAGCTCTAACAATGATGGTATATCTGCAGGAGCCTCCTCAACAACATTATCACCTTCTTTAGGCTTTTTCTTTTCCTTAGATGGATCAGCGTCAAATACTCTTGGACTAATCCTTCTTGAGAGTATTTGTGCACGAACATAATCTTGGCGGTCAAGGCACAAGCGAACCTACATGATTTAATGTTAAATGCTCTCAAATCAGCCAAGAAATTGCAAGCATATCAAAGTGATGGTCTGGTAACTGATATCATCACTGAAAATAAGAAATGAATGTCTCATACTTGTTCAAGAATGAATGCAATTTTCTCAGTTTTTGCCATGGCACCAAAAGTTTCCACCTGCAAGGATTACCCATTTCTTTAGTAGACTGACAGCTAAATGCACTAATTAATTAGTAATTACATTAAAGAAAAGATATAAAAAAGTCATCACAACGTGGCACATCCACACTGACCGCAATTTCTTGCATCAAATCAGCAGCTTCAGCTATATGCCCTTGTTCTTCCTTGATCTTTGCAAGTTTTTTGATCAACCGAGCTCTCTCGATCTCAACATATATCTAACAAATAATACAACACATCAAATACACAAGTTAATAGATGGATGATGTTACATTGGAAGATCATTAAAAGGAATAGAACCGCCAAACAGTATATGCTCACCTTCCCTGCAGATACATTGTTCAAGGATTTGATGAGTTCTATACGAGTTTCAAGGTCTGGTGTCTCATCAATATACTGCATGGCCTGCTGGACCATTGCTGTTACAGCCTGCGTGTAAAAGAATAGAGCCTTGTGAATAATGGAACATATCATGTTTACATAATTTACATGAGTGCTAGGTAATATCTCAGATGGAATTATAAGTTGTCGATAGTACAAGCCTTATAGATACCCTACTCTTGCAAATATCTACATGGATGGGAACTAATATACTTATGCACCAACATGCTAGCCCAACAAATGAAACAAGCCGCTCAAAGTTCCAACATGCTGAGATAATGCCAAAAATAAAAACATTATATCACCAGTTGTAATTTCACACAATATTACAAATCGGAGGTCATAGAATCCAATCATTCTCTACTAGTGCCTTTATTGTGCATTGTCCCATTATTTCTGTCAAAACAATTTCATCAATCATCCATCCTAATTTCCTAAAGGACTTTTGAATACACAATTTCGACTGTACAGCAAAGAACCAAAGACTTTTGAATTGACAACTATTAATTTTGAAGGGAACTTAACTAGGGCAGCGGCAAGTAAATCCCTAGGCAAAAGAGAGCGGATTATATAATGTCATAGGTTCTTCCGCATCCAGAAGAAAATTATCATTCACTACTGGGAGAAAGCGTACCTGCTTAAGCTGACCCCGTCGTTTCGACAAGAGAATAATCTGATCATTAAGGGTTTTCCAGGCTCGCGCTTCAAAGCAAAGTCGTAAAATGTCAGTGACGGCCTTTTTGGTGCCGGCCACCTCTCCAGCGAGCCTCATCTGCTTCTCTACATTCAGCAATTGCTCTATTGCCGCGTCTAAATTTCCCGTATTCTCCTACGATTTCAGAAGAATAATCAGTTCCGGTAATCAAAATTATCAAATTCAGTTGATCGTGAAGTGCTTGAGCTTCAAAGCCATATCGTCGTAGTGATTGAGCGAAAGAAGTAAAGCAGGCAACGGAGAAGGAGCATGAAAGCGTCAGAGAAGGGCTTACCATGGTTGGGGGCGAGAGATCTCTGAGCAGTCGCCGACTATTGAAAAAGGAAGGAAACGTGCGAGAGTGAGGAAAACTATATCTTTACTCTTTTATTATGCTAAGAGTTTGCCAAGGGCTAGCCACTTAGGCCCAAATATTTTTTATAGTAACCTAGGTGGTCATGCTCAAGAACCATCTCGGGCGGTCCAGCATCATTTTTTTTTTAATTGATTTGATTAATAACAGCAAAAAAAANAAAAAAAAAAAAAAAAAAAAAAAAAAAAAAAACAATGTTGTGCACATAGTGAAAAGCTATAATAGAAAGTTATATTTTAGGACAAAATAATGTAAAATTATTTCTATCAAAATAAAATAAGCAAAAAAAAAAATTCAGGTACAACCATCTCAACTCAAACAACGAAAATTTGATTAGAGCACTGAAATTAGGTTTAGAAAATTTTGTTATAATTTTTTAAAAAAAGTTATTAAATAAATAAAATGATAGGACCACTATAATACATATTATCGATGATAACAAATTATTGTACTTTTTTTTGACCAAATATCAATTTACTTTGCTTTAGGTCTTTTTTTTCCTGCAAATATTTTGTTGGTTGACAATAAAAAAAAAAAAAAAAAANAAAAAAAAAAAAAAAAAAAAAAACTGCCCTAGTATTAAAGTTTTACTATGGTTGAGCATTAAGACTTTATTATAAATTTTTTTTGTTCAAATTTTCTTGAAATTGGGTAAAGTGAGATTTTATAAGAGAATAAACTATTCCTATTATATAACATCTAATTAGGAAAAAAATACTAGTAAAAAAGTCTAAATGGCACATGTCTCTTACTTCAAATAGATTATGAGTAATTGATTTTCAATAATTTTATTATTTTCGAGTTTTGTCTATTTTAGATGTGAAAAAAAAGTTGAGTTTGTTATTGTGAGGTGTTAGAACTTAGTAAAAAAGATTCAATAGTGCTAAAAGCAAACGCCTTTTAAGTATGTGTCTTATATACTATGAGAAATTATCAAAATACTTATTAGTATTATGTGATTATTCTAGTCATATATATGATTATTTTGTTCATATATTTAGATATCATATTCAAATGAAATGCTCTGTTGAGATAGCTAAAATATAAGCACATCAACCAAAAGCAAGAAATACGTCAACTCATAAATGCTGAACAACCCCTCAGCAAGTCCAAAAAAGACACTTCCCCCCAATAGGCCATTAGCTGAATTCCCCTTTGAGCATTTCTAGCCTTAACCTCAAGTCCCTTGTGAGTTCATATTCAAATAATTTACAATTTTATCATAACATTGTTCAACAACTAGAGAAAAAAGAAGAATAGTGAAAGGAGTTTTACTGCTAAATGGATATGTTATCTTCTATTGTATTTGTTTCATTTTGCTGCTAGAGGAAGAATTGGCGCTCTCTGAAGGTGAAGGAAGAGGCAACGACAACAACAGTGGAGGTTGATAGTAGAGGTGGGGGTGGAACAAAGAGAATGAAAAGGCTATGAGTTAATAGTAGATGTGGTGGTCGAGGTTCACCAGAGACAATCTAACTCGGAACGTTGATGAAGTTACTTGTGAGAACTAATGACGGTGAGGCAACAACGAGAGGAGAGAATAGAAAACTCTAACAAGAGAAAAGAACATAGAACTAATATCAAGAGTGGGGTTGACAAAAATTGAAATTTTGCTTCCGTTTTTTAAAAGAAAATTTTCTAGATAGAATAGTGTTAACTTTTGAAGTGATAGAAAATAAATTTTTATTATATTTTCTTTTTCAGCAGAACAAACAAAAAATAGAATTTTATGATAGAAAAATTTTATTTTAAAAAATATTTACAAACAGACCTTCAGAAAAATAAAAAAAGCTCACATTTATTTATGTTCGCTGTAATTTTGATTTGATTTTGTTATTATAATTATAATCATAATCATAAACATAAGCTCAAATAAAAGAGTGGGCTGCCCTCCCCATTACGAGGGCAGCTAGGCCCATCCTAGGCTAAGAAGCAGCAACTAATGTAATGGGCCAATGGACCACCATTGAGATCGTCTAAATTGTTCCTAACAATGCAATCAATCGCGACCGTTAATCGTAAAAAAACCCTACCATGCCATAAACCCCTTCCTCTGTGCTACTTTCTCGTTATATAAACCCTTCTCTTCACTCCATAGGACCATGGCTTCGTATTTCCTTTGCCTTCTTTTGGTTCTTTTCTTACGCCTACATTTCTCGTTAGCTCAGGAGTTTGTGAATATTGTTCCGTCGCCGATCGGTCTTTGTAGTTTGTACTACCAAAATCATTGCGTCCTTATTTATACTTTGCTTAGGAATGGCTGGTATTTCGTCATATTCAGTATCTTTCTGTTTGTTTTTTTATATTTAGTGATATTTTTCACCTCTCATGTTGTTTCTTCTGTTTGTATAGTGATGTGTTTGTATGCATCTGCATCTATTAATAGCTAATCTTAGTCTGTGATGACAAATTCGAAGGCTTGTTTCTCAGTACATTCGCAGTGGCTGCCTGAGAGCTTTCGCCTTCGCCGGGCTTGAGAGCTTATGCTGCTTCAATCCTTCCTTGGATGTCTGAGACTATCTTGTCATTATTTCTCCGATTTCATGTGCTTTAGGTGAAATTTCGCTTAAAAGAGATTATTTGAGGTTGACTGCCCACTAATGTTAATTACGATTATATTACATATCCTAAATTAATAGATTGAAAATCTCATTTAATAAATGGCACTGCTTGATAATGCAGGTAGACTCACCAGGTGTTTGGTATGTATTTTCGCCCTAGGTTACGGAATTGACTGGTCTTTTGTATATTGGTATTAGATTAATTTGATACCACCCAAAAGGTGTAATTCAATTCTTCCAATAAAACTCCACACTCTTTAATTCGAGATTGCATGGATGTATAATTACTCCCAGTGTCACACCTAACAAGGGTATCATATGTTTCATCGAATGTAAGATTAGTCACAATTATATCACACCAAACTAGGGAATTTTATATATTCCTTAATTTAAGATTATGAGTAATCTCTTTAAAGATTACAGCATACCAAACTCCCCTCATTGTTTTCTTTTTTGTGATTCTTTAGTTTGATGTCCACTTTTGTTGTTGAATTTGTTACTGGCCCTTCCTTGGACCTGGGATCTCAATTTTCTTTCATTATTCTGTGGTAGTTGTAGTTGTAAAGATTAAAGAAATGTTGGTTATGGACCTATGTTGGTATGGAGTTTTGTAGATTAATTTGAATGTTGATGATGATAAATTCAAGGCTTGTTTCTCAGAACATTCGCAGTGGCCGCCTAAGAGCTTTCGCCTTTGCTAGGCTAGAGAGCTGATGCTGCTTAATCCTTCCTTGGATGTCTGAAACTAGTTTATCCCTATCAGTTCTATGACTTAATATATTGCTTCATCGTTCTATGTTGATGTGCCATTCGTGAGGAGTTTTATGCTTTTGTCTTCCCTGCAATGTAGGTGTTTGCTGTATGTTAGAATCCAATTTTTCTGCTTTAAATTATGTTGTGGAAATTTGAAGCTTTTATAATTGGATGATTCACAATCGTTGCCCTATTGTTGGCTGGATTCAGAGGTGGTGCTGTTACATTTGTTTTAATTGTGCATTGATTTATGGTATTACTGATTTTACAAGTTCCTGTGGATAAGCTCCCTATCTCATTGAAGTGCAAAAAATTGTTCTTTTTTGGGGTTCCTCCTCAAGATTATGTTCTGCTTGCCTGTGTAACTTGTCAAGAACAACAAAAGAAAGAAGATATATCTTAATCTTCATGTTGATGGTGACAAATTCAAGGTGCAGTGGCCGCCTAAGAGCTTTCGTCTTCACCAGGCTTGAGAGCTTATGCTGCTAAATCCTTCCCGGGATGTCTGACTTCGGTTAAGGACTTCCGAATACTGAATGGGATTGTTCATTTGTCCAAATGTAAATTTTGTAGTGATTGCTTCAATTTCCCCCCGCCCCCCTTTTTCTGAAGTGAGTTGGGCTTGAATTATATAATGCACTGGGATTATTACTTCAGACTTGTGATATGTTTGTGATCATAGGGATTAATGTGATTTTGTTTTGTATGGCTGATAAAGCACTTGTTGAGACTTGCTTGCATTATGGCAAAAATTGTCTGGCAATCTGTTATGCAGGTTTCTTCAATCATCTGCAATTTCAGGTAGTACATCTATACCATGAAGTATCACTTTGTAGCAGGAATGCGGCCGAAGTGTGCTAGTTTGCAATTCTATTTGTAACGCGTTGTATAATTAGAGTTAAGCGCAAATGTAATAATCGCAGCTATGATTGGCTAAATTGATGTACTCGATGTTTGTTTAATGCAAGTTCTGGTTCTTGAACTTATCTCGTGTACGAATTTTGGGGGCTTTGCACGTGAGTTGCAATCAATCTCATGCGTATTCGTCCCTTAAATGTTATAGACAATAAGTCGTTACATGGCTTTAAGCAGGTGATGGAACGAAATGGGGAAATGAAGCAGAACGGGGAAAAAATATTAAACGTCTTATTCAAGAATAAATAATATGGAAGTGGAATATGTTTTTCTTGGCACTTTGACATAGAAATTATATTTTTACAAATTATTTATTTAAATATAATACTTTTAAAATTATTTCCCTCGATATAATATTTTTTAAAAATTAAAAACAAAAAAAAAACATTTTTGAATGTGGTGAGTCTTATGGAACAAGTCATGAGGCCTGTGGCGTGTTCCTTATTTGTCCAATCAGAAGTTGACACATGGTATTTTTGCATGCAATTTTTTTTTTCCTTTCTTCCCTCTTCTTTTCGCATGGCCTCTTTGCATTTCTCCCTCCGGTCATTCTTCTTCCTCTCCTTTTTCATTGGGCTCACGACATATCCGGCAGGGTCTATCGCATCTAAAAATATTTTTTTTTGTTCTTTTTTTTTAAAAAAAAATTGTAATATTGAGGAAAATAATTTTAAAAGTGTTATATCTATGTCAAAGAACCTGTTTTTCCTTTTCAATTCCCTCTAAATTTAAGAGAACAGTTGGTTTTTTCTTTCTCCCTTCCCTCGTCCTTATCATGGTAGTTTATAGTTTGATTCTCCAATATATTATTTTACCATTTTTAATATACATATTTTCATACGCAAACAACTTCAACTATTTACTCTTATTTTATTTTTGAGAATTTTTTAATTTTAGTCTTCAACTAATATTTAATTATTAATGTGGTCTCATGTAGAAATGATAATATTGGGGGATTAAAATGAGCTTTTATTTCAAAATCAATTCTCTACCGAATTTAATTTTTTTCTTATAGTTAATCCAAACATCAATATTAGAAAACTCAAATAGTTGTGTTTCCACATAAAAAAAAAAAAAATTCAAATAGTTGAGTGTACAATTGTAGAGAATTTAAAATTTTAAAAGAGAGTTTAGGTACAATCTTTTACATCGAAGAGAAAAAAAGTCAATAATAATTGGTAGGTTTGAGCTATTTCAATGAAAATATTAGTAGTTATAAGCATTTCTTATATGCTTATCTTAGAGTTTAAACTTCCTAAATTTTGTGTTAAAAAATTTATATATATATAAAAGCTCCGAAGGCTTTCTCTTTAGCTCCTTTTACTTTCCCCCACAGAGGAGGCGCACAGGTACTAGGGAGGACTGAGGACTCGGAGACTACGCTTTTTAATTTACTAAGTACGCGCAGACAGCATAGTACTGGTAACTTCAAGGGTTGCGTTCTGATTCACTTCCGTCAAGACTCAAGTGCAAGCCTACCTATCCAGTTTTCGTTTCTGTCAGTATACGTATTTACTCTATTTGGTTCCCTCGTGTTTTTTTTACTATTCAATCATCTACCTTTTTTTTTTTCCAAGCTAATTTTTTTGTTTGTTTATGTATTCAACAGAGTTACTCCATCTGCTTACTTCTGAGTATTTAAAGAATCAAAATTGGTTCTTGTCAAATGAGAATGCAAGAGGATGTAAGTTTGGCTACATTGGTTCAAAGTCTTAACCACGGGTTTCGAACTTTATCCCATTTGAATTGGACTCGAGCCTCTGGGTTTGGTGTATCTCTTGGAATAGTTGGTGCAATATGGGCATTAAGAGATGAAAAAATGGCGATGTTAACTAGCTTCCCATGGTCATTTGGTAGAGCCAATCATTTGGAGAAATCGTTATGGGTACCCGGGTTGCAAAATCTTCAGAGCAATTGTTTCCTTAATGTTGTTTTACAGGTTTACTCACTGAGAAACATTCCTTCTGTCGATTTGCTTTGATTCTTTTTGGTTTAATCGTTCATGAGAATTTATCTCTTAGTTCAAATAGTGATTCACTGTGCTGAATATTACTTTTTTCTTTCTTTTGTTTCTTCACTTACCAAATACAATTGAGTATGTTGTGCAATTGATATCTTGTTTCTCTTGTAAATTAAGTTGGAATTGGTTGCAGGCTCTAGCTAGCTGCTTTTGCTTTCAGACTTTTCTTCATAGTGTGATCCAAGAATGTGGGATCGAGGACCTGGTTGAAAGGATGCCTCTTACAGTTTCTTTGACTACTTTATTAGAAGGTAGTACCTTATCAATGATTTGTTTCAGTCATGTTTATTGTCTATAAGCTTATTCTGATGGAAGCTGCTCTTTCATCTTGGAATGAAGCTTAAGAGGCCTTTGTACATTGGCATTTTGACATTAGTAAGTAAGATATCCCAATACCTTAGACGCCTAACTTTGGTGTATGTGTTGGCATCATATTAAAATATGGGAATGTAGGATGCCTAGGAATCAAACGTCTCCATATTCTTGGGTATCCCGTGCGTGTTTGAATGACATTTAATTGATATACCAAACACGGGGATTTGAATTTCCTTACATCCAACATGCCCACGTATTTCGCATTCTTATGTTAAATTGATGGCATACTTAACGTCTCATTAGTTCTCTGTAATATGGCTTCTTTTTGTACAGGAGCTTGCATGTGGTTAAAATATTATTCTTAGTTTCATTATTTAGTTCAATAATTTACAAAGTTTATTATGCAAGGTCTCCCTTCCTTTCTCCTTCTCATCCCCATCCTCTTTCCTTTTCTTTTTTTGTTTTCTATTTACTCTTGCCACAGTTTTATATCAAGCACTAGTGAGTCATCATGATCTACGTTTGTAATAGAGTTTGTTTAATTTCTACATGTTGCTATGCGCAGAGCTAAGCTTAATAAGTACAGAAAAGGTTATACTGAGTCCACGAAAGGTGATGCTTGCCATGGCACATTATATTCCAAACTTTAATCTGACAAGACAGCAGGTAGAACTGTGTTTCTTTAATGATTTAAAAACTGAATGATGTTTTAGTTCTCTGCCTATTCATGCTTAGTTTTTGTACTTGTAGGATGCAGCTGAAGCATTTCTTCATCTGTTATGCTCTTTGAGAGAAGAATTTCGAGATTCTTATACTCCAAATACTCGGTCTTTAGTGGACCTCTTTGCTTCTAATAATAGAATCATTACACCAATGGAAAGGGACTGGCAGAGTGAGCAGGAAAGATGGCAGCAACATTTCTTTGGACCATTTGATGGGATTCTTGGTAGCATCTTAACCTGTCAAACTTGTTCATCCCAGGTTCATGAGGCTTTCCTAAAAAGCAACTATAATTGTAAAATATTCATAATTTCTGGTGAATGATATGCATGTACCCTGCCTGCTCCCTATTTGCAAGTGTAGAGTACATAAATGGCTGAGCTGCTGAAGTGCATTAGATTTGAAATCGTTCTATAACTGGCCACTAGATGGTTATGATTCAAAAAAAGATTTTATTGGCTTGCAGTTTTGATGTACTTTGGCATGGTTGTATTTGGAGGCAAAAAGTTGAAGGGTGAGATCAGCGCCACTTGATAGAACCTCTAGGAAGAAATAAATGGACTGGTTTTAGAAACAGCTAATATCAAGGGAACTTTTAATATTGGGGTTATAAGATGAAGGTCGTGGCTTGGGTTGTAGAAGCCAAAAGCTTGGTCATGTTCTGTCTGTGTGTGCTTTTTGACTTACGTGGCATTTATTGTTGGCTTGTGGTGATATGTAATAGTGGTTTAAAGCATAAATCTTAGGTTGCAATCTTAACACATTAGCTCAAATTTTTAAGGTACTTTGGCAAGACATGTGGAAATGGTTACTTGTAGCTACTAAAATGATTAAGATGATCTCACTCAAGTACTTCGAACATTCAAACTAAGTGACTAATGACTTGATAGTCTACTTTTTGATTGGTCTGGGTGGATGCTGCCTTTGTTTAAGGTTTCCGTGGTAATACTTTTATTCTTACCATGTTAGGTTGGTGATTATATCAGCTGTTGATTATGATTTAGCATTAAAAAAATATTTGCTTTGGTTTTAAAGATACAAGTCCCGTACCTTCATTTTCACTGTGACTGTGATTATGTCTCTGTCACTAATGTTTCCTTTTTCTTTTTGTATTTCATTTAATGTTTGTTCAATTTTCAGATCTCAATTACTTTTGAATCTTTTGATTGTTTGCCTCTTTCACCACTGCTCAAGGTTGGTGCTACCACGGTCTGTTAAAGAAGTCTTACTTCAGTATTTTGCATTTTCAATTTGTAGCCGTTATGTTATTCCTTTGATAACTGAAGCGCTGCTTCTTATAGCTCCCTAATTATTTGATGCGACATGTTACCAGAGATGCTGTACCCTGGTGGATTGCCTGAAGCAGTTCGTTGTTGCTGAACATGTTGAGAACTATCACTGCAACCACTGTTGGCATAATGCTGCAATCAAGTATCTATCCTTAACAGACGCAAATGAGGTAGTCCCTATGTGAACAATTTATTTAATTAGATATAGGTCAGCTGAGGGCTTGAAAATTGTGGGTTGGTGATCCCCTTTTCAGCTCACGTCTTTGTTCCTTGTACATTGATTGTGTATTTTTTCTGCATTTATGATTTATATTTCAATCGTTATTGTGTGATCCCTTTATTCAATGTAGCAATTTACCACTAGTTAAATTGTTCTTATGTGTTTTTTATGCTTTTGTTTCTCAGACAGAGATTGAAAAGCTTAGGAGCTGTTCTGACCAAGAATTGTGTGACTGCCGAAAAATTTACGGTCTTGGAAAGTTACCATGGTCAAATAGGTTTTCATATACTCTTAAGCAACTAAGCATTGCTCGGTGTCCAAGGGTATGCTCACTCAATCTTCTTCCTGCACTTCCTGTTAGAAACTAGAGTACATTCCTTGGGTCTAGACATCTATGACTTGATGTAAGATTGGACCCAGATTCAGTATACTTTGGTAATTTTGAAATACTGATATACTAAGCCTAGTATTAACTGAACTTTTTGGGCTCCTGACTTCATTACAGCAACACATTCATGGATCTCATGGATCCAACAGGAATTGCACTGATGTCCCTGCTGTGGGAAGTGGGTACTGACACGCCATTACATTAGAAGGCTTCTAGGTTCTTAATGCTTTGGTTTGGTTTATATGATTTATGATCAAATCAGCTCATTGCCCCTCCTTTGGTTTGGTAATTTAAAGGGGTGGGGGGGAGGAAAAAAAAATCTGAACCCTGTTTTTAGGTGTCCAGAGTTTTTTTTTTTTTGTTTGTTTTGTGTGTGTGTCAGGCGGGGGGGGGTGCTGAGG